>VWYH01008312.1:72974-337296 GCA_013399365.1 Pampusana beccarii
GAGTAAAATACAGAATCACCCACCTTTCCAAGATCACAGCTGCCGTGGTCGTTTTTAGCTGTTTTGTAAAAGCAGTTAGCACATCTCAGATGAACTGACGAGGAACCTGGTGGTTTAGCAGGGCGAGGGAAGGAGTTACTGCTAAAAAAGTAGCACAGGATTACAAATCAAATACCTGGAGAAAACAAAAGAAACCTGCTTATGCTTATCACATGGTGACATGTGATCCAAAAGCCATTATTTGTTTCAAAAGGCAAAACCACTACAGAAATAACTTAATTATGAAAATAGCAGAAAAAATATTAAAAATATTTAATATTTAAAGACATAAATTTAGTAAAATAGAACTTAATAAATCTATAATCATTGAGTGATAGCTTTTCAAATAGTAAGTGTTTCCTTATTATGGGGTTTGTGCATTAAGCAGTTCTATAAAGCTATTAAAAGTTCAGCTTAGTGTATGAATAGTTTTAGGCACCACATTCAGATAGTTCATGGCAGGTTGAAAATGAAATGGTAGGCTTGTAATAAACTACACCAAAACCAGGTTAAAATATATAATTGGCAACTGATTTCCTTATAAAGTAAATTTATTTAACAGCTTCTTACTGTTCTGCCAAAACTGAAAGAGTTAAGGAGTGCAGCAGATTTTTCAATAAATGGTTTGAAATCAGGACTTGGTGGATGTAAGAACAGTAACAAAATCATATTGTACTTAATTTGGTGGATCCTTGTTCTAGTTCAAGACTCGTATGTCATCAGAAACATGATTTTATTTTTATTTTTTTTTAAGCAGCCCTCTGCAGCACAATCAGGCTCTATTTGTACAAGCAGTTCAAGTGGCTCTTTCACTGGAAAAGGAAATCTCTTTTTCAATTACCCCTTTTTGCCCCCGTGCTTGCTGCTTTCTCTTTGCTGGAGTAAGAGTTCTGGGGCCATGCAGGCAACTGGATCCAAAACTGGCAGAATCACAGAACACCAGGTCAAAAGGGACCTCAATGACCATTGGGTCCAAGCTTTCTTGGCAAAAGCGTGGTCTAGACAAGATTCCTCAGCACCCTGTCCAATCTTGAAGGTGTCCAGTGTTGGGGAATCCACCACTTCCCTGGGGAGATTATTCAAGTGGCTGGCTGTTCTCATCAGGAAAAATATCCCTCGTGTCCAATTGGAATGTCCTCACAAGTAACTTGTACCCATTACCCCTTGTCTTTTCCATGTGATTCCTTGTAAAAATGGAAATCTCCATCTTCTTTGTAGCCACCCTTTAAATACTGGAACGTGGTGATAAGCTGATAACGCACATGCCAAAATTTAGTCTGGATCAGATGCTGAGTTCAGTTCACCCACAGCTGCACACTCACACTGATGAGAAGCAAGAGGGGTCTGCTGAGGGGAGGAAGGAAGGGAGGAAAACACCATGGAAGTAAAATGCTGGCTCTTGGAAGTGAAGCTGACTCTGATCACAGCTGCTTCTTAAAATACAGCACAGAACACCTGGAACATGGAAGAGGTGGCAGCAGACACTGGTACTGTGCTGCTCGAATGGAGAATGTTTCCCGTTAACTAACACTGAACACTTTGGCATGTTCATCTTGGTTTCATACACATATAGAATTGTCAAGTATCATGTATTTCTGAAACGAAGTTTTGTGTACCTTCCTGTGAATATTCAATTTACCAAATACATACTAGATATACCTATACTTCAAATTGTGGTTTCACAGGTAGAGATACTACACATATTTTAGTTAAAAAAAAAAAAAAAAGACAGTTAATCAAGTTAATCAATGCTTTTTTCTTAGCTGTCAAATTTCCTCTCATTAACATCTGACAGATAGAAGTATTTCCTGTCTCCCTGAAGTCTACACTTCACAGATAGCAGTAGAGAACAATCCCTTTATTACAAACACATCTAACTATAAAGGACACATGAGCTGTGTCTCCGAGTTTAACTTTAGGTGTAAATATAAATTTATATGAGCCTACTCAAACTTGTGCTGTTCTCCTGGTTTTGTCAGAAAAGAATTAGAGGTACAGTAGTGTATTGTTTTCAGACATCAGTCGCAAGTGCTAAATGTTCTTCTCNGTGGCAGTAGAGAACAATCTCTTTATTATAAACACATCCAACTATAAAGGACACATGAGCTGCGTCTCCGAGTTTAACTTTAGGGTAAATATAAATTTATATGAGCCTACTCAAACTTGTGCTGTTCTCCTGGTTTTGTCAGAAAAGAATTAGAGGTACAGTAGTGTATTGTTTTCAGACATCAGTCGCAAGTGCTAAATGTTCTTCTCTGCTCTATTTACTTTGAGAATTACTGGGTTCCTGAACATGGTCATTTAAACTAACTGTCTGAAAGGAGTTGCAGAATGGGAACCAGCCTGTTTGTGTGGCAGTGAAGGTTTACAAAACAACGTGTCTTCTGAAAATGACAGCAGTTGATTTTCTTGGATTTACACTTACAAGATTATTTTTTTTTCCCTTTTAGTTCTCATCCGTTTCATAACGATGCTCATTCTCAATATTTGGGTCACAGCCACCATCCTGCACTACAGGAAAACTAAAAAGACTGATTAGAAGACACTCATCAGAAAATGCCACAGTTACCAATAAAAAAACCTGGCACGATTAAGCTTAAACAACAGAGCAAAGGTTAAGGAACCACTCGCTCTCTTAAGCCTGGTATTTATCCCTAAACATCCTTAGTAGTCGTGTGTATTTTCTCTTAGAAATAATTCTGATAAGATACTTTATTTAAGCAGCATATTTTTATTGGTCAGTTAAGAGAAGTTTTACTGATACCACATTTTACCTGGATTTTTTTACTAAATGAACAAGGAATTTTGTACTTAGATGTTTATATATTCTTATATCACTTCAGCACTTTCTGGTTACATATAAGCAATTTTCTTCAATTATGCGAGAGCAGTTTTGTACCAACATATCAAATAATCTTTCTGCATCTGCTGCAAGTTTGTAAAACAACGGATGTGTGTCTTGCAAGCAACTGAATTATTTAGACATTGACTATCCATATTTTACGATGAAGAAAATCTGAGTCAAGGCCCAATCCAAAATAAGGTTCTGAACCTGCTTTACTAAGTCACAAATCCAGCTGGGATTGTGGCACTTTACATGCAACACTTATATAGTACAATTCATTATATACAGGATACCCACAGTCACTTTCTTCAATATACCCAGTTTTTATTAGGATAAGAGCAAAAACTCAGCCATGAATTCTGCTTTTTCAACTGGAGCTCTCAGTCACTGGACGTGCTGGTTTGGGAACAGCAGAGGCTGGACTCTGGAAATCAATGAAACTTTGACCAGCAGAGGTAAAAATCGTGTTCAGCAGGAGTTCCTGAGCGAGTCCCCAGACACAATGCATGTGACAGTGGCCCTGTGCACCTGCACCCCGGTGCACCACAGCACTCGTCTGCAAGGGGGATCAGCTGTTGGTGACACTGCTCTGAGCTTTGTTGGTTTTTAGCCTGTCTGTGCTGAAGAATCTCCAGACTTCAGTTTTTACTTTGGAGATTCTAATCCATTTGTAGTAGGTATAGTTAAAAAAGGGAAAAGGATATTCTTGAGAGCTCGGGATGGGGGATTTTGCTTTTGGAAGTAACGCCTTTCCGACCAGAAGTTACAGTCACATAGCTTGCCTTCATTTCTCATTCGTTCTCCAAAATGAAAAGTTGGGCTCTTTCCAGAGTTCTTACAGTATTACTGTTGACTGGCACGTTAAAACCAAGGCACCCTTGATCCTGACACCCTTGAAAACTGGGAAGACTGCATTGACTACCGTGGGGCAGATTTTCCTTGCAACGTCCTAAATCATGGGGCTCTTGTGGAAGAGCAGGGTCTGCAAAAGCAGCTGTTTCCACCAACCTGCACCCGGCAAGCGGAGCCAGACCTTCCCTGCCAGCAAACAGGGCTGCGCTGGAACTCCCCTTTTAGAGAGGGAAGGGGTATGTCTGGGGACATACGATTTCATATAGCTCCCATTACTGAGAGCAAGTTCAAAGATGAGGGGTTTTTTACTGCTCCAATAAAATGTATAAATGCTTTTATGTTGGTTGAGAGAGTAGCTGTAAACATCCTGTCACTGATTTTACCGAAGCTGTGTAAAATATCTGAAGTGGTCTAGATGGTGACAGGTGATAAATTTTCCAGGTCTTAGTAATAAATGCTATTCTCCATGACTGACTAATGTCATTCTTACAGTTAACTTTCATTAAATTTCATTTTTTATTCCATTTCCATATATGGAGAGAAAATGGAATACGCCTGACAGGTCAATCATGGGCAACTTTCACTTTCACTTAATATTTGAAGTATCAGGCTGTATAGTAACCTGTAAAATGCTAAAGAGCTCCAGCATCTTAAAGGAAAAAAAACCCACACTTCTCATCTCATTTTTTTAATTAAAGCCTCTTCTTGGTAGAGGAAGATTTTGTATAGAGGCCAAACCCTGTGTCTTACTGACCTCTTTCATACTCCTGAGCGATGCTGTAGCATCCATTTTTGGTTTGAGGATCGGCAATTCAGGTTGGGTTTTTTTTGTCATAAAATGTATTTAAGAAAAGTTCTTTACAGGTTACTTAACATATTTAAAATAAATCCGAAACTTGTGGAAAAAAGAGAGACTGAGGAAAACAAAGCTGGATGATTCACAAGCTTAATGTAAAGTTCTTTTGTGGACTTGGAAAACTGGAGCGTGAGTTCTCATTCAAGCTGCACAGGATATGGAACAAATCAGAAGGCAGCAGTAAATGGTTTTGTGCACTTTCCCCTCCCCGCAGAGAATAATTTATTTCAGTTTTGTCAGGTACGAGTGTGCTCACATCCTGGGCAAGCCCCGTGAAACGCAGACCCCGTGGTTTCCCAGCACGTAAACCACAACGTTCTCAGTAGCTGGATTAAAGGCGATCGCTTTAGACAAGATACACGGGGAGGAGGAATCTTGTTAAACTTGTCGTTCGACAGCACCAGGGCGGGCACAAGCGCGTTTGCTGCGTCACGCAGCAGCGACCACACGCGGGCAGGGAAAGCACCTGGGACTGACTGCAGCGTGTGTAAGCGGTGAGTGACCCCTGTCCATCGGGCTGGCAGTAACACGGCTCTGCTCACAGATCCTCTGAAGTGCTGAATTACACACTCGGTGTCTAACGGCACCGTTCACAGCAAGCTCACGGGGTAAAACGGCCTTTCCGTCCTGGCTGATAACGTGTGGGTCCTGCCAGGGCTTCCAAAAAGGATGAGTTCTCTTTCCTGTGCAGTGCAGCCCACTGAGTAACCCCAGATCTCTCCAGCTATGGACGTGATGAACTACGACTGTGTATTTGATAACAGGTAACCTACAAGCTGCACTTAGCCACGAAGCTCAGTTTAACAGTATGTAAGAGAAAAAAAATTCATTAAATTCACTATGTCCCCCCCACTAATGAGGACATGGATCCAGAGACAGCAGCTTGCAGCTCTGAACGTGAGGATGCGGCGAGGAAGATGTGCACAGTGTACTTTTCCCAAAAGCGTGTTTCTGAACTGTCCTCAGCCAGCAGGAACGTCGTACGCAAAGGCAAACCCATCATCTCCCCGGCTCTAGGGGCCCCTGACGCTGAGCGGTTTGCACAGCGCAGGGCTCCGCAGGTCTGGAGGTGTTGCTTCCTGTCGCTCTAATCCAGTAAAGATGTTATTGGTGGACTGCTCCGAACTGCCTGGCCCTGTCCAACCCCTGAGCCTCATCCGCTGGCTCACGTTGGGCCTGGAGCTGCTCCCCGACCTGGTTCTGCTCATCTGAGCTATCAAAAACGGAGAGGAAGGAGCGGGGTGCGGCGGCAGACACACACCGCAGCCCTTGGAACCCAGAAGATGGATTTTACAGCACTTTGACTCTTTCATGAAAGTCATTCACAATTGGTTAAAAGGTCCAAACCAGCTCACAACTTGCAGCAAGCCTTCAGTCACTCCTTTACATGAGCTAAAAGTACTCTTCCTGCACCAAACATCATTATCCATTTAAGGACGTATGTAATTGGGAAAAAAAAATAAAAAAGAAATAACACCTCAGACCCAACAGGAAGAACTATTACAAATGGAAGACTACACAGATATGGGGATCAACTCAAGTGAGATAGTTTCCCAGCAAGAACAATTATCTCCCTGATAATTCTTTTCAGGCTGGCTTGTTTCCTTCCCTCCCCTTCCAGATTCTTTGATACTTGAGATTCCTATTTATGTAGGAAGCAGAACATAAAATGTGGCCTTCATCACTAATAACGGTCTAAGAATGCCCCAGTCTGGAATGTGAGCAAGCTGGAAAACAAAAACCAAAACCAACCCCAAACCTTAAAAGAGGATGTTGTTAAATTCTTGGTTTGTATTGAATTTCATTTGCTCGGGTTTGAGTTAGAGTTCTCCAAGGTAGTTAGGAGTTCTCAGAGATGATGTGTCTTCATGTCTAATAGGTATCTGGGAGCCACAACAAGCGTCACTGCAAGAACCTGCCAGCTCCTCACTCGTGCGGGATCCGATTGCAAGACCTTGGCAGCCCCACAGACCAAGATAGAGACATCTTAAAGATACCAACCATTCCCTTCCACCTTGGGAGTGGTTTGGGGCAAGGACCATCTATCTCTGCCTTGGCAAAAAATCCAATCTTGGGACCGAGGGTAAAATAAGAGGTTTTTTCCACAGAATCTTTTCAGTTGGAAGAGACCCTCAGGATCATTGAATCCATGATACGCGACACGATACTCTTGATGAAATTTAACTGGTGATACCTTAGGGACAATTTAAAGATTTCTCATAATTTTGTTCGTGCCCTGCTTTGTTTTTTCAGCTCATTGTAACGGTCTTGTCAGCAGCCTAAACAAACACTGCTGCCTGCTCTGTGGCATTACCGACGGACGGGCTGGGAGCTTTAAGAGGGCAGACATCTTATTCTGTCAAAATCCTGGAAACTACTTTAAAGGACAGAACCTGCAGCAGCCTAAAAAGTGACAAGAGAAGTCTGCTAATCATGATTATGGTTCAGATTGAATAGTAACAGGGCTCCACGATGAAAATAAATTCTACTTACCGCAGTGAGCTTTTTTTTCCATTTGTTTCTGGGGAGAACCAGATTTGATGTGTTAATACAGTGCTCTTCTGGCACCCCCATCTCAGTTGCCATGTCTTACTTCTCGGATGAGCATGTCTGAGTACATCATTGTTTATAGGCAACTTCAAAATAAAACACGAATTAGTTTCAGAACAGCTCCATCAACATCTTTTACAGAGATCCAACAACTCCTTTCCACTCCCATGAGGGATACTTCAAACACCAGGCAAAACCCCATGATCCACGGGACACCAAAAATCCCCTAAGGGGTTTATAGGATCACCTTAAAAATGGCAAATAATGTTTTTCAACCTAAAGTGTAGTATGCGCCCATGTGGTAGTCCACAAAATATTCTGAATATCAACTGTAATCCACTGAAAAAAAACAAATGAGCCACTATTTTAACATAAATGCCAAAGAAAACTATGCAGGAATGTGGAGGAGACCGAACTACTCCAGTTCCCTGAACTGTATCACGGACTGTTATGTTCTCCTGCTTTAGGAACAGAACCAGGAGGTGGTCAGGGGTCGTAGGAGTTTCCAGGTAAGACGTTTGTTTTCACACAAGTTCCCCCTTTTCACAACAGCATCCCAAATGCGACCTCACAAGCACAGGATGGGTGGAGGCACTTGAGACCAAGATTTATAAATCCTCTTCCAAGGATGACTCTCTCAAAGTTGGATGGGAAACTAATACTTTCTAAGACTATAAATACAAATGCTCAAATTTTTAATGATCATCTGACACCGCCTGAGAAACTAAACAGAAAACGCTTATCATCCCCAGCAGCAGCTTTCCTGGCCTTGGTGGCTTCAGAGCTGCTAAATGCCTCTCAAAAATGTAGGAGGTTCAGTGCCTTCAACACAGGTAGTAAGAGATTTAGACACTTGCGGTGAAACCTCAGTGACGTTTTAAATCTGGCCACTGTCACTGACTGCCAAAATACTTGAGCCTCTTGCACTTTCCCAAGCCCTGCGTGGTGCCATGGTCCATGTCACGTTTGGTTCCAGCATCAACCCTGCTGAGAAGCACAAGAACCACGTTTCCTTCAGCGTGCAGACCCGGTGCGGGGGGCTGGCCGTGCTGTGAGGGGCTGAGCTTTGGCAGGAACCACTACGAGTAGGAAAGTGCAGCACGCGGCTAGGACAGAAGTGGAAGTCTCCTTCCAGAAAGGTCTCTGTGACACCCGGCACTAACTCCAATGGGGTCTCCCTGTCCAGCTTCTGTGCTGGTGAGCTCTTGGATGGGAAACCAAGAGCAACTTCGCTACAAGTGTCTTGAGCTTCTGGCTCCAAGTCCGACCACAGCTCTTCCAGAAGGTCGATGTGCAGCTCGGCTATGCCATTTGTTTACTGTTGTGAAACAAAAGGACCTCCGAGGAGAAAATTTCTATAGATAGAAGTCATCCAGGCCATAAAAATGTCCCATTTGCTGTTATATAAAGAAAGTGTTTACATGTCAGTGACTTCAACACAAATATTTCTTAGTTCTCAAAAATTTTAAAAGGTTAGCACTGGACAATAAGGAAACAACACAATCTCCAGGAGCTAATGTTTAAGAGTTCTTTGCATTCCGCAGATCAGCAGATGGAAGGTCTGTCTCGAGCAGAAGAGAAGAACAGAAGAGTAGCTTTGCCTTTTGTGTCGCAGGTACAATACGAGGTTCATGCCCATCACACCACTGGGCAGGCGATCTCCACGTTACAGCCCCAACTGCACGAAGGAGCTCTGAGCAGTGCTACGATCCCGCCAGCCCCAGAGGCACCGAGAACCCAAAAGCCTTGAGGATCCCACGCGCGGTCAGCCCAGCTGGGCGGCGGAGGTCAGAGCAGCGACCTCCAGCGCTCCCTGTCAACACGAATCAGCCTGCGACCGCATCCCAGCGCAGCTGCTGCGCGGCCAGCTCCGAGCTGCTTGTGCAGGCACGGAGTGTATAAACCACGGGCAGCACATACCGTAACACAGCACATTTCCTGCAGTGTCAGACCGACAGGCCCCGGGCATCTACAGCAAGCCCAGGAGGGCACGTGTGGCAGCCCCGGGACGTGGTGTCCCGGCCAAGGCCCCCAGCCTGCGCTCCCCACGCAGTCCTGCCCTGGCTTCCTGCTGAGCAGCCCCCGGCTGCCCCACATCCGCCCCACTGCTTGCCTATGTATTTAAATACTTCAATTAATTACCAGCTTCTCAAGTTCAGCAACTATGTTACCTTACTCAAATAGTTTATTTAAAAATATATATATAATATTCTCCAATTCAGAAAAGGATAGAACTTCCCACAATGTAACATTTTTTTATATATATATAAAATATTTATGCATTCAGTGAATGGAAACAGTTTTACTGTATACATTTTTAATGTTGTACTCTATGCAAATCTGCATTACCTAAAAATATACTGCACTTTAAATCTAAACAAGCAGGGAAGAAACACTGCAGCTGTGCGCTGGGTTATAACACCCCACAGAAATGATATAAGAGTTTTTGTTTTGAATTTACGAACTCACAAACAGCATCTTACTTTGCGAGGGCATAAACAGAAGACTGAATACATTCCGGCTCTGTTAAACTGAACTGTAGCAGAGGTTACAAAATGTAAATATATTTATTCATTTTCAGTATTTCAGTGTTTCCAAGTCCACCTTTCATGATAGTGTTAAATAAATCATGGTCCTATCCTTCCAAACATTTCAACACTCTTTAAAAAACAAAAACAAACAAACAAAATTTTAAAGTGAAATGTCCTCCTTCATTGAAGTGTTAGATCATATTTTAAATTACTGCACTCCCACACAATATTTTATATATATATATTTTAAATATATATATATTTATATATATAAAGAGACCAAATAGGAGACTACATTTTTTACTGTCAATATGTTTAACATCGCATACTGTAGTTGTATAAAACATGCATTTTCTGGGATAATTATGAACACATCATGAATGAGCCCACATAAATTATATTTTTTGTACAACTCCAAGTTTAAAAAAAAAAAAAAGTGAGATTAAGCGCCTCTGAGGCCCTTTCTTCCCAGCTATCAGTTCTCCAAACACACTACTGAAATATTTACCTATGCCTACAGCTATGTGCTAGAGAACCTGATTTAAAATTTTAAAATACATCTACAGTATGTTTTAGTTTTCTTAAGGTTTGTGCCAGTCCTTGGATACTGTGTTGTGAAATGTAAAAATACTCACAGATTCTTTTTTGTTGTTTGTTTTTCAGAAATAAAAAACACATCAAGGAGAGTATGCAAAAACAAGGCAAAAGGAAGTTTCATAGCACTTAATGAGGGTTAATATAAGTCAATAACTAATATTGAGGTTTGTAAAAAGGGCTGGATGAGCAGTTACGTGTACAAGCAAATGGTCTGGGAATTCCCATGGTAACAGACGTTTCTGTAACCAGCACCTCTCCACCCTTGAAACCAGTCGATATACATTCAAAACAGGCTGACGTTGATATACTTATTAGGTGTAAAAATAGTGCACTATTTTTTCTGCCACAAAGCAAAATTGCATCCTAAGAGCTGGTAAACCTTCTCTTTTCCTTAAATAGAGAGAACGGGCAAAAAACTTGGAAAAGAAAAATTAAATTAAGGCAATTAGACAGGTAAAACAGGACTGCCCATGATGACGGAGCTGGAACTAGTATATACTTCAAACTTATACTGGCTGCTGAACACTGACATGCAGCTTTTGATAGACGTGTATGAATGATATAAACTTCAACATTATGGCTTTATACAAGTGCATAGTTGCAACTGCAATAAGTAACGGTATCTGATTAATAAGCATAAAAAAATAAAGTGGAAAGATTTTTAAAACCCTCTTGCAGTATTACAGTACAATATATATACACAGTATAATGGTCACTTCTTACAGATGCAGTCTATATCACTGTGGCGGATCTTCCTCCTGTTCTTGCAGACTTGCTGGTGGCGTCTTTACGAAAGCTGAAAAGTCAGTTTCTTCCATTGTAACATTCATTCCTCTCGATCCTTTTATGAAATGTAGTGTATGAGTCTTGCCAAGAAAGCTTTTGTGTAACAGAGTTCAAAAGGTTACCTAACACATCCTTGTACTGTTTACCAACCATTCCTCATTTGATCAGTCACTCAGGAGAATACGGGAAAACCCTCAGAGATTAGTAATTTATATTGCAGCAAAAATGTAAACCTCTGATATATATAGCACAATCTCTCAGGAAAATATATATTTTTAATATATTTTGGGATATGTTTCAGTCTTGCTGTAACAGGAAGAAAATGATCACCTTGAATTGTGTCTGCATTCACGGAAAGCGGTTAGCTGAAAAAGAAGCAGAAGTTTGGTCAGTAAATGCAACAAATGTAAATCTGAACAAAAATATCCTTCCTCAAAGTCTTCATTCAAGCTGGGCTCATCAGCACACTTGGGAGAAACATCACCCCTCTGTATTCAACAGCAATCTTTACTTAAGTATAGCACATCCTTACGCATTGTGATCCCAGATCAGTTAAACCCCCTTGTAATATATGAGGGTAAAGTACAATACACATAAGGTAACAGTCACTTCTAAACCATTAGTAACTTGTAAGCTTTTAATACATAAAGATGCAATATATTTAAGTAATGTAATGCTTGTTACTGTAAACACTCGGCCAGTTAAATTCTCCACGAGCTGGTGTCTCAGTGACTGGAGCATACGGCTGAGGTTCCAGCCCTGGTGCTGCTGTCATCGCCTGTTCTCTAAGGCTGAGACATGCCTTAAATACTGTTTGAAATAATTCTACAAAATTTAACGTTTAGGGTTTTTTTCTGTGTAAACATGACATTGCATCAACATGTGAAATGATTAAACATGGAGAACTATAAAATAGTTATCAGTACTCCCAGTACGTTCGCACTGCGCAGTTAAGTGAGCCATGGGACAAATGAGGTCAATAAAGCGGCCGTAGCTTTTCTACAGCGCTCAGGGAAACCGTGTCACAGAGCTGCAAAGCTCGCTTGTTGTGGTTCTCAAAGGCGTGGTTAGGTACCCAAAAAGCACAGCACTGCAAGGGAAAGCCAAGTCAAATCCACTTCATAACACAGGTAGAAAAGCAAAACGCAGAACACCAGCGATTTCATGTCTGCTGGCCAAAGACCAGTCATTTGTGTTAAAAGTTTCAAAATGAAAATTATTTGTAAATACCAAAACTATTTCAGTTAAACATCCACTGCTACAATCTGCCTTTTAGCCGTCCAAAATGTTCTGCAGACATTAGCAGCATTAACACTACAGGTGAGCGACTACTCTGACAGCAGCAGATATTTTTTCGGGGGGGCAGGCAGACATGAATTTTTTTAAAAAGATGTAAAATTAGATAAAACCACGGACATAGGCAGTAATTTTGTTTTAATGAAAATGACAACTTCAAAAATTCATCAACATCATTAACAGAATCTCATTTTTACCGTTTAAAATATTAAAATGAGATCTTGTATTTTCTCTGCTTTGAGAAACAAAATCCAACATCGCATGCTGTATTCAAAGGCAAACAAATCCATTCCTCTCTATTTAGATTTACCCCTTATACTTCTTCAGAAATCAAAAACATCGTCATCATCATCATCACCATCAATATCATCAACATCATCAAATGACCAATCCCAGTCCTTAAATGCCAGATCAAGTAATCTGCAACAGGAGGGTTTGATGTTTAATGGGTGTCATGCTTCTATTAGACTTCAAAATTCCATTTGTTATCACTAAACCTTTTAAAGTAAAAGACTCTGTTACGGTAGGTTGAGTTCTTTCCTTCGCCTATCACGGAACATGAAGATCCAGTCAGTGTTCATGTAAGCCAGGAATATTATATTCATTGGAAATTTATCTCACAAATCATTCAATTCTATAGAACACTTACCATATTGATTTTTCCTCTCAAAATTTCAGTAGAAAAGACCAACGTGTACATTTCATAAAACGAGGTGCTTTCTGTTTTGGTGCTGTTCTTGTTGACTGAAGTGCAGTTTTATGCTCTCCCACTATCCCTTTCCAGACAATAACGCAAAGCTAACAATTTCTCCAATAAAATCAAATAATTTTGGTTGCTGAACAGAACATCAAATAAAATAGTGCCATCTGGATTTACAAACAAATACAGTAGGATTTTACTCTATCCCAAATACAGTGGGATTACACTATACGGCTATCCCATAGCTCATTATTTAAAGCTAAGCCATGCCAAAAAAGCAGACATATCACTTTGTTCTCTAGGCATCGCTGCCTGCGCTCCTTCCATGGTCAATATAGAACAATGCAACCGAGGCAAACCTTGTCAGCAAATGAGTCAGTTTTACCTATTTTAGGCATTTATTTGGGGGTGGGATGAATCATTCGCTAGAAGCATTCATCTCTTTCTGTTGTTATCGAAGGATCTTAGACAAATAACTAATAAAGTACTAACTTCTCAATTGCTACAGCTACAAGAAATGAAGCCCAGTCTGGTCATCTCTCCAGTCAGCTCAATGGATTTTAAATAGGACTATTTGCCAACCATAAGAAACACAGATAGAAACCTAACAGAGTGTTCAGTGCGTTTTAGGTAAAACATGCTACAGTGTTTTATATAGTTAATCACATGCCTTAAACAAAATGAATTTCAGCATTTCTTTGGTTTCTTAGGTTTTAAAGATTTTACACTTTTAAATGTGATATATCCCTGAAAAGGCTCAATATTCATTTATTATATGAACTAGAGCTATTGTAATTCCTAAACCACTTTAAAATTTATTACGTATTAAAATCTATTTAAGTTGTTGGTTTTTTTTTTTTCAATTTGGAATTATCCTTTTGGCGCAATCCAGCAGAATGGATAAGCAGAAATTGTATGGTGTGTATCAAAAACTGCTTTGCCCTTTCTTAGATAATCACAAAGAACAACAGCCATGAAAACCTTGGTGAAACAATCACTGTGTGAAGTTCCTCGCAGAGACAGCATTTACAGGACAATGCAGGTTGGAAGGGACCTCAGGAGGTCTCCAAGCCCAACCTCCCACTCAAAGCAGGGGCAGCTACAAAGCCAGCCCAGGCTGCCCAAGGCTTTGTCCTATCAGGTCTTGAAAGCCTCCAGAGATAGACATGGTTTTAAACTAGAAAAGGAGAGACTGAGGCTAGAAATGAGGAAGACATGTTTTATGATGAGGTTGATAAAATACTGGCACAGGTTGCTCAGAGAGGTGGTTGATGCCCTGTCCTAGCAGACATCCAAAGCCAGGCTGGATGGGGCTCTGAGCATCCTGATCTGGTTGAAGATGTCCCTGCTCATTGCAGGGGGGTTGGACAAGATGAGCTTTGAGGGTCCCTTCCAGCCCAAACTATTCTCTGATCCTGTGGAGCCTGCCCAGCCTCAGCAGCCTGCCCCCCTGCCCAGCTGTCTGCCGTTGCCTTTTCCTTTTCGCCAGCTGGAACCTCTCTTGGTTCAACCCACCCCTGGTTTCCCACCCTCCCACCATGCAGCACTGAAGAACCTGGCTCCATCTCCCCGATAACCTCCCCACAGGCAGGGAGGCTGCTCTGATACCCTGCTGGAGCTTCCCCCATCCAGGCCGGACGGACCTGGCTCCCTCAGGCCTCCGCTCTGACCACCCTGGCGGCCTCTGCGGGACTTGCCCCAGTTTGTCAATGTCTGGCTGGAATCTGGGGGCCCAAAGGCTACAGAACAAGGAGTGAACAGGAGGATCATCTCTGTCCTCAGCCCTCCGGGTGCCGTCCCAAAGCGGCCTCATCTCCGGCTTCTCAACAGCCACTCAGTCCCCATCTCACTGGCAACTACATCTTCATTCTTCATAAAGTTCGTAATGGAAAATTAATTATTCCCTTTGCACAAAAGCCTCACAGAAGCACCAGTCAGATATAAATTGGCCATAGCAATTACAGCAATCTATAAGTACGTGGTTTCTTATTAAAAGTGTTTAAATCCATAAAAATTTCCACTGGTTTGACAGACGTGCACTAGTAAGGTGACAGGTGACATGACCTCACAGAACTACACTTTCCCATCTAGTAGGTACATTTGCAAAGCTAACTTGGAAAGTTTAGCTGAAAAAATAAAATGGCTTACACGCAAAAATATTCATCCTCCTCCCATCATTACAAAATATACAGATAGAGAAAAAACACATTCAAGACTGATTCGTAGTGGAGGATGACCCCAACTAAAAAGAATGGCAAGAGTAAACACTAAGTCATGAAAGCATTTTGTAAAAAAGGTCATGAAGATTGAAAGAAGGGTGTTAGAAGGAAAGAAATTATTTTCAGAACACCTAAGAGTAGCTGTGGAAAAAGAATCAGGATTTATAATATACCCTTTATACGACAACAATAAGAAACAGAATAACCCTACTGAATTAGACTGTAAGCACTATGCAGAAGAAAAGCATTCTACCTGTCCCCCAAGTTGTCATAAATGTTTCCTCAATTCACGCTTCAATCCAATCATGGATATTTTCGTTAGTTTTGCACAAAGAAACTCTTCGATAATCAGTCCCTAAAAAGTGATCAAAAAACTTTTTGCCTTCATGGCTATAATTAAAAAATCTAATAACTTAAAACCCAGATTATGAGGTCTTTCTTTTATACATATAAAGTAAATCACCAAAAATTAGACTGTATGCAAGTTAGGGGATAAGTGAAATTAAGTTACTTTCACTATACATTTCCACACATTAAAATACCAGTATGTTTTCAGGCTCTAACTCTTCCCAGCACACGGCTGTTCTGTGGTAAGAGCAGCATCACCGCCAGATCAGACGCACACTGCGTTCCCCGCTCCAGCAGAAGCTCGGGCCCCGGAGGCAGCCCGGTCACAGACCCGAGGTCACGGTGCCGTCTGCCACTGCCAAATTATTCATATCTCTCTGGGGAAAAACGTGAAGCCTTTGCTGAACTGCCTGCTGCTGCTGGAACACTGCAACAAGAACAGCTCAGACCAAACTCTTCACAGGCTGTCCACGACCGTGCACGGATATAACCAAGTACAGCCAGTACTCTGGGTGATGGAAAACGCAAACTGAAAAAATCCAGAAATCGTGTACTGCGCAATCACATAAGCGCTACCCACAGAATGTTACCGCTTCCACAATACGGTACAGGATTTTGCTCCTTAAAACTGACCCAGTAATAGATCACTGTTCCTTGTATTGTCATTTTTTCCCAAATCGGAGGAACTTGGTAAGACCGTTCTTTTAGGAATCACAAGACATGAGAGCTTGAGTCCTAGGCTACTGAATAAAGAACTGAAACCATCCTCTCACCCCCTGGTAAGTGCTCCAGCTGCCTGACCAAATGGGACCCCCCCACCTCCCACCTTCCCGCTCTCTTGCAAAAAGCGTGAGCTGCAGCAACGGGCCCCATGCTGAGGAACCCGCCCGGGCAGAGACACAGAAGTGAGATCCATCTGAACAAGCTTTTCACTGTAGATGTCCAAGAGCACGCTGTATGCTCCTTTTCTACACCAGGACGACATGAATCCTGAAAACAACTCTTCCTAAACATCAACTGTAAATGGAGCCAGACACAGATATACACATTTGATGAGATGAAACACTCTAAAATACAAATCCGCAAACGGGTGTCTAACCTTAGAGCAGTGCAGCAATTCAAACACAGGCCACAAAACCAAGCAATAAGAAATGAAAGACACGTCATCTTTTGCTGGGTGTAAGGCCTTCTAGACTGCTTTTGAAGGCACCTATTCTCTCCAAGGTTCACTAGAACCACAAGCACCTAACTTCATCGCTCAACTTCAAACCAGGTAGCGGCCACCTTGAAAACTGTTAAACCTGTTTTCCTTTTTTTTTTTTTAAATCTTCACATCCCTCTCACTGATTCTTTGTCTCATTAAACCCCATCTTCCCTTCCAGCTGCCAGTTCACAGGAACTATTCGGCTGCCTGTTACATGTAAGAGCAACAGGATACATTTTTAGCACGGCAAGGTTAACTAACAGGTAAAGCAAGGTCCCTTAAACCAGGGAACAAACATAGTGACTCTTCTTTTAACTTAACTGAGGTTTATAGAAGATAACATGCTAGATCACACGTCAGCCGTCAACAATATTTGTGGTCAATTGTCCTCATCAACATATACAACACTAATAGCGGTAAAATGTTTAAAGCAAATTAAATAGCAGCTCTTGTGTCACCTTGGTTTGTTTGGAGGAAGCTGTCGACTTGGTCGTCTGATGGACTGGTTTGGCTGTACCTTCATGGAAGTTCTGGGAGAAGATCGAGCAAAGGGGTCTGGTGCTGGAGGCTTCTTGGGTATTTTTTTCACCAGTCGGCTCACCCATTTTTGCTGTTCTTCCGTAGAATTAGCTAACAGTAGTAAATTCTTTGCCGTTGAAATATCATAGTACACTGTAACAAGAATTTTTGAAACAAAAACGAAGACTGTTAATATTCTAAACATCTTCCCACATCAACAATTAGTTGTTGGGTTACCGTATTCTCACAGTCAACACAAAGAGAAATAAGCAGAGAAAACAAAAGCGAAGTGAACCAGGTTTTGCTGCTGATAGGGCCTCATCCTTACATTTAGAGGGTAACAGCTTAGTGCACTATGGAAGATACACACTCACATGGAAAAGAACGAGGAAGGGTAAGACAGAAAGATGTGCCTGAGCCCAAAGAACGGTGTAACCTGAGTCACAAGGAGTAAACTTCACTGAACGTCATTTATTTTATAACATGCACTAACACTACCGTTTCACTTAGCAGTGCAGCACAACACACAGTGTGAGCAGCCTTAGGACCGCCACGTTCTACTGCATGATGCCGACAATACAACAGGTACGTATAGATATTGGCCACAGGCCATTAACTCACAGCAGTCAGCTGATCCTCGTGTAGACACCTTTAGAAAGGCTCTGACAGCTGCATACTAATAAAAGAAAAACCTACCTGCTTATCTTTAGTTCATGTCAGATCATTACTAGAATCCTCTGATCTATTAGAATGCCTTGTGATTCTGGCAACCATATGAATGTATGCATATATGAATATATGCGTGTTCAAATACTTGCTATTTACCTTTGCAAGGTGCTATAATCTCTTCCTTTTTATCCATGTGATCTTTGTGACATTTGATATGGCAACGGCGACATTCTAGAGCAGGAGGAGGTTTAAACATATGCCAGAGCGGCTTCATGCAAGCTTCACAATTGGTTGGAAAGTGATAAAGAGTAGGTATAAACTCATGTCCTTTGTGACAAATGTAATTTGACTTCTCTCCCATAGGCTCCACAGGAAATTCCTGTTCCTTTTTGCTCTCTCCTTCATTAGCATATAGAATCTAGAATCAAAGCATAATATTCTCAGATGACAAATGTAAATTGAGACTAATTATCTACGTAGAAAGATTGAAGAATTACACTGGAATTGATTTTTTTTCAATAATTTTTTAGTAAATGTTTCATTAGACAAAATTATGAAAATATTTTTGACAATGTGTGAAATACCACGTTTGATACACTAGAAATTAGTGAATACCTGGAATATCCTAGGAATTTCCTTGGAATCTGCTCTGTACACATCAGTCTGAGTGACTGGTCGGACATGGAAGAGTTTGCTATAGGAAATTATTTCAAAAAGGACAAAAATTAATGTTACCAAAATGATAAATTTAAATTGACATACTAAGTTAGGATACAACATACCACATATGACTTAGAGCCATTAAACATTTGTCAGTACAACTTCCTAATCACTTGATTAAAGTCCTGTCTTTCAATCTGGCACATGAACTTCCAAAACCCTAAATAAAAAGACGTCACAAAGTATGCAGCCGTATTTGCAAAAAAAACGACAGCACTGAAAAACCAACATCACATGACGCCCAATGATTGCCTGTAGCTTTCTAACACACTTTCTCTCCCCACGCTCCAACCTCTCAACATCCACATTCTGTATTTAGTAAGAAAATACATCAATTAACTACGCGATCCACCTGCAAGGACATGCTGTAAGTGAAAATGTACAAAATTATAGCTTATCTGCTACAGTTTCCTGAACATTTTTTGCTACACTGGGCAGGTGAGGTAGGTCTGGCTGAGCTGGAGGGAGCCGTTCAGTGACACCAGAGCGAGCCCCGTGCCACAGCCGCACCGCTGCTTACAGCAAACACGATTCGTCACGATGGAGACCCGAGCTCCCAGCCCCGTAGTTCTAATTAGAAAAGGACGTCCCATTTGACGTTTTGCTCCCAGACTGCACATCCAAAGGCATTTTGTTTAAGTCTTTCTGACAAAGTTCACCTACAAATCAGAGGACGAATTGCACGACGTAATACTTACTCTATATCCAATACCATATAGGGATTAGATTGTTCTTTATCTTGTTCACTGTCATAGAATAGGATCTTCTTACTGCTTACAATTACATACTGTTAGGAGACAGGAAAGGATAAAATGTACATTTTAATCCAGCTCATCACAGATGTCAAAAGACATCACAGCAATTACCGCAGATTTCACAGCAATATTCTTCTATAATTTTATTAAACGGTAGCTAAATGAACAATAGCAGTACTGTACACTGAGTCCATGATTTGCCAATAAATTCACTGCACAACAAACAAATTTCTGCTTACCCGATAAATCAACTTACATTTTCAAATTAACTTATATTTAAACAGATTTAAGTACATATGAAGAGGTAAAAATTAAAGTCTGGAAGAAAGTAACAAAAGTTTTTCATTTCTAATTTACTGATTTAATTTTCACTTGGACGGGTAGCAAAAGTAATTGTCATCTTAGGATGCTTATTTTACATGTGCAGTTCACAACTAATACAGCTCATACTCACAAATATCACTGTTGTACTAACCAGGATTTCTAGCAACTTTAATAAAAAAGCTAATTACCTAGAAGACCTCCTATTGCCAGAGTTTTGTCCAGAATGAACAGTCAGACTGAGCAGTAAGTGAACTGGTATGGAACTGTGTATGTTACAATGTGGGCAAAGACCCACCAAAGAGGCTCCTAAAAACCAGTAAATAAGTGAAGGCTGCGCAAGGCACATGTGTAGTTCTTAATTTTATCTCCTAAAGAATATGTCAAGGGCATCTGCTTCCAGAATCCGCTAAGTTCCACCTGCGTAATATTGCTGGGAATGCTTATGGCCAAATGTACAAACGTTTGAAGAACATGAACAGCTGTTCTCAGCTCTGGCTGGACAAAGAAGGGTCTTCACCTATTACAGTTGTTTTAATCTGTTCCTCTCAGACATAGTTATACCAGCTAACATATTATATTTTATACATTAAGTAAATGAGAGAAGTTTGAAACACATTAAACAAGATCATAAATTTGGTTTTCTTACCTTTTTAACCCATCCAAATTTTTTAGTGTTATTTCTAACAGGCAATGATAGCCAGCCTTCCAATCTTGATTCTGAAAAAAAGATACATAGTTAAGAACATAAATATTCTCAAAGCATTATTTTTGAATTACTGAAGATCAGTAATAAAGCAACAGCAAACATGAGAACATTAACTATTTACAAGGTCTTGCAGAATTTATCACAGTAAATGTTCAGGAATAAACTAAATCACGTATTCCTGAATACAGCCAATAACCAACAATGCAATCACAAAACACTAGTAGGCATGGGGAAGAAGGGGAAGAGCAAACTTGCAATTACAGCACACACAATCCCTTTAGTAATTTCTTCAAGACTTAAAATGCTTATGTCTATCAACCTTTACCTTTTAAAACAGCATCTGAAGATATTAGTACAGATCACACAACACCCAGGTCAAGACAAAAAAAGGCAAACTGCCAGTACAAATAACCTATATCCTCTATACACCAGGTAAAATTTCATAAGTTTAGTATATTAAGTCATATTTTTTGCTCTGTAATTTATTTTTTTTTCTAATTCTGCCTAAATCTCCTAGGCTTTCTAATACAAATTAAGTCATTTTTGGCTACTCCTCAGGCCTTCCCTAAATTCAACTGCCCTTTCACACACTTGCAATATTCAATATTACAGTGATACATTAGTCAGATTAGATTTATCAACAGTATTAACAGCTCAGCTGTTGTTTGACAGACACATTTCAGTAGTAACCAAAAGCTCACCAGCTCACACTTTCCTAGTGTTTGGTCACACGAAGACTTGGACTCTATTTCCATAGCTGCACTTAATAACAAGCATTTCTTTCCCCTATGTTTTATTAAAAGGAGCTACTCAATTGCAATAATATTTCCCACTCTAGCAGAGGAGTTGGACTCGATGATCCTTGTGGGTCCCTTCCAACTCAGGCCACTCTACGATTCTATGAGACAACCTCTGCCGCTGAGGAACCTCCAAGTCAAAAATCCTGAAGCCTTAAGTATTAACAAACACAAACCCATGAAAAGAGCACAAACATGTTCCAAAATTGCAAAAGCTATTTTGTTTCTCATCAAAGGGCATTTGCAGGCTCCTGCCCATGTTAAACATAGCGTAACAAATAGTTATTAGATATTCGTAGAATTCTCATTTTGTCTAGAGAGACTTGAAGCAAGGTTATTTATTCAAATATGCACTCTCTTCAAAGTTTATTGCTCTGTAATCATTGCTGTTGATGACACATTTTAATGTACATATCAAATACATGAAGTATTTCTCGAATGCACATTCTGCCTCATACCTGCCACTTTAAATTGTTCCTTTCAACTACACCTGACACAAAGGGTAGCGAGCATAATGCTGATGCAAAAAATCCTTCCCCATATCCAGAAAGTATGTGTAGTTAGTTAATGGCGTGAAAAAAAGTATTAATTTATTTCCTATTTTTCTCTGTAATCTCTAATATCATTGAATGATATTGGAAAATATTAGAGCTTCTGATGACACTTCCTCATTTCTGATGTCTGTTCTATACTAACAGATCAGAGAAAGGGCAGAATATTTCAAAATTTTCACAGTATGTGCTTATAAGCACTAGTAGGGAAAAAAACCCAACAAAACACAAGCCTCACACCTCAAATCTGTTGTAAACATGTTAGTAAAAAGTTCTAGCTTAGGCATGATTTTTACTTTAGAACAAAATAAAACCATGCAGATACCACAACAGCAGCTAACAAGGAAAATGCCATGTACTTAACAATTCTTTCATTAGAAGCCTCATAGAAAACCCAGAGAATGACAAAAATAGAGGACACATTATTCTTTACTCTAGTCTGATGAAGTAATGTCCATATCTCAAAACAAGTTTTGCTTTCAGTGGAAAAATGTACACACTTTAAAGCAATCTCAAGTGAAATACAAAAATTGATTGTAATTTAAAAAAATCATCTCTAAGATTTAGCAGAAGTTTTGTTCAACACAGTCTATGTGTAGTCATATAAAATAAAAACAGAATCAGTAAAATAAAGCTCTGTTTTACCAGAACCACACAATTCAATTATATGCTTTATGTATCTGGAAAAAGAACAAATTTTGCTTGCCCTACTGTACACGAATCAAATATAAGATTCAAATTAAGGCAAAACAAAGTAATACTCAGAGGACAATTTCTGCAAGCAAATAATGTAAATTTACATTATGAGGAGTGAGATGTCTCCACGCTTCACTTAAACATTTGACATTTTGGTACCAGTATCTTAGGGTCATGCAGACTGCAGATACTGGCTAGAGGCTACCTTGAAAACAAGGCCATAAGGCTTATTTATTCGATGCTTTAATAAAAACAGTGGTTTTATAAATGGCAGCAAGCATCTGTAAACATTTAGAGAAAACAAGCCAGTTATTTGTTCATGCAAAGTTTTTCATGTCTTTGCTGGCAACGTTTACGGCCACTGCAGTGTGTTTACTGCCAGATTTGGTTTTTGTTTGATAATGTATTAATAGTGTTAGTTTTGAAACAGAGCAAAGGGACACAGTAAGAACAAAACCAAACAGTTCTCTGGGATATCACCTGTGCTATCAACTTCTGTAGGGCTGTGGGAACAAGACAAAGGCTCTTCCTCTGAGTCAGAATCAGAATCGAGAAGCATGCGAGAACTGGAAGGCTTAGTGGCAATACTGACAGAGGTGGAAGAGTGCTGGTAGGTAAAAGACATGGATTCCATAGTGTGGGATTGAGTGATATGGACTAAACATAAAGCATAAAGGAGGAAAAAGGTAGAAAAGCAGTCAAAATAGAATCTCTAAGAAAAGAGTATTAGTTTTACATTTCATCACATAACACAGTAATTGCAAAGTAACCACCACAATGAAGTGGAAAAAAAATTTAGTTTTAATGGGCTACAACAGAATTTAAAAAATAAATTTCTTTAAATAGACGTGAGAAGTATGACTACAGACAGATTTAGTCAGGAGGTGGATAGTGATGACTATCAAAGCATTGATAAGATGGTAGAAACACATGAAGATGAAAAACCACAGAATCATCAGAGGGTTAATTTAATACTTCAGCTTCTATGGTAAAGCACTGATATAAAATGAATTAATGTAGAAATATTAATAAAATTAACATACCAGGGAATCCATCATCTGTCTCAGCATCTCCAGGTCCGCTGCCTATGCTGCTGTTGTCTAGACCGATGTGTAACGACTGGAGCTGCGAACGAAGCTGTTCAATGTCGCTGTCTTTGCTGTCCAGAGTCATCTGGAGTTCAATCCGTATCTGACTCTCTTCTGCTATTTGCTGTAATGAGAAGTGACAAGATTTCTTATTATCACAATACTCAGTTATTCAGAGAAAACAGAAGTATAAAATTATGCAGACTTTGCAGCCAATCTCTGTATATATACACTTTCGGTCACGGGAAATTCAGGAATAGACTATAGACTGTATACGCTACCTTAAAGCCTGTACCAATTCAATGAGAAACACATAAAACACTATCAGTGTTTAAATTGCAAGAGGATCTTACTGCCTGCATTTCATTGATTTCCTTCTGGTATTTGATCATCATCTGGGTTAACTTTTCTCGTTCAGACTTCAGTTCCATGTGCAGTTTCCTATTTTCCTTTTCCTTCCGCCGTACATCAGTGTCAGCTCCACGTTTGACTGGACCCTTCCGATTCATGATCTCAGCCAATTTATTCACAGCCTTCCCACGGTGAAGAAAAAAAAATGACAAAAACCACACGAATAAATACACAGAGTTACACTGTGAAGAAATCGTCCTCTCTCCTATCAACAGCCAGACATTTTTAATCCAACTGAACTAAGAGCCCTGCGTATCTGGTACTATAAAGTTACTTTAATTCAATGCACTACTCAAAATTGAAAAGAAGGTATTGATGTCATTTTCACCTTATGCAAGCATTTGCTTTGAACGCTTCTATTCATTTAAATATTCTCTTCCATTTCCATTAGTTAGTCCCAAAATGTAACTTTGGATTAAAATGCCACTTGTTCTAAAAAACAATCTGGATTAAAATCAGAAATATAATGGTTTATGGAATTTAAAGAGGAATATATATCAAGATGGAAACCAGCAAGATATGAATTCACATGACTGAAATGCAAATTTTTGCTGGAGAACTGCGTGTGGATTAGGAGTTACTCTATAATGAATCATGAGGATGCAGTTTCACTACACTGAAGGTCGACTTAGTAGAAGTAAAAAAAAAAGACCAATATATTTTGTTTCAGAAGCAAAAAAGAATAAAGTGTTCATGGTATATATAGATAGTTTACCATGGAAAGTTTTCTATTAAAAATTACTTGATTTATGAACACTATCTCTTCATTCATTCAGACACATTTGCTTACCTGCGTCTTCAATGTTCTTTCATTCAACAACTGTTTCTCAAACTGTGCTTTAATATTTCCTACATTTGCTTCTTCTTCCTTTAGTTTCGTAATTTCTGTAGCAAAGTAATAGAAAAAAAAAATCTATGAAAGCTCATTACAAAATAAAGTACTATTAAAGAAAACTGCTTTCAAATAAAAATTACATTTGGTTCAGAGAATACATACGTTCTTGTGCTTCCTTCAGTTTATTGTTTAGTTCTTCTTTCTCATTAGCAAGATTAGCCACATCACTAGTTAGTGTCCTGTTTGCTTCCTCCAGCTACAAAACAAAAAGCAGATGTGACTATGTAACAAAAGCCATTTGGCATATGAAAGCACTACAGGACAGAAGGAAATGCTTCAGAGTGAAACCAGGAGAAGGGTAAGAGGACTTGCTGTAAGAGGGTAGGGACACAGAAGAAAGAATCGCCAGGGAGATGCATGGAAGAAACACGAGATTTTATTTAATTCACGGAAAATATATATTTGTAAAATATCAGCTATACCTGTGTATCACTTACCTCTAAGTTTGCTAAATAGCAATGTATAAATCAAACTGCAAATGAAACTCCAGCCCATGTAAACCTCTTCGAAAATCCCAATTCATATTACTCACAGAAGCTATGGTGGCATCTTTCTCGGTAAGTTCCTGTTTATGCCTGGCCATCATCTCTTTAATCTCCAGCTCTTTCATAATCTTCTCTTTTTCCAAATCAGAGTACTGTTCTTCAGCAATGGAACGTGCAAGCTGTTCCGAATCTGCTTTTGTCAAAGTAATCTCTAGTTGAGCAGCCAAGGAATCCCTGCAAATTATTGACATATACTATTAATTCTATTAACCTAAAAAATGGGAGGTTATGGCAGGGGTGATGTGTGGGTGTGTATGTTAAAAAACAAACCAACCCACCAACAAAAATCCCACCAAAACACCAAAAAAACCCCAAACCACAACAAAACAACAACAAAAAACCACCTTCCTTATCTTCTACATGTTCGTACAACTAGTAAAAACCTACCTCTCGTCCTGTAACTCTTGTATCTTTTGCTGCATTTCTTTACAAAGTTTGGTCTTTTCCTCACATTCTTCTTTAAGTTCTCGAACTTGCGTCTTATACAGAGTCTAGAATTTACAGTTGTGAAAAAGACATGACTTGCATATTGTAGCTTGAAGATACACAAAAAATTATACAAGATGACACTGCCTACAATGCTTTAATCACGCACTCAATTAGAGTATAATTCTGCAATGGCTTCTCTAAATTTAAATCATTGCCAAAGCCAAAATGTTCTGGTTAACTTGTGTGTTTGTATGTATGATATACATTTTATATGTTTGTAAACATACTGTTAAAGGCACTCTCAATGTGAAAATCACTATTTGATAGAAAATCAGAAGTATCAGAAGCAAGGAAAAATCACTGTTTTTCTCTGCTATTTTTCTCTACTATTTTAAATCTTTGATGTAAGTAGTATGTCTAATTTAGACTTTAATCATATAAATCTATAAAAACAACATGACAGTTATAAAGCAAAAAGAAGTATAGGAAGAGGGGAAAAAAGATTACAAAAGCATTTGAAATTCAAGATTTTGTGAAATGGATACAGATCTAGGGCTACAAATGAAACGAAAGAAAAATTATATCACTCTGTACACTCAAATGACCGAATACAAGTGACATGACAAGACTGCTGCAGGTGGATTGACTGCAGGGCTTTGAAGACAGACCATCTCTTTCTGGCCCATCCACAGCAGTCAACTGATCTCAAATCTCCCTTTATCTCCTTGCACATGTGCATCTTTTTGACCTGCTAGCACTTCAGATAGTCCTCCTCCTGATGTAAATACCACAGCAAAATCTTAAGTTTCCTTACATTCAGAAGCAAGCCTTTTCGCCTTTACCTGCAGTGTGACTGGCTGTGCACTGTTAAAATAAATTAACCTTCACATGCTAGTGATGATTTCTAAGTACAATTCCTGTTTATTCTGTTGTACTTTATCACAATAAACCAAAATCTCCCAATGACCTCTATCAAGTTTGGTTGTAACGCAAAAATTTCCTTCCAACCCTTAAAAACACATTTTGTCACGCTGTGATTCTGAGAATACAGCACTTCTTCTCCATACAGCATGGAAGAGACGCTGAATGCAAAGGGCTTGAAACATGCAGAAGATAATTTATGCTGTGGAAAAGGAGGAATGAACTGCTTGACTCCACCCCCCCCCTCTAAAGTGTGTTTGGGATTCCCTTCCAAAGCTGGGACATTTCTTAGCATGAGCTCTTTCACACTGCTCAGTGACCAAGCATAAGGAGTCATGACGAGGCTGCAGACAAGACTGAAGACAGGAATAAGAAAATAATTAGCTCTAAGTCAGAGGTGTGAAACATCTGACACCTGAGGAGGAAGAAGAAAAGCTAACACTGTACTTTAGTAAACAGATCAGTATAAAAATAAAGCAGCATAAAACACACCGAGAAGTACTGTTCAGCTTCAAGTTGGTCTTGAAGCTCTTTCATTTGTCCATCTGCATCTTGACGTTCCCTAGAAAGGAATTACATTCTTTAAAATAAAAGATATGAAGATGTTCCAAAGAAGCAAATAGAGAGTATTTGCACTCTTAAGATCTCCAGTCATTTCCTGACCACAGTGTGGCTGGCAGTTAAACCCGAGGCTTCCTCTGGGTACCAGCTCTCCCCTTCAGCTGCAGAGCTGAGAACGCTACGCTCACAGAGGTCAGTTTAATCCTGTTCACAACTTCAGCAGTGTCACACACTTCAACTGGTACGAGTCACTGAGAGAATCTTATTTCCATGTAAAACATCACTGATCTGACAGATTGCTTTAGGTCTCTCATTTGCTGGAGCTCAGTCTGTGAAAACATGTCTGTATTCTTTGACATGCACCACGTATTAACTTCATCTGTTATTAGAACAACTCAAAATCAGTCCCACAACAAAGCACAGTTGTGTGGCAGCAAGGATTTCTGCCAGTGTGCCACATCACAGCATCTGTCACGTGTAGTCCTGATCTCGGTGAGTGACAGCCAAGGTAAAGCACAAGGCAACAAACCATCAGAAGTCGCAAGAGAGCTAAGCATGTGTATGTCTGATCTATGCACTACACTTGTTTTTTCAGTCAAAAGAGTGCTGCGAAACATTTCATTGATGTATCTATGAGCAATTGCAAATTTTGCTTTTAAGACGTTGAAGAACTGCTGGGATTATATACAACTCCTGTTTGAAGGCCCAACAGATGTGTTTAAACATCTTTAGTACTGGATATTTCCAATAGGTACGTTTACAGCTCTGTATTAGCATTACTGTCCAACTCTTAACCTCTCTTGGACTAATGGTGCCAGTAACTTTCTTCCTCACTGGAGCCCTAAGTTACTTTTAAAATAAGTGTTACTTTTAATAAGTGTTTCTCTGAATTCCTCACACTCTGATATTTAAGCTGCACTTCTTGGGGTTTTTTTGTGTCAGATTTTTCAGGAAGCAAACATCTTCTACTGTACATGTACATATTGCTAAATCACTAGGGCAAACCTCCAAGCTCACTGTAATTATTTTAAACTACAATTCAGTTGTGCACTATAGAATAGCATACTCAGTGCAGCAAGTTTTAAAAATTAATATGGCTCCCACTTTTTGTCAAAAAACAATTACAAATCAGTAACATTATACAAAACATTATTAAAAATAATCAAGAGCAACTCTGCATACTTGCGGAGTTCATTATTTTGTTTTTCCAGACTTAATTTGATTTCCTGAAGGTGGTTATTCTCCTGTTTTAGCTGCTTCTCAGACATTTTCAAGGTGTTGACCTGTTGCGTTTGCATCTTGAGGTCATTTTGAGTGAGACAGCGCTTTTGTGTTTCTTGCTCTATTTTTAACGTCAAGTTTTTAACCTGAAAAATAAACAGAAACCTGTGAATTTTACAGATCTACACAGGAAAGTGACATTTAAACAGTCTCTCTTATGGACTTCCTCTACATTTTTGTACAACACGCTCACATCTTTTTATGGACAAAGCTGTTTCCTGAATGAAGGCATTAGCACACAATAAATAAACCAGTTTTTCCATGTCAATGTCACAACATTTTACATTCCAGAAGAAAAACTTTTTAAGCACAGCAATGCCAAAATAGTTCAGAAAAATGAAACTACACTCAGTATACTTTTTAAAGCTCCAAATACAGAGAAGGAAAAGCTGCTGACATTTTCATTCACAAACATTCCTAAATAGAGCTACAACAGGGAAAATATTACAACATTGAAAAAGAGGTTGCACTCAAGACTCCTTTTGTCATTGTTCCTTACATCTTCATTTAGTATATCCTTTTGCCTGAGGAGCTCATTGATTTTCTGTTGTGATTGTTTGAGATCACAGTCCAGCATGGAGCGCTGCTTTTCAGCTTCTAACAACCGATTTTCTACTTTTTGCTTTAAAGCTCTCTCTTCCAAAAGTTTCTTCTCCATTTCTGTGAAGCAAGAGATTTAAGATGTCAGTCGGTGTAAAGCAGGGGATTTTAGAGGGCATGGGGAGGAGGAGGTCTACCCAATATTAACAATAAACATGTTTTACCTTTTAACACTGAAGAGAAAGATTGCTGAAAAGTGATTTATTAAAATTTTCACAGTAAACCCACTCCCAGAGGATGCTTTTACAAGCATTCCTGACCGACAGCTATTTCCCACTTTTGAGTTTCAAGATAACTCCCAATTTATCTGCAACACATCTGAGATGGATAAAAAAGGTGGATTTAAAAAACTGTTCCATGTAAATCTACTGAAGAGTTTTTAAGAGTTTTAAAGAGTTGAAACTGTTTGAGAATTTGATATGCCAAGTGATTCAGCCACTATTACTGATTCATTCATGCTTCCTTGTTTTTTGTGAATTTTTGTGAATGCTTTGCAGTTAGAAGGACAGGAGCTGTAGTTAGCTTTTTAAGTAGCTGCAATAAACATAAAACGTTTAATTCAAAAGTAAGAACCATTTTCTTGAGATGTTTGGTAATTATCCATCGCTCCAAGAGATTTCAGTTGTAATGAGATGCACCAGAATGATGCACCAGTGACTACGGAAATGTAGCAAAGGCTTTGCCATTTCTAGCTCTATCTGGTCTACATATTTACCTTGTTAATTGGCTGACCTATAATTTATTCAGGAAGACACAAAAAGATATGAGTACCCTAAGTATATAACACAGGGGAATCAAGGAAAAAAGCCTACACTCAGGCTTCCACCGGGATTAAAAGATTATGTTATCTACTTTGTACCATTTACACCTAACTGTGATGTCAAATACACACCTTTCATGGCTTCAGACTTTGCCTCCTCAATAGATTCATAAATCTTATTTTTGTCTGCTAACCGCGCTTTTGTGGCTTTATGTTCAGCTTCTTCTTGTTCGAGGTTCTGCTGCATAACTTTGAATTTATATGTCATATCTATTTCCATGTTGCTCTTTTCCTGTTAAAGAAAAACATTGAATAAAACATTAAACACATCAGGTTAAAGACAAAATTTCAGACAAGAGTAACATGCTGCTGGGAAGTATACTGAGAGTAGAAGAGAAAGCTCAGACTCTAAGGAGCTGAGAAGTCTTTTCTACGGATGGCAAAGTGCTCCAAAAACGCACAATGACATCCCCAGTTGCAAACAATTATGGAATTACAGCCTGAACAAACAACATTCTGTAAGAAGAGCAGCTCCAGGAGTAAGTTTATTGAAGATTTTTTCAATACATTTGTTTCAATGACAAATTCGTCAAAAAAAAAAATTAACAGAAGCTGTTTTACTTTTAGCAATATTGAGAGTTTAAAAAAATGAAATGAAATTAAATATTACAACCGCACTATTAAGCTACTCACTGGAGTAACGTTATTATGTACTTCAGAAGTATAATGTATTACAAGGGAAATGATGTGGTTTTTTGATGCCTCTCAAATTGAAAAAAAAAACAACAAAGAAAAAGAAGAAACACTGGAAATGAGGCTTATTTTTTGCATAGGTTTTTGCCTCTGTGTTTCACGTAATAATAGTGCAAATTCAAAAATTCCATAAGAATGTAATACCAATGTTCACTTAGAAGTGCTGTTACCTTTTCTAAATCTGTAAGTTTTTCCTGCAATTGTCTCTTCTCCATTTCCAGTTTGGCTAATGCACTCTTTCCATTTTTTACTTCTTCCTCCAGGCTAGATATTCGACCTAAAAATGACCAAAAAACAATGAGGCTGGGCAGTGTGTGGGGGAAAAAATAGTGTACTGTATTCACTTAGAGGTAACACTTTTCATATGTAACAGCTTCTAATTCTGACTACTAAGGGTGATTTTAAAAGTTATCAATAACATTTTATAAACGTCATCACATTTTAAAAGTGTTATCTCTTAAATGTGTGTCCACACTTACATAATAACATTGTATAGACCAGCACACTAATCTAGTCACAATTTGAAGCTAAAATAACATCACCAAAACCTATTTTTATTTCTGAAATGAGAAGCAAGCTTAACTTCAGATTCGTGGGAATACCTTGTAAATCACTGATAATCTCTGATCCATGACTTCGATCTCTCCTTTCTGATTCTAAAGCTGACTGAAGATTGAGAAAGTCCTTCTCCAGTTTGAGTTTCGCATTCTCTAGCAGGCAGTTTTTATCTTGTAGTTCTCTGTTATTGGCTTCCAGCTGCTGGATTTGCTTGGTGCTTTCTGTCTGGTTCTTCCTCAACCTGGCTGCCGTATCAGACTCCGACCGCAGTGAAGAATTGGCTTCATCCAACTAAGGATTGGTAAAGCCATACTTCAGAAATAATTGAAATACAACAACTTCCATTTCTACTACAGGACACTAGATTTTATGGATTAAAGAAATAAAAAGGAGTATATTCTAAGATCACTTTTGAAGACCAAAACATGACAAAAAAGAACAACTTTAAAAACTCCATTACACATTTCAATTCCCTCCTAACAAAGCCTGTACTTCAAACAGGTGCTATTTTAAAATACACCTATATAAATATGACATGCCTGTCTTTGTAGTTGATTGATTTTCTCATTGGATATTTGAGAGTTCTGATTCCTCTTTTTCAAATCTTCAAGCTGGTCTTTCAAGCTGTTAACTGTAACAAAAACAATGCAACATTGTTAATCACTGTCATGAAAAGTTTCCATTTGAATTACAATTCATTTATTTTATCCTTAAAAAACCCACATCATACCAGAACCCTTCAAGCACGGTTCAACATACCCTCATTTTCCAAATTGCGTTTCTTATCTGCTTCATGTTCTGCTTTTCTCTGGTATTCTGTATTCTTATGCTGAAGAAGAGCCTTCTCTCTCTCTAACTGTCTGAGTGCAGACTCTACGTTCTTCCTTGAAGATATCTGGATATATTTAAAAAAAACCCACACCACTATTACATACAGAAAATTGATATTCTTTAAATGATGAAAAGACAGCTCAAGCACTCAGTTTAGTTTGCATCGGAGAAGGACACACTGTATTTCCCTGCAGCAAACACAGTGTGTCAGAACTCACATCCAGCCCAGGATGACCACAGCCAACAGCTTTTACAATTTAAACACTGTTCGATCACTTGGATTGGACGGATCAGTTAAACCTGCTCAGCAGCCACTCCGGGAGCGCAAAAACATACATGCAATGTAAGGTCTGGACATGCACCTGGACGAGCAATACATTAAGTTGTACATGTCCACCAAAGAGCTGACTAATCTGGAGTAGCACTGAGGTGGCAAAGCTGGGCAAGAAATCGGGTCCTTGTACCGACACTGCTGGAAAAGTGCAAAGACCAGCGCCTTCCTCTTCCAGCAACAGGACTCTCACATCTTCCATTTTTACAATAATCTATGGGATATTCATATTCAGCTGGCCTCCAAATAAAAAACATGGTAAAAAACAAATGCTGAAAACAAATGTGTAGCTGTAGTGCAGAAATCATAATGAAAATATTTTAGCAGTGACAACAATTTCATGCTCGTGAATATCAAGAAATTAACTGGTAGTACTTGCTATAAAAACACAGCTACTCAAAAGTAATTTGCTGTTTCCTAAGGAAAAAAGCCACACGCAAATGTTAAAGTTCTAACTCCAATAAGAAATAACTCACCTCTTCATCGAGCTCTTTCACTATCTTCTCTAAACGAGTGCTAGTAGACCTGAAGAAATTTGAAAAACATTTTTAAAACCTGCTGATTATACAGAAATTACCATGTTAGGATGTGACTCAGTTATTTTATGTAAAATACTCTATTTTCAGCAATCACATGAAATTTCAAGAACTGGGGAAATCACTCAAACAATGGAGAGATTCTTATGCTTAAGGCAAAAAAACCACCACCACCACAACCCCAAAACTCCTGCAGTCACAGGAGTAGCAATAACTAAGCCAGCAATATACAATGAGGTCTGCTTGCAGGGTCAGGAATTCTTGAAGTGAACTAAAATGCTTTTAAGCATTGAAAAAAATGTAATAAAACTTCTTTATTAACATACCAAACATGTCAAAACAGTCTCACCTGTACTTCTGTTCTAGTTCATCTTTGGCTTGCAGTTCATTACTGAGCTGTTCTTCAAGCTTACTTATTTTTTTCTGAAACTGTGTAAAATAGCAAAAGCATGGTCCACATATAAAAATGCTATTACATAAAACAAGTGTAATTCAATTAAACAACAAAAAAAATGCGAAGTGAGGAAAATGAATTCAAACTTCCATTATTATTTTAAAACTATCATTAGAAGGTTATATCTTTACAGGTATTAATCCTGATGATTTTAAAGACACAGGTCCCTAGCACCAAAATTTGCCACATCCTACATTAAATCTAACAACTGCACAATTATGTGCAACAGATTGCGAGTCATAAAATTTCTAAGAGCAAAGAATATTTTTTACTTTCCCTTTGCTGTACTTGTCCTCTGCAAAGAGTGACTTTCCACTGCAGAAGAATTTTTGGGATGGTCTTTTCTAAATAAAATTAAAAGAATAAAAAGGAGGTTTTATGATGAAATTAGACAATATCCAGAGAATATTACTAAGCATGATCAATGACCTCACATAAAGAAGAATTTGTTAGTCTAACACATCCAGAAACTAATGAACACTTTTCAGGTTTGGGAATGCTTTGCTTCGCTTACTAAAATATTACAAAGAAATAATCAGTCAAGTACCCAAATATTCATGAAATAAATTATAAATAATAAATTTTGGAATTATCTCCTGTCTTCAGACTTCCAAATGCATTTATTTTCCTCCCTTCCGCCTCATCCTCTAGCACCCAAACATAAAATGTAAAAAAGTGGTTTTCTAAACCACTGTAATTGTTACAATTAGAAGAGTCTCAGAACAGTGGTCCTGAAAAGGACACCAAGACCAGAGATTCATTGCTTGAGAAAATACAAATGAAAAAAGTTGTCAGGAGTAGAATGGAAATTTTACCAACTAGCTTGTACTATCACAACGTAAAACAAATATCACAAACGTTATACTGCATATTTTTAACAGCAGTGACATTTCTTTTTAAAGGGAAGCTCTGAAACTACTAATCTATCCAGCAATGTGTAAAACTATTCCATCTATTCAGCAATAAGAGATGGAACAAAGTGGAGTCTAATATTTGCATTCCAGTTTATGCTGGTCAATATATAATGCATTCCTTTTACTTATTTTTTAAACTTTGAAAGAGTTCTAAGTTTTAAGAAATATTAACAATATATTATCTACACTTGAATAATACAACTGTTTAAGTAACATAAAGATGTAAGTAAGTCCATGAAAATTCCATAGCACTCTCCTGTCACCTACAAATTTAAATTCAATTGTCAGTCTTCAAAAGCTGGATAAACGTAATCCAGATGCTAACTTCAACTGAGAGCACAATTTCAATATTCCTTTATCACTGCAGGTGACAATTTGCTTTTCTAAACTCTGAATAAATCAGCCATGAATCACTCAAGCAAACGTGGAGCCAAAATTCATAACCTTCCCAAGAGTGATGCTGTTTGTGGCAAACAGAACCTTACACATTTGTTCTCCAAATAAATCCTAGATGCTAAAAGAATTCAAGAAAAATCTGTATTCATTCATCTTTAGACTACAGTACCTTAGTGCTTGTGTACAACTGTTACAAAACACCACCAGTTTACTGTTAACACTTTGGTGAACAAACATTTAAGATATTTCCCATTCATCCAAATTACGTAGGATTTTTTTTTATTCCTTTCGTAATTCAAATAATATACTCACCTCCTTGCTGTCCTGTAAATAGAAAATATCTTTTCATTGAGGACCATTAAAAGACAAAAAGCTCTCCCCCAAAAGTTATTGAAAACATTTTAAGACTTTGTCTTTCCTTAACAGACTTTAAAAAATCAGCTAATCATACCGTTACTTACAAAAAAAGGCACTAACCTCATTTTTACTAGATTGCACGGATTCATTTTCTCTGCAAGACTGAGAGGAGTCACTTAGCAACCTGTCAAAAACAACAACAAATCCCTCCAGCTCTTATTCAAGTTTTCAACAACTCTGGCAACCATCCAGTCAAGTCATTTTAATCAATTCTCTCAAGTCTTAAGTTGTCCTATGCTATTCTCAGAATCATGTGCACTTTATTTCAGCCTGAGTGCATCTTTCTGATTTGAAACTTTTCTTAAATAAAGTAAAATGTTTTCAAATCCATAGCATCTTATATTTTAATGAATACAATTATTTAACTATTCGAGTTGAGTGCTAGAAAGCTATTATCTTGTGTAAACTTTTTCCTAAAGCTACTAATAAAAAGCCATTTTAGAACTAAATTACAAAGCAGTATCTAAACTCTAAAATATTTTTAAGAGACTATATAATTTTGTGCATATAAAAATATTGTGTCTAAACACAGTTATCAAAATAACCAAAATAGTGGTAAATTACATATTCTACTTAAACTCTGCATTTTGTATCTTCACAACTGGACATAAATGAATATAATGCAATGAATCAATTATGTATCTTGAGTGAAAAAAAGGACAGAAGAAAAATCTGGAGGTGTAGTTCTAAAAACGCATATTAAAGGATCACATACAAATTGTCTCTATAGTAGGTAAATCCTATAAAAGGCAGTTGGTTTCCCACGAAGGCTTTGGGGATTGGAAAGGTTTCCACGTCTCCCTTGTCGTCCTCAATGTCATCAAAATTACTGCTATCTATATCACTGCTAAGCTCAGGAACAACAGGAGCAGCAGCTATAAAAAGGGAAGAAAAGATCAACTTCACTCCTAGATTCAGTCCCTTGCTGTATACTGGTATCTCTATAATGTTAAAAAGCCTATAATATAAGCTGTCCCACTAGTTAAATATGTATTAACCGTGCAGCACATCTGTAAATATTACTGTCAGTATTTTTTTCTAGAAGTATCTATTTTTACATTAGTTGCATAATGCACCAAGTATTTAATGTGCAAAATGTATTTCCTAAGGTAATCACATTTGAGAACAGAACTCTAAACACAATCATCATTTTAAGAAACTTTAGTAAATATACCATAAATAATGATCGAGCTCATGATGTGAACTGACATACTTTGGTATTTTTGCCCAGAGCGATCAAGTTCACAACGCCTTAAATGAAAAGCTGTAAAACTGCCCAGACCACTGCCAAACTGCTGTCCCAACCACAGAACTTAAAAACAAAAACAAAAAACCAAAACCGAACCAAAACAAAAAGCCCACAACACAAACGAGAAACAACCCCAAACAAAACAAAAGCCACAAAGAAACAGAACATACCATGCATTCTTTTTAGTTAGAATTCTAAAACATCCAGTTCTGTTGTTCAAAACAGAAATCTATACATTGAAAGGGTGATAAAGTTGAGGATAATTCCAGTAGGAAAAATGTGTATTTACTAACCCTTATTGATAAGAGTTTTTATAATACAAAGACAAATACAGAAGTTCCGGCAAATTCTTGATAGAAAAAAAATGCTTAATTTATAAAGCTTGAAGTTTTTTTTCATTGTTTCTATTGCAAATTCTGAATAAAAATGGAACTTTTAAGGTAATTTACTTACTCTCTCGAATGTTGTCCCAGTTCCACTGATCGCTCTTGAAGAAAGGGTGATGCTTTATTTCTTCTACCCCATTTCTCCCAAGTCGCACATCCCTAAACATAACAATTAAGCCAAATTCACATTAGGAAAAACAACACTTGGGTTTTGTTATTTAAACTCTGACTTTCTCATAGGGAGCGAAGAAACTTTCAGTAAAGATTATCTGTGTTAGCTACATCAACAGTAAAAAAAAAAATTAAAACCCACCAAGCACAGCTCTGTAGTTTCTTATACAAAATGTACTCTGTTTCTTAGCACGCTCTCTCCCTGCGACTGCTAAAATGTCCAGAATTTGGAGTCTGCCACGTGGGGAGTGAAGCAAGAAAGAGCAGTGAGGCAAAAACTAAGAAAAAACTAAAAACACAAATAAAAACCCAACACCCTCGGGGGAAAAAAAACTGCAGAAGTTCCATGTCTGCCAAACCACATGACAAAGACGCGAACGAAGGAAGGTCTGACTTACTGCACAGAACGGCTATTCAAAGCTGGACTGAAATAAATACTTTAAGAATTCTGTCCTCTGCCCCCTAACTAACCCTGACACATCTTCTGCTGATATTCGAAGTGAAGTAAATCTCAAGTGCAATGAGCAATGAGAAGCTTCTAGTTGTTCCACAATTCTCTCTTAAAACTTTCTGCAAGAACAGGACATAAAAACAATGTGTGTAAGAGAAACAATAAATCATAGGGTCAATGCTTATTCCTCCTCTAAGTGCTTCGGCAGGGATCACGCACACGGAAAGAAGGCGTCTGTTTCCAATAAATCACTCGAGCATTGTATTAAACATAAACAGGAAGACGGACACACATAGTGGAAGTACACCTCACCGCATTTACTTTATTGAATTCTACTCATATTTTCTTTCTACCCTTCAGCTACTAAGGGTGAAAAACGCTGTTAAAGCACATCCTTCCTGACTAACCGTGATCTTGCTCAACAGAGCAAACAATCTCTCTTCAAATGCAAAACCCATTATAAGGCAATTTTTTCCCTAATCCCTCATTCTATAAAGGGTAGAGATTTTCTGCTGTAGCCAAGTTCAAAGGACCACAGCAAAGCACAAGGAGGCATCATCAATCCAGATCTAACTATGGACCTACAGCGTTCTGCTCAATCAGAGAAACAGATATCTCTGCTTTCTGGAACTAAAGAAAAACGTGAGTGTTCAGGTCAAGAATAATGTTGTACAGTTTAACATCAATAAGCAGCTCAGTTTCACAAAGGGAGACCTCCAGGATCTGTTTATAGCCAAAACAACACCCTTGCTGGTTTGTCAGCTACACTTGTCAATTACTAAAACAAAGCAAATGTTCAAACAGTCTAAGAAAGTTCAAACAAATTCAGTAATTACAGGCTTATTTTCAAAAAAGTATTTGCTTTCGTTTTTTTAACTAACACGTAGACACTGAGCACAATAATTTGGTTGGTCCCTGACTTGGAGCTTACAAATTACTTTCAGCCTTACAGGTTTGTGACTGTATTATCCACCGCAATCGAAAGGATTTGTCTGGCACAAACTGCGTTGTTAAGAAGAGCTGTCAGAACTGCTCATAGAAATAAAAGACAATACCTGGAAAAAACATCCCAAAAGAAAAACTAGAGAGTGGGAGATTTTGCAGAAGAGCTTTGAAAAGAGATTAGGAGAAGTAAAAAAAGAAATTAAATTTTTACTACATACATGTGCTAATACCATCCAAAATAAAAACAGTACCGGAAAAAATACATGCACTTACCTATCAGTTAAAAAGGCACAGATAAGGTTCTTTGCATGCTTAGAGATTTCCACATCATCTGGGAAATGTAATGAGTTTTTATGATCCATAATTTTACTGTACGTTCCTACTAGAGAGTCTGCATAAAAAGGAGTATCGCCTGAAAATAGAACAGTAAATTGACTGCGATTTCGAGTCATGTTCAAGTCATGCAAGTTGAAAAAGACAAAATATAAAAAGTCTACAAGTCATTTTTACCTAAAATACTATTTTATTTAAATAACTGTTTAAAAAATGAATGCCAGTTACGAAATAATGTATACCACTAAAAATATTCCTTCCTCAAAATGTCCAGGTTACAAAACTAAACTGCTTTCCATCCTGCGTATCACTACCAAAATTTTTCCCAGTGAATTACACCATTTTCCATCTGAAGACTATCACTGTGCTTTCTAATTTACAGGACAGCTGACGCCCACATAAATCCCAAACTTTAAGTGCTTCCATGGGTATAATGGACTGAAACTCATTAAAGATTTGCTCACACGCATTTATTGGAGGGAACGCAGCGCAGGCCGGTTGAGAGGCACGTGGCTCTGTGCTGCCTCAGGCAACTCAGCTCTGAGCAGGAGCCTTCACAGCGTGTTACTGCACTGCTAAAGCCATATTAGTAAATCTTGCTGACTGATAAATTATATTCGCTTGGGTGCCCATATTAACACGGGCAGGTGGCTTTTAAAATCATAGACCTTTCATGCTCAAAGGTTTGCAGCGTAGGGTTTAGTTGAGTCTGATTTCTTTGCAAATATCCTTAAGAAAGGTAAAATTGGGACAACTGAAAAGAATCGGCATCAATAAAGGTATTCCACGCTCAAGTTAACCGACAACATTCTGAATATACAAATGGTTCACGTCAGTATTCAAGATGCTTCAACTTTTACATAAATGCTTTCTCACAACTAATCCATAGGTTTAACAGAGAAGGTGAATAGTCATAGAATCATAGAACCACTTTGTTTGGAAGAGACCCTCAGTCTCACCGAGTCCAACCATAACCTAACTCTAGCACTAACCATAAATAACTAAACAGTGTGCGCCAGGCTCTGCCCTCTGTCGGTGCGCTGCGGGCATCCTGACCGCGTGGGTCCAACAACGTACTACAAACAGCCGGGTACAGGAAAAAAACGTACAAACAGACTGATGTACAAAAACCATTCAGCCTTCAAAAGGAATTCAAATGGAAATATAAACGTAACAATACTGCTTTTAGCCTCTTTCTGCCATTTTATGGCAAAATAATGAATTCGTACACATCAGCTGGAATTAAACTTCTAGATATTTAGTAAATTCATTAGGTTGCCATGCCAGTACATTGGAGGTGGGGATCAATGTGATCAACTGATTCCACAGGTATTGCTGCCACCTCCCTTTCTCCAAACCTTCCCCTTCTCAGTTGTCTTTGCTCTCAGAAAAACCTCAAAACTGCCCTAAGTCACTGAACAAAAAAGGATATAAAGCTACTGGAGAGTGTCCAGAGGAGGGCAACAAGGCTGGTGAAGGGTTTGGAGAGGAAGCCGTATGAGGAGCGGCTAAAGTCACTTGGTTTGTTCAGCCTGGAGGAGACTGAGGGGAGAGCTCATCACAGTCTACAGCTTCTTCACTAGGAGAGGAAGAGGGGCAGGCGCTGATCTCTCCAGTGACCAGTGACAGAACCCGAGGGAATGTCAGGAAGATGTGCCAGGGGAGGTTTAGGTTGGACATGAGGAAAAGGTTCTTCACCCAGGGGTGCTGGACACTGGAACAGGCTCCCCAGGGAGGGGTCACGGCCCCAGGCCTGACAGTGTTCAAGAAGAGACTGAACAACACCCTCAGACACATGGTGTGAGCTGTGGGGTTGTTACATGCAGGGACAGGAGTTGGACTCAATGATCCTTGTGGGTCCCTTCCCACTCAGGACATTCTATGATTCTATGATTAAAGTAGTGTTAGGATTCATCCTCTGACCAAGATTTTAGCTTTTACTTAAGCATACAACAAAAACCAGTACAATTTTCATCAGTACTGTGTCTTTACTAAAACCAGAATGTCAGAACGCTTTCTGTGCTTTCTTCAGAGTGTGAGTTTTCAGAAGTCCATAGCCAGAAACTGATATGCAAATACAAAAATAGATACTTTCTACCAGTGTGTGGGATATAAACTGAGAAAGATTATCAACAGAAATCCAAGCGAGAAAGTTCACAAAGGCTTTTAAAAGCAATCATTGCTAATGGGATCTCGAAACTGATAAGGCTGTTTAAGAATGGGAATGATAATGCCAACATTGGTTTATGTCACATGTTGTTGAGGGTGAAAAAGAAGAAATCTTCATAGTGAAAATACCATAGGAGGATAAAGTGATAAGGGTTTCATCAAAGGTCAAAGTCAGCCTGTGTCAAATACTCCAAACCAGTTTATCAGTGCCTGCCTCTCAACAATATGTGGGGGTAGAAGATCTGTCTCGAATAGTCTCATTATTCCTAGCTCAAATACAAGGACCAGGAAAGCTCCCTCGTCACTAGAGAGAAGCTGCACGTTTTTCTAGACACTTTGTCAAATGAATTTGACCTGAGCCTCAAAAAACTGTGTTTGTACACAAAGTCATAGAAGGAAATGATGTTGCACTGTCAGACAGGAAACCCAATTGAGACTGGAATATGATGACTGGAGAACAAGAAATAAACCAAAAAATTACAGGGCATAACTAGGTCCTGTAATTGTAATTACCAGTATAAAGATGAAGCAAGTTTTAACATTTCAAGAAGACTGCATAGATAGAAAATCACATATCCATTTCAGAAAAAGGAAGAGGCTCATATTAAAAAAGTACAGCAGGAAGACAGCTTCATGAAAAGCACAAAGAAGGATGACAAAATTCAGCTGAAAGGGAACCATGTTAATCACACATATGTTATGGCATGGCTAAAACCCAGATAGAAACAAAATTGTTATTTCACTTCCATCAGAAAATGTATCTGAAAAATCAGAGTTAATGAAAGTGAAGTTTCCTGTCTACAGTACACAAAAGAGAAAAAAATTATGAGTACTAAAGAAAGAAAAAAGTGGTAAAAATAGTGTATCTTCATATATTAAAATAAGACACTTTGGGAGGAAAAAAATATGTGAGACCCATGAAATATTAGGAATTTTTTAACACACAAGTCCAAACTCTAGGAATAACTACAGCAAATAACACTCTTAAGCATAGCAACCCATACTGAAACATCGGAATAAGAACACAGTGTTGCACTGAAATGGAAATCAATTTTCATCCTAATTGAGTACAGGATGCTCCATACAATCTAGCTCCTGCAAAAACTGTACCTCTCCCATTTCGCTTTAAAAAAATGTTTTCATTAGAAGAATAAAAAGGGGAAAATCCTCTCAGCCTCTCAGATTAAAAAAAAAAAAGTGTCTGAAAAAAACCCACAAACATTTCTGGACAGTTATGTCCAGTATTTTAATAATGGAATATTTTTATTTATTGCCAAAATCGTTTATGAGACACTATTGATTATAAAATCTCTCTTAAGTCAAAATGCCTTCATTGCAAAAGACAGAGATTCCAGTAGCATCATATATCTAAACAACTTTCCTGGCTCAGCTACCAGAAACATCACATCTGAAATATTCCCAGAACATGCTGATTTGGATTTTTAATAATTATATGCTCAATTCCATCTTTCTATAATCAGTATTTTGCTACCAGACTATAATACTGATCCTCACAGTATTCTAAGATGCAGATGACTCATCTCCTTAACAGATTATATTCTAAGTTTGTTACCATAGCAGTCTGGTGTATTTTACTGGAAAATCCTGACTCAAGCATAAAAGAAAGAATCCAGCCATGCTTCCACAGTCATTTTGACCTAACAGAAGCCACTGCTGGTGCTGTGAGACAAAAAAAAAGGCGAGGACAGGGAACAAAAGGAAAAAAAGGAAGAAAAGAAAAGTGGAGGTAGCACTGCCCTTCCTACTCCCTTGCCATCTCTCCATCCCTGAAAACTCTGTACTGCCCCTGAGGTGGCACAACCATTCATGAGATGGTGAGTTAGCTGACCCCAGTTAAAACTATTCTAAGAACTAGTTTAAGCTGAACTGAGTCAGGGAACTAATCCCAGAGCAAGCACGCAAACAGCTGTCACAGCATTAATGCGAGAGACAGCAAAGAGAACAGGAACGAAGCGACAGCATCAGCCGAAAGTCAGCAGCTCTTAGATACCGAGGTACAACCAGCCCCTTGCAGCAAAGTACAGCTAGAGGCACAGTAAAGACAACACAACAACCTCATTAGCAGAGGAAATCACTACTTACCAACCAGCATCTCAAACAGGAAGACTCCTACAGACCACCAGTCACATTCCCTTCCGTAATAACCATCACCTCCCTGCGATTTCAGAACTTCAGGTGATATGTAGTCGGGGGTTCCCACGGCTGTATCGCAGCGCACCATACCTGTCTGTGCAACAGTAAGAATCCAAACAGCTCAATTAAAAACACTTCGGAGTCTTCAAACAATTAGTCTACTAGCAGACCAGAAAAACATAAAAAACACAGCTCAAAATATTTGGTTTGAGGAATGTGTTTGAAAGTATCTATTTTTTACTTCAGAAGCAACATGGACTGAAATGACAATTCCTAATAACGTGCTCTCCCCACCTACTCCGTAGTGTTTTTTCTTGGTTACATCTTTCAAAAATTGACCAATTTTATGATTTTACCATTGGTTTCGATATGAAACTACACATCATACCAGTCTGCTCCTTATCTCACTGAATTCAGCAAGAGGCTTCTGCATAATTTGGACGAGCTACGAGTTAGGCCCTACATAGCAGATACGTAACAGTTCTGTCTAATTAATACACAAAACTACAGTTAAATGTTTATAGTCACACCTTGGTTTTTAGTTAAAGACAGAAGAAAAAAAAATAAAATCCATTTTTAAAGAACAGTTATAAAAAACAAGGTAAAATATGACCATCTAAGTAATTTTTATTAGCATATTAACACACTTGTGTGCATGGAAAGATTGTTCATCCTCTTTGTTTCACACTGAGAGACTGAAAACGCAAGGGCAAAATGATGCAGAAGCATCGTCAGCTCTGCCAGTGTGCTGGTTCAGACTTACAAGCCTTGTTTCCTTTAATCCAATTCACTGCATTCATTCCAGAGAGACCAGATGGATGAATGAAATGAAATCCTGAATGAAGTTAGAGAAGTACCAAAAATACATTCCTCTTGTATTCTGTCCACATTCTCTCCACATCAAGTATTTTCTAAGCCATCTTGCAAAGTTATTTGTGCAATTTGCCACCAGCTTTGGCTCAATATTAATACAGAATTACGAGAAATATTTAGCTTTAGGAACTGTATTGTTATGTAAAAATTACACATCAAATTGCAATATTTCTTTTTACATACAGTATGAACTGTTAAAAGCTTCTATTTACGTACAAAACCAGAATCCTGGAAAGTCACGAACCAGCAGACAAAAACTAAAGTGATTAAACAGTGCAGAGACCTAAAGAGTACTGTGGGTGTCCTCCTAGAAAATGCTTCTACACCTCCACACTTAAGCTGAAGCCTAAAGGAAGTTTAACAACTTCCAGACTTAGTTCCAGAATGAGGAGTAGGTTAACTTCTGCTTCCTGTACTATGCAACAGAGAGCACACAGCTTGATCATCCTGGAATAAGAAGATGAAGTAATTATTTTCAGAAGGCCAAACACATTCCTGGTACAAAGTAGAATACAGAAAAACACATTTTAACACTGGAATAAACTAAATCCCAAAGGCTCCAAAATCTAAAGTAAAAAACATTTTTAAATGGTTTAATGACTGGAACCATTATTTGATTATTCTGCTTTTAACAGCACTCTGTGCGTAAACCTAGAGCTCCTATCTGAAGCTTAAGTCTGTCTTTGCTTTGGGAGAAACTGCTTTAGGCTCATGTGATGCTGCTGATCTAGTAGGACTGTGGCATCTTAATAAGGCCTCCAACACTGGTGCATATCAAATCCTTCCTTATCCAAATGCAAAATTACGAGGGAAAGTCTGAGTCTTCACTCAGTGAAGAGTGGCTGATGCCACTTGAATCTCTCTCTGAATAAGCAGCTTCTTTAAAAACGAAGTCACCAAAACAGTTCTGAAAGATTTCTCTGAAGGCCACAGCTTCAGTCACAGCCTCATCATCTCAACGCCTAAGCACTTAATAACACCCCACCTGCCATTCCTCTGTAATTAACACACCAAAACAAGAATGCTTTTTAATATGTTATACATGTTGATATTTTATGAAGTTTTACGCAATCTAAGCAAAGGTTGTGCCAAAAAATTGCCAGCCCTACCCAAGTCTGATGGCTGGTATGTAGCAACAAGAAAGCTTCTTTCCAATGACATTACAGGTGCTAAAGAACTCCAGGTAACAACCGCTCAAGGCTTCAGACAAGATGTCAGAGAATTGAATAGTAAAACCAAAAAGTATTTCTACAGTTAAGATGGCCCTGTGTACTAACAGCAGTTTTCAATCCACTGTATCTCTCTGAAGCACATGGAGCTGGTTGTACTCACTCTCTATAAAACTCTCTACCTTCTGTCTCAGGAACAAATCTAAAAATGCATTCACAGGATCACAGACCAGTCCAGGCTGGAAGGGACCTTGAAAGATCATCTCACCCAACCTTCCATGGGCAAGTGAGCCTCAATCCAACTGCATGTTGAAAACCTCCAGTGACAGGGACTCTACCACATCACTGGGGGTTTGGTCCATTATCACCTGAATAAAATACTCCCAGGTTTCTGTTCCTCTCATTTACACACTTGGTCTTTCAAAGAACTCAGATGTTGCTCTGTGTGTATTTTTAAGTACCAGATACTCTTAATACCACAGTCAGACCAGCTTCTGTGATCTTTGGCATCAAAGCCAAGTAAACAGGGAAGTCCTCTCTATGCAGTACATGGCATCTTGACAGTCCCTACGTCCTGCACGATGGCTTCTGCCTTCTGAATTTTAGCTTTTGAAGAGATCTAAAGGGTGATGTTTTCTCTGGACAAAGCGTTACTCCTGTGTTTCAAATACTAAGCCTGTTTTACTACAGCAGAACTTTCAGAACTCTCGGGCCAGTGTTTTACCTGAGACTTTTCTCAGCACCTCAAAAGATCAAGGTGGATCTTGGAGCTCCATCTCAAAGGAGGCTCCTGCAGCTCTAAGAGATGTGCAGTGCAGGATTTTTAAAAACGTTGTCCATGAGAAACAGCATGTTCTCACAGCTTATGACAACTTGGCAGGGAGGCCGTAGTGTTTCCCAGCATCACTCAGAATCATTATATTGCTGAAGACAAAGCAGTTCAGTTTTCATCCTCAGGAGGATCTCCATCAGACCTGAATGACTCACTGTCTTGGACCAAGGCTGAGAATCAGGTTTTTAGTCCCTCATGTAGTTCTTTTCAGTAAACAAGAGCTGGAGAGTGCTTGTGAGGAAAAATTAGGCTAGTTCAGATCAGATGTTACCACAGCACCCAGGTTTGCACAGCACGCTGCAGACAGCAAACTGAAGCAAGAAGGATCCAGCAGAGCCTTGGACAAGCTTCAACGACAAATAAGTTGAGTTCTAAAAAGAGCTAAACTGCCTGAGCTGAGGCGATAATCCCAAATGGTAAACATCCCTCTTTCCAACAGATATCCTCTAAACCTCTGCTCTTTAGCAGCTCAGCACAAGACAGCATTATGTACTGAGCCTGGCAGCACCAGCAGTTCCTGGCTCTATGATACCTACCAGAGCCATCCATGCTACTGTCCAGTGTCTTACCAAAAACCTCAAGATTAGAGTCTGGTAAAACTTTCCCTGGGCTACCTTATCATACCTAAATAACAAAAGGGAACTACAATTCCTACTGAACCTTTGAGGTCAACTCCATTCTTTATTCAATTACCTTGTTGCAGATTTTAAAAAAAAAAATAAAATCCCAACATAAACCTCAAACCCATTACAACTGAGTTACATAAACAGGCCAGTTCCTTTTATGTCAGAAAATAACACTAAAACACTTAGCAATTCCATTGGCATATTGGTAAGAAGGAATTCTTCTTGAAGTGTCCGGACTGGCCTGGAAGAATTAAGAGGACACTGACTTCAATTCCACAGCAAAGGTCAAAAAAGACTCCGACCAAACTGCAGCAGAATTTTCCTGGGCTCTCACCAGCACAAGGAAGATGCTAATGTGCACAACTGCCAAAAGAACTCCAAATCAGAAAAAATAAATAAGTGTTGGGTAAGCATGTATTTTCTAGATATCATCCTGCCAACACCAATATTATATTTACACAGCTGGGATGTGTTCATGTTTTGTAAGAAGTAGCATGAGATCTGGAGACAATCCAGAACCTCTCAACTTCTAAAGCTTCCTGTATGAAACATTTTTGCCATTCCACCGAGTCTGAGAAACACAAACTTAAAACATAATCTGCTAAAAAAGTAATTTCTTCAGGAGATCACTGGTTCATTGATGACGCCCAGTCCAAACTAAAGCTCACTATAACTCTTTACGAGAAATACGCATGCACTTCTCACATTTATCATACGATCAAGCATATTTTACTATTCTATTCTTGTAACAACAAAGGAAAAAAAAGGCTTAGGTTCACCATTTCTGGGAGCCCTAAAACAGCATAAAGGATCATCATTTTTTTGTAGATTCATATTATGAACTTTTTGATGCATTTTTAATTGACTGTTCTGATGAACATCAGATTCCCTTAAGACCTACAGTCTATTGGCTCAAAAGCAAGATTAATTTTTTTAAGGACTAAATCAAGAGATCAAGCACGACTTTCGATTTTTCTATTAAAGTAAATGCTGTCCCCCAAAACACAGGGAAGTAAATCATCAAAGTGGAGGTAAACAATCTATCTGCCTTTATTACAACAACTACAATACCAGCAAAACTAAGTGGACTACTGAACCTCAACAGACAGCTGTAATTGCTCAGTGAAGTGAATATGCATTGTCATAGGAAAGAAAAAAAAACAAACCCTAACCAGAGACAGGACTTCTAGATACAGCCAAAAAAGACATTAACTTGATGATGCAAATGCAAATTAAGTGGATTGCAGACTGCCTAAACAATACAGAAAAAAAAAAATCTATCACATTAAAGCAAATAAGCTTAAAAGGATCATCTTTGCCAACATAATTACAGAAACCTTTTAAAGGCCAGGCAAATGATAACACACATATTCATACACGTTTTTTAGAATCTGCTATAATTTTTCAAAGTAACAATAAATTGCATTAATTAGAGCGTAACATTGTCAGGGAAGGATTTAAAAGTGCAAACTACAAAAGGTAGCTTTATTTTTAAGTCTCCTTTAACAATATATGGTATTACATCCATGCATTAAAAATAAATTGCTCTTATATAATCTCATTAGAAAACTGTATATTTGGCTGTACATGGTAATATCGGGGCAGTTAAAATGTATGACAACTTGATGAACAGCTAATAAATTTTAATCAATATATCACATACCACCGTTGCCTTACTGTGACCTCATTTTAATGACCACTAGAGGATGCTATGAGAACAATTAGACAGTAAAAAGAACACAGGGACTGTACTTTGTCTATGAAATACCTTCGTTTACAGAAAAATGTCAGTTTATGAACTGTTCTAAGGTTACTTAAGTTGAAACAAAGAGTTGTCTCATAAGCTTTTCAGACATTTGGCAAAAGAAATGAACCTCAGAAATTCACAAACACACATGCTTTCAAAATAACAAAAATTAAGTTTCTTCCTTCGTCCATGTGCCAGAACAGTTTATTATAGAGAAGGTTACACTACCTAAACTACCCTTGTATTTAAAATTAGGAGACAAGGAACAGCTTTCCAACCAAATGGATCATCTGATTAATATTCCTTCGGGTATTATAATTCATAAGAAAACAACCTTAGAATTACAGTTTTACATATGATAAATTATTCAGTTGCATACTTACTTCATCCATTTTCATGCAAGTGCCAAAATCTGCCAGCTTCAGATGCCCGTGTTTATCTAAAAGCATATTGTCAGGCTTCACATCTCTGTGTATCAAGCCCATGGAGTGAATTGCATCAAGAGCAAGAACAACTTCGGCTGTGTAGAACTTGGCCCATTTCTCAGGCACATCGTAATTGCTCATAAGGTTCACAAGATCTCCGCCTGGCATGTATTCCATTACCATGTACAAGTATTTGTCATCTTGAAAGGCACAAAATAGCTGCAATGTTGTTGTTTTTTTTCAAAAAAAAGAGAAAAGCAAAAAGAACAATTACTTTTCAGAGACAGCTAGGAAAAAGAGTAAAGTGCAGTATCTTGATATGTCATCAAACCTGAGCATATGTTTTCAAGACTGATGAACAGTAACTTTATTTTTTATATTCAGATAATCTACGTCATCTATTAATTATGACAGCACACCAAAATTCACTGAACTTCAAAATCCCCTCATTTTCATTTTTTAAGTGAGAGGAAAAGATTTCCTGATTATTTTACTAGCATAAGCTTCTATATATCCATGTTTCTTGGCATTAAAAAGTATCACTGAGTCAAAATGCAAAGTATCAGATCTGAGAAAGGAAGCACCATGTATTGATTTGAAAAATAGCTCAATAGTGAATAGCATTTTAGATTTCATTTGTCATAAATCTCTTTATCTCTACATATTTCGAAAAATGCTTGTCAGTACTGATTTTTTCCTAAATCAACATGCATATTGAAATAAGAAAGAAAAAAATAAAAGGTCCTGAAGAGAACGATAATACAATACAAAGAAATTATACTTAACAATAAATAATGGTCTCGTATATGTTGCCTAATGGCATGGTAGTGAAAGTAAGTTTAATCTCTTTAAAATGTATTTCAGACCCAGAGTGCTGAAGCTTTAGAGATTTCACCCAGCAAGTGCCAGGTCTGAAAACGGCCCAAAGCAGCAGAAAGCATTACTGTCAAATGTTCAGTGACGGGTGTTGAATCTCTGAAAGTCTCTCACCTTATTTCTCAGGGAATACTGTTCCTTTACACTCAGAACTAAAATTATTCATTTATTTAAATTACCCACACAAAATTCAAAGGCAATTGAAAAAAAAAGGATGAGTGGAAAGGAGGAAATAAGAAACAGGGAGTTTGTGGAAGATAAAAGAACCATGAAAGACGGGAACGTTATTAAGGAGATTTGATCATTAGATTAAAATTTATTACATATTCGTGACAGAAGACCTATATTATAAATACATTTTATATATATATATTGCACTGTAGTTGTTTTCACAAACTGATGGTATATACAATATCTGATAATGCATTTGATCATTAAAATCTAAATTAAAATTCAAAATAGTCTCTGTATTCTAATATGAAAAGATATTAATATAACATAGTAATTAATAACAACATTATGCCTTTATACAGCACTTTCATTATTGCCCTCAAGGGATTTCGTTAAGAAAAAAATATATATCTAGGGCTCCGGTTTTACTTGTTTTTTACATAAAAAGCAAGCATAGAGAAGCAGTGTGATCTGTCCCAGTTTCTAGCTCGGAACAGGACCTACATTTTCTTAAAACCAGCTCACTGTCCTATCCCGTGGGACCACGTTACCTAAATAGATCACACTAATACACTTCATCATGGAAGGCACAACTGCGACTACAATGTAATTCATTTGCTATTTACAAATACACACGCATACATTTCTACCATGCTTGCTACACTCTTTTTTGAAAACTGCATGTCATACATTTCTGCTTACTTTGAAATGCAGTGAAAAATAATTCCAGGCAACTACTGTCATCAGAACAAATACAAAGAACTAAATAAAAATGCATCTATTTGGTTAAGTATTTCTCCTTAATATAGGCAAGAAATAAAAAAACCCTTTAAAAACATTTCTTGCATATATGAGGTAAAGGGTTCCAAAGAACATATGGAAACCTTAAGGCCAGTTTTCACTACTGAATATCCAGAAGCATGGCAATACACGTGAGAGCATTTAAATGTATTAATTATTTAAAACAATTAAGTACTAACAACTTCTCTAAGTATATGCTTTCACTACTCACTTTATTAATTGGTATAATTTACAGGTTACAACAAATTGCAATATTTAGCACTAATTCCTCCCAAAGGCATAATTCGTGTAACCAACACGATGATGTTACATGTCATGAGACAGCTGCAAGTAACAGTGTTGGAGAAGACCGGCTGAAGAAGCCAGCTCTCCATTACTCGGATAACACATCTGAGCTGAGATGCAGTAACTGACCCCTGAACAGAAAGTGGTTTTCAGCAAACCACTACTACAACCTCCTGTCTCACAGACCAGGAGTACGCACTCATCCGCCTACCAAATTGCACCTGACAGTAACTACCTAAAGCACTCTTCATACTAAATACCTGTGATCACCCGACTGTATCATAAGGTAAGACTGGAAATAATGTTGACGTTTGTTTCCACATTTCTATACAAAATTTTTCTTTGTTGCAAGGTAACCTCCCTATTATTCCAAGTAATTATGTGGATATTTCACAAAACTGTTTAATTCCATTAAACGCATGTGTAGTGACTAAAATGTAAATTAATTTACACAGCCAAATACACAAAACTCAGTGAAACTGCTGTAAATATGTATCTTTAAAAAGTAAAATCTGAACCTAACCCATTATTTCAGTTTAGATGTAAATTCAAGACCAGCTCAAGACTGGGAAAGGTTTATGGCTTTATCATTATTATTATTTTACTCTTACACATCTTCCTTACCTGAACAACCCACGGACTATTGGCGAAGGCCATGATATCTCTTTCTTCCCAGAAAAAGGCTGAATCTGATCTCTTGATCATTTCAAATTTACTAAGTAGCTTCATTGCATACACTTTCTGCGTCATTTTATGGCGAACCTGTTGGTTGAGAAAGAAAAGAAACAACCATAATATACTACTGCTATGTGCAAACCGCTTACTGGGATGTGATGCCTCCAGGTCTTCATATACCCAGTTTTCTACAAAGCAAGGATTTGAGAACTCCCAAACCTGGAAAGAAAAACCTAACAGCTGCTCAAAAAAAAAAAAAACCATCGCAGGGGTGGGTGGAACAAGAAGGATGGCAGCTGAAGGAAGATGTGCCAGAGCCTGGGCAACTGCTGCAGCTGTTGCTGCAGCCCCAGGGGAGTTGCAGGGCCAGGAGCAGGACGTGCCCCAGGGCTCTCGGGAGCTGGCTGTTTATTGAAGATGCACTGATAACAAGTGTATGTTTGTTCTTCCTCACTATGGCTATGAGTACAAAAAGGAGAGCTGACTCCACTAGTCTGCATACTCAAATTGAAACCACTAAAAACAAACAACACAAACAGAAACGCACCCCCTCAAACAACCCCAAACTCAAAATGAGAAAAGCGCCATCGTTCTCTAAAGAACTGGACTGCTCTTAACATTTTCTGACTGAAAATGCCCACTTCAAATCATCCAGGACACTAAAAAAGAAGATGAAATAATTCTATTTACGCAAGATAAAGGAAATTCTTGTCTATTCTCCCTTCAAAAGTTCTATCATCTAAGAAGAAATAAAATGCAACTGTTTCTATTTTCTTATTCTGAACACCATCTATCCATTGCATTCATTCATGTTAAAAATTCTGTGAGCAGTCCACTTCAGCCTCTTCATGAAAAAGGTTGCTCCTATTTCTTTCCTTAAGTGGTTCTTAAATTCACTTTAAATGGCATAAAATTAATAACATAAATCTTGTTGGAAAACTGAAATTAAAACTTCTATAACAAAATCTACAAATATTTTGGAAGATTTCATCTGAATATGGACATGAAACAAAATCCTTAAAGACTCTAAAGCCGTTACCCTGTTAATGAAACAACGTTAGATTTATGCTGCTTTATTAAACAACTACTAAAGGACCAGTTTTTTAACATTCTTGAGTGTATTCTGCAGAAATCAAGGTGAGAAGTATTCAGCTGTAAGATGCCAGAGTCAGCAGAAAAAAACCCCAAACAACTGTATCTTATGTTTCTGCATATTTTCTTCACAAGTAAATAAAACTTTCAGTGGACTAATTTGCGAACTCAGAATGAAATGGTTACGACTTTCTGGTGCATTTAAAAACCTCACATTTAGCAAAATAAACCATATCCCCTGACCTCTTAGTTTTACATAACATTCCAGGTTTAATTATGCTACTTGAAAGACTGTTTAATAGGCTCTCTTCCTGAAGAGCTGTAAATGCTTCAGGTTCATTATGTCTGTAGTTCAAAGCTTCAGAGAGGCACCTATTTGGTCAACAAATCTGGGAGCATCAGTGTCCTGCTCCTAAGGAGCTGGAAACATTAATGTTGCTGAAGCCAACATGAATGATGTGTAGAAACAGAAGGAGCATCGGGTGAGGTAGTGATCTTGGAAAGAAAAAGTGAACAGAAACAGGATTATTTTTGAATTTATTGTTCTTGAAATTGAGAGTTTTTAATCTTAAAAAAGAGGTACAAAAGTTTTAGGAGTAGCATCCTGTATAGTTTAACAATAACCAACAACATTCTGTATTGTTAGATCAAAAAACCTCTAAGCAAACATCAAAACAGAAACACATTATCTACATGCATTAATAACTCCATAAGCATGCATATTTTAAGAAAGTAACGATTAACCAGCTAGTGAAGGTGTCCTAAAAAAGGATTTTGAAAACTACCTCCTTCTCATTTACTAATCCCACAAGGGGTTATTTACGAAGACTTGCTGGTACAACACAAACTATACTCCATCAAGTAGAGCTTTTGTGATCCTGCTCAAAATCAGAAGAAACACAAAGACCAGCAACCTCAAAAAGATACTGTTTAACTGAAGACACATTTTCTGTGAAAGTTCACATAAAGCACTGCAATGTACTTGGTAGTTTACAGTTCCTAAAAATCGTTGTGCACTCTTGCCTGGGTGTAGTTAGTACAGCTGTCTTCATTTACTACAGTAATTTTCTCCCACTACTTGGGGAAAAAGAGTCTCAAAAAGTCAGCACAGCCTGAAGCAAAATCATTGAGGAGCCACCATATAAAAAGAATACAAAGCTACTGGAGAGTGTCCAGAAGGGGCTACGAAGTTGGTGAAAGGTTTGGAGAGTAAGCCGTATGAGGAGAGGCTGAAGTCACTGAGGAGAGAGCTCATGGCGGCTACAGCTTCCTCACAAAGGGAGGAGGAGGGGTAGGCCTGAGCTCTTCTCTCTGGCAACCAGTGACAGAACCTGAGGGAATGGCAGGAAGATGTGCCAGGGGAGGTTCAGGTTGGACATGAGNTTCTATGAAACTCATGCGCAGAAAGGCAAAGTAACCAGAAATCACAGTGTGTGCATGTCTCTAAGGTAGTGCCAATAGGTTCAGCTGGCTAACATCTCTCGAGAATATCTCAATACAGATTCATCCTCTGTACAAAAATGGGGGAACCAAAGCAACAACTGGCATGCTGGCACAGCCAGAGGTGAGTGTGTCTTGGCTGCCTTCCCGGTGAACAGACCCACCAGTGACTCGACTTCTCGTGTCACCACCACGGCCCCTGGAGACAGCCTGTTGAGCCACCAGCCACGGTGCTCTTCACCCAGAGCTATATTTGTACATACAGATATTGGCTCTTACAGCAGACTATTCATGTATTAAACTGTCGCGATGTTTCAATTTCTTCCAACCGTTTAAAAGAACTGCCAAATTTAAACTGCAGCTCACCAGAGTAACTCTCAAAATAGGCAGGAAAATCCCCTCGTGCCATCAGCACTGAGTAACGTGGCCTCATTTAACTTACGAAAATGCAGTAAGAAACAAGAATTTCACTCTGCTTCATCAATCTAAGATTTTCAAGAAGCAAGTATATACAAAGTAAATCCACAATTTCTAAAGCATTCATGTCAGAAGACAATCTATAGGCAAAGAAAATAACATATCCACTTGAAGTTATTAGATTGAGTACGTAGTAATGATAATTGTGCTGTCCCCATTGTGATAAAAGAAAATGAAGATCCTAGAGCGGAGTTGTGAAATTAATTCTAAGGTCTGAAATAATAATAAATATCCTAAAATACTTACAAGAATAATACGAAATAACTACAGATAGGGTACCAAAGTTCATGTCCTGACAAATTTTCAGGTAACAGACTGCGATGCTTTACTTGTGTTAATACACAAGTATATAATCAGTAGTGGCTGATTTATATAAAACCAACAAACAAAGCACTTAATGGGAAATAAACAAACAAACAAAACCCAACACACTAAACACAACACCACCAACAACTAAACCAGCACCTGCTTACACAGGCTATGACAACCCCTGGTTTGCAACGCTAAGAAATCACGTAGTAAAGACCATCACCCAGACCACCCTTTCCTACCCAAACACAAGACAGAGTAAGTCTTGCTTTAATTTTCTGTTCCAGTACACAATCAAGTCAGTCTGCTGTGCTGCTGCATCATTACAGTACTTTATGATTGGACCTGGGAGAAGAAACTGAGGATATGTTTCACTTTCAAATAAAGAGGATATTTCCTCAAGTGAAAACAAATGAGGTACTCAGGATGTGCTTTCATAAATTACTGTTTCTGCATTAACCACAAGTAGCATATTAAGCACCATAATTCAATTTTTCTGTCTGCCCTAGACACCAGTCGCTTCTATTCACGGCACCGTGTAAGAGAAGCAGCGATCTGGCAGCTGGCAATTATTTTCTTAGCTTTCCCCATCACCACAGACCCAGCAAAGCCAGAGGCCAGAGCTCAAGAGTAGAGTTTAATATTTCTGAGTTATAGGAAATTGTTTTTCCACCAAAGTCAGATGCTCAGACCAGAGTCATCTGATCTCTCTTTACTGGACTGAATTTTTTTGGGGGGGAAGAAGGGGGAAATAGCAAGGCTTTTTTAAAAACCTAGGTGTAAGATACAGCAGTAGAGAAAGTGTTTTCCTTCTTGCTAGAACCCCAAAAGCTGATCTCTCCACACCACTTCTTTCACAAGAAAGTGCTGTATTGGAGCAGAAAACTTTCAGGAAACAAAATTAAATGAAGGAGATCGTACCTATTTTATATGGTATGTTAACATATTCATTTTTTGGCTTGTTATATTTAACTACTACAAATATTTAACAAATATTTGTGCTATAAATATTTACACACAATGGCTCACACTGATAACATGACATTCATGAACTTAACTCATGTACTTAATCATGTTTTATTTATGGTTCTTTATGCGCTGAGCCCCTACTGAAGCAAATTTCTATTTTGATCACAGAATGTGTTGCAAAATACCCTGATTACTGCAAATCCATCATCTGCAACTATGGTGTTAACATTTTGAACAGAGTAGAAATAGATATGGCTTAGCTCAAGAGTTTAAACTTGTATCATACCTTGTGAGGCAAAAAATCTAGGTATGTATGCCCTCATCACCAGCTAATATTAGTGCAGATGCGCAGCTGTATTTATTAACATACTGCTTTTTATCTGCAAGGCTACGCAACACCACAATTTCTACTTGTATTTTTGTATTCCAGAAAAAGAGTGTTCTTCCAAATTGGCACAAAACGAACACAGAAGTTCCCTTCCAGTACCAAGCATTCTTACAGGTTTTTTTAATTTGGAGGGCTGGAAGGGCTTATTTAAAGAATCCAACCCCCCTTAAACAACAAAAAACCAAACACTATTATATGACCAAGTTATTATGCATTTTACTGTTTCGCTATAATGATGAGGCAAATGACAAGTAAGGTTTGTCTTTGAACTACCAAACTGCAGTATGTACACTGTGAAAAATCATCTCTATTTTAGAATTTACGTTGTGCATGACACAGTAAATTAAGGAAAAAAGTTTCCATTCTAAGCCAGAACAAACTGAGAATTTATATTGAAAATGAAATGTTAAAAAGCAAATGAAAATTATTTAGAAAAAAAACCCTTACGTTCATAGAAATACACATATGAAAACAATGTACTTTGATTTCTGAAGCACGTTAGAAATACGATTCTCTTGGATGTTTCCAGCGAATATATCAGTGTGACACCCAAAAGATGGACATGACCTCTGTTACTGGGATCTTCTATTTTTCATCTTCCCCTCTGCAACAAATGGATGAGGAACTCTGCTCCTTACAACTGGATTCTTCACTGACTTCCCATGCAAGTGCATGAAAAAAGAGCATCTCTATTAGCTACTACAGGTGAATATATATAATGACAAAAATGTCTTCTAGAAGACTTCAAAATAAACCATTTGACATGACTGCCAGTGAAAAGACAAAGAATAGACGGCCTTGTCATAAAGATCCCTGCAGTAGCCCCTTCTCAAATAAGTAAGGTTCTGCTGAAGGTTTTGATTTTGTTTTTTATATCTTGCCAGCAAGGATACAAAAGCATTTGCAAGATGTATATTTATTCTTTAAAGACTATTGGAAAATGCAGATCTTTGAAAGTAGTCTTCTCCATAATTCATAAATTCTTCTGGACAAAAACAAAGTGCAAATGACCCAGAAAGAAACAGGTGAGAGAGAACTACATTGTCATGTTGTCAAATGCGGATGAAATTGCATTTAAAAAAACCATCAAAATAAATGAAATAGAATTGCTGATAAAATGTTGTTAACAGCCACATGAATTACAGCTAAATCTGCAAATTATCCGTGAGCCAAACAAATCGTGTTAGGCTAGTCACAGTTGGTTTCTTATCACCGTGATATGTTGTGTATCTCCTATAAGCACTTCATAACTAAGATCTTGCCACATTCCTCAATAAAATCTTTGTATTTCCCAAAATTGCTGTACATTACAATAGATACCACAATTTTGCCAGCTTCCTAGTGCAAAGTTAGCACAGAAGAGCACAATATTAGTTCCATGTCAAAAGACACAAGCAAAAGGGTAATTTTTATTACCTTGTGGTAACAAAATAACAAGCTTCAACTGCTGCAAAACAGTTACTGCCCTTTCCATTGACTTGCTTCACGTGTCTCTTTTAAAAAAGCTTACACAGACAAACATCACGGATCAGCTCATACGCACTTATCTGTTAGCTCCTCATAACTTGCCCCTGGTGTTTGTATTCTCAGATTCTACTTGGTGCTTTTCAATCCATCTTATACATATGCTCACACTTTTGTGCTATTTCTTACATAGTACGACTTGGAAACGCAGGAAAAATCAAAATTAAATGAAAAGCCGACTATGCACGATATAGTAACTTACTTTTTGTATTCTGATTGCCTTTAAAAAAACCCAGAATTTCCCTGCAATATAAATTTTAAAAGTAATCCCATTCTTACATTAGATATTGTGTCAGATACTATGTCAAGCCGGCAATGTTAAAAGTGTCTTAAAAAAATTTTACATTAATCATATCAGTTAAATATACAGCAAACATCACAATTATACGAGTAAACCAAAATTTTTGTTGCGCTATTAGATCGCTCTTTCATATGTAAGTTTCAGATATTATACAGTGATGCTTACAGCCAAAAAAATTTAAAATTGCCATGAACTGCCTTTTCATTTCAACCAAAGGATAGCAAACTGTTTCCCAAATACTTATTTTCCAATCCATCACGTTTCAAACTCGGATGTACTGTTCACTACGCAATAAATGACCTCATGATACAAGAAAAACAACAGTCTTCAAAAGAATGCATTTTTAGATATAAGGCACGCAAGACTGGGTAAGGTTTTGGCTAGAGCCATGAATCTGTCTAATCATTAAATCATTACATTCTTACCAGCTGCACTTCTCCAAAAGCCCCTCTTCCAATCACCTTAACGACATCATAGTCTTCAGCTTTCATTTGTAAAGCTCGGATTTTTTCCACAATCTTCTCGTCTAAAACAAATCAAATAAAAGCAGTATTCTGTTAACGCATGCATTACCACAAGAATTTTCTCATTTTTCATTTAGAGTCAAAATAAGCTACTTTCATCTAAGTGTTTAGAGCCTTCTTGGTAATCCTCAAAATCTGCAGTCACTATTAACAGCCCCTTAACCATTTACCTTCAGCTGTTACAACTGAAACGGCTTCTGGACTTCGCTGACTCTCATTTCACACCTCTAATAATCATTCACGAGCTTACAGGAAGACTCCGGTAACAAAGAGAACCAGAGATACCTATCTGGAATTTTCAGACAATTATTCATTGCCACCCGCTGCGCTGCCAGGACCGGCTGCCACGCCATGGATGAGGCAGGTGTGAAGTACCTGGCACACACAAAAGCGCTGCAGCTGCGACCTGCTCCTGCACACCTGGAGGGGTCAACTGCAGTCAAACGGCGAGGAATATAACTCAGTAACCTCCATGTACAGCTTCAGATCGTGCAGGGATATGACTTCAGATCCACTCATTCATTCCATTTGAAATATTGATTCAAGGTTACTTATGCTTGTGTAACTGCTGGCCATCTCAAAGCGCTTTATTGTGTTCACTCCATGTGTAGTTCTACACTTTTCACAAATAGGTCTATAATGCTCTGTTCAAGTATCTTCTGGTACAATATTCTGGAGATAAGCTCTGTCTTTTCAGTGTTTTTCTTGTTGGCAGTTGTGGGAATTTGTAAGGGGAACCAGTGAAATTCTGACCCCTGACAAATCATAAAACCATGCAAGGTCCTAGACTCTTTAATTTGGTAAATGTAGCATTCCTGGCTAAATGCATTTTTAAAAATCTATTTTTATTACAAGGACAAAAGATAATGGGAGCAATGAATGGAATCTATAATAGTAGGGGTAATCTTTCTTAAGTGACAAGCTTTGACACTGGCCCCATACCGGCCTAGAGAAAGAACCAAACAAAGCAAAATGGGTTGGCTGGAGCAAGACCTCTACAGGGAGGAGCATGAAATTGTCCAAAAAGCTGTGTAAGTTTATATTCAGAGAGCAGCAGATGTGTGTATTGTGAGCTCCCTGCTCAGGGTCAAAGACCACGGAATTTGATCCCAAGAAAGGCATTAAAGGGGATCTCAGATCTGAATACAGAAAAAAGGATCAGAGATACAGTTAATTCAGTGTGACATTAAAGATGACATCGTCAGCAGGGAGTTAATGATAATGAACATCTAGTAAATAGTTTAACCATTCCTGTGGATTCACAAAGAGCAACCTGGCAGGCTACAAACAACCCAGGAGATGCCTGACCATCAAGAACATTTATTTTGACCCAAGAGAGCACTAAGGCAAACCAGGGAGGCACTCTGATCTGTTACTCACAAACCAGAATGAACTGACCAGGGATGACAAAGTCTGTGGCAGCCCTGGCTGAAGCAACTGTGAGATGGTGGAATTTAAGATCCTGAGAGAACTGAGGAAGGAAAATAGCAGACCTTGGACTTCAGGAGAACAGACTACAGCTTGTTGAAGGACCTCAGTGGCAGGATCCCATGGGACACTGCTGTGGAGGGTAGAAGAGTGGGTTGATTTTCAAGGATGACACGTTCATAGCACAGAATGGCCTGTTCTAATTAGCTAGAAATGGAGCAGGCGTGGCAGAGAGCCAGTTCGGCTCAATGGGCAACCTCGGCCTCAACTCAAGCACAAAAACCAAAGGTTTGGAACACAGAGGCAGGGATGGACTACCCAGCAGGAATCTCTCAAGCGTGCAAAGATGGAATTGGAAAAGCCAAGCTCAGCTGGAATTGAAACTAGCCAGGACTACGAAGGGAAACAAGAGCCTTGATAAATACACTGGCAATAAAAGAAATAATGAGACAAACATGGGCCCGCTGCTCTCAGTGAGGTAGGGGATTTAGTGTCAAACGAGATGGGGAAGATAGAAGTACTCAATGCTTTTTTTGCCTCAGACTTCACTGGCAAGCTCTGCTCACAGGCCTCCCAGCTCCACAGGGCTAACAGGAGAGTGTGGAGCAGTCAGGTGTCACAGTACAGAAGTCAGGAGTTAAGGATCAATAAAGCAAACTTGACATATACGGGCCATGAGATGACACAGGATGCATCCAAGCATCCTGAAGGAGCCTGTCAACACCATTACCAGGATGTCCTCTATCACCTTTGAAAGGTCATAGCAACTTGAGGAGCCTCCTGATGACTGCGAAAGGGCAAATGTCATGTCCAGGTTCTAGAAGGACAACAAGGAGGGTCCAGAAAGCTACAGACTGGAACAGAAGCCTAACCTCACTGCCCACAATGACCACAGAACAAATCCTTCTGCAATGCGCTTCCAAGCACCTGACGGACAAGAAAGGATGGGAACAGCCACAACGCATCTGAAAAAGACAAACTGTGTTTCATTAACCTGATTGTCTTCCATGAGGAAACGTCTGTCTTGGTGGACAAGGGAATAGCAGTAAATATTTCCTTTCCTTGACTGTAGCATGACTTTCAACACAGCATCTCAAAGTATCTTTGTAGCCAAACCAGGACAACATGCTTTGCACAGAGAAATTACAAGGTGGGTAGAAAACTTGCTGGTCAATGGTTCAAAGTTCATACACTGGAGGGCAGGGCTGCTCCTAAGAGGGACCCAGGCAGGATGGGTAAATGAGGTGACAGGAACCTCACAAAGTTCAAAGGCAAATGCAGAGTCCTGCACCTGTGGTGGAAGGACACCACACAACAGCACAGGATGATGCTCACCAGTTGCAAGGCACCTTGACCCAGAGGACCTGAGAGCCCTGATGAGCAGCAAGACTTGGTACCAATTGCATAGAGGGCTGCACTGGTAAATGCATAGTCAGTAGGTTGAGGGATGTGATTTCTCTGCCACTTGTGAGACCACAGCTGGAATGCTAAGTCTACTGTTGGGCTCCTCAGTGCAAGGACAATATCAAAACATTCCCTAGCTTAACAAAAGGCCACTAAGATGCTTAGAGGGTGGGACCACATGATGCTTATAGGGAAGGTGAGGGAACCGGGATTGTTCAGCTTAGAATAATAGAATAGTCTGCATCGGAAGGGACCTTCAAAGCTCATCTAGTCCAACCCCTCTGCAACGAACGGGGACATCTTCAACCAGATCAGGTTGCTCAGAGCCCCGTCCAGCCTGGCCTTGAATGTTTCCAGGGATGGGGCATCTACCACCTCTCTGGGCAACCTGGGCCCATGTTTCATCACCCTCATTGTAAAAAATTTCTTCCTCATGTCTAGCCTGAATCTCCTCTCTTTTAGTTTAAAACCATCACCTCTTGTCCTGTCATAACAGGCCCTGCTAAAAAGTCTGTCCCCAGATGTTGCATCTCACAAGAGAGGTGAATCACATAAATTTACTTGCAACTGTTTCTGAGATGTTTCAAATGTTTTCAGACGTGTGAGATGAGATAGCAGGGATTTAAACATATGGAGAGAGTGGGCTATAGTTTTACATTGCTCCATTACTGGACAGAAACTCACAGGAATAGCTGTTCAAAATACAATACAGAAATCACAAACAATTTTAATACAGCTTCAGTGAAACTGTTTAGGCATTGGACACTGCAGTTAAGCAGTGAAAAACCCAACAATATATGAAGTAAGCGAATGAGATGCCACCTGAGGAGGTAACTATTTTATCACCCCTGTGAAACACTGAGGATGGAGAAATCCTACCTGCTCTACTAAAAGATCTAATAATCTTAGTTAAAAACAATAATTACCATCTAGGGATACAGGTATTGTGGAGGTATCAGTTATACAGACGGCTTGCCTATTTTGTTATAAAATGTAACAGATATGGAATAGATAACCAAACCATGGAACTAACATGAAACAAAAAACAGGCTGTAACAAGGCAAGCTCAGAGAAACCCAGAAGCAATGTCATAACTGTAACATGCTGGATGATATGATTTAGGTCATATATCACATAACATGATCTAATTCAAGGCACAGGAGGCCTTTCAAACACTATCCTTTTACTAGAGGTGTGAATTTTCAGAAGATTTCACACAAATGAATTTGAACATTTGTGGTATCTGTATGCACTGGCACGACAGACCGTGCAATATCTTACAGCCTCAAGAATTTGCAACAGCACAAAGCCCAGCAAAAGAAAAATGTCAGGTTTAAAGGAAGATGTTAGATGGACTGCCCAGCCCCAGAATATACTGGAATCTTATAAAAATATTGTGACATTTGAGCAAAGGTCCTAAAATATGAGGATGTCATCACATATGACTCAGGTTTCTTCTTAACACAGGAAGGACCAGGAATGCTGGATAGCAGGAGTGTTTAAAGACAGCTTTTGATTTACTACTTGAAAATGGCACCATAACCTTTAAACAAATGAAGCTTCAACGTTCTGAAAGGGCAGAGTGTTTGGATCAGTCACTGGCAGCTGGCAGCAAGAATGTGGCTGAAGGTTACAAGTGCTTGTGAAAATGGAACAAATACCTGACTAGAAGAGTAATGGGGAATAGGGAAGAGGAGAAAACCAAGCTTTCCTGCTCTTTAAGAAAAAAAGTGTTTATATCCAGGTTATTTTCTTAGAAGTCAAAAGGAACATGTATCAGGTAGTGCTGGAGTGTGTAGGTATGAGCAATAAAAAAGTAAAAGTGCAATTTTATCCCCACAGACCAGATGCAGTCAGTCCATGAGTGCTGCTATAGAGTACATTTAGTCAAAAGTTGCTGCCCTAGGCAAAAGTCTAGCCAGAAATTAAGCTGAAGTTCAGCCAGGAAGTGCTGCAATCCCACACCCGCCCAAAAACAAACAAAAAGCACAACAGAAAGACTGAAGTAATTAGAGGTGCATACTCATACTAACACCTGGTCAGAGGTATGCAAGGAATAAGAAGCTGCTGGACATCTTGCAGAAGCAGCAGAAACTAGCAGGCATAGCTTCCAGCAGCAGAGTGTTTCCCCCTCCAGAGAAAAGAAATGGGGACAGAAGCATTTTGTCTTGCATAATGAAGGGAGCAGAGCAGAAGACAGGGAAAGAGAAAGCAGCAGTTCTCTGACTTGCAGGGGACAGCATCCTGGACTTAATGAAAGCAAGCCTGATGGCGGACCTGAATTGCATTGTATCTACCAAGCACCCAAAAGGAAAAGTGGTTAATAACACTGACATATAACTTGTTTATACACCTAAGACATTCTATCTTAAACACTGTGGCTCTAATTCATTCTCTGCTTGGGAAACCTTGCTTATTTGATACCTCTCCCATCACTTCTCTTACCAGAATATCATTAAGAATGGAATCAGAGCCCAACCTGCCAAGGCGACTGCAAAGACCTGGCAAGGAGTGGCCTTAAAGAAGCCAAGAGAAAACCAGAGGGGCAATTATCTCATTAACTCAATGTAAGATCTACATTGCACTACATTTCTAAGATTCTTCTTGGCATCTGACATTTCCTCTGTGTCACTGACAGAAAGTATGGGCCACAGAGAATTACAATCACAATAGGAATTAACACCACATCAGGCAACGTGTTTCTGTTGGTAACTGCATGTCTGGCATATGATTCAGCAACTTCAAGAGGTATAACAAAATATAAGGAAGGAACCAGAACTGTTACTTTTGCAAAATGTTAATTTTAACAGATACATCTAAGAAAGCAGCGTCTGCTTGGAGAGGAAAATGGCAAAAGCAACTTTCCAGGAGGTTTATTCAGGGGGTTACCAAAGCTGCTGCATGAGTGATACACCTGTTCTAGAATTTCCATCTACTCTCAATACATCCACTGCCACTGCACTCCAGAAGTCTGTCAACCCCCAAAACATCAGCAAATAATTTTAACAACAGAAGTTTCCAGTTTTTGAGTGATGCTCGATAACACACAGGAAGTCACTGATCCATTGAGGCAGTCAAGGCTTCTGGATTGTAGCAGGCCTGCTGAAGGCACCACTCCTTGTGCTGCTCCTTGGAATTCCTCAAAATCCACTCTTTGTGCCCTTCTGCTCCTGATGACAACATTATACACGATTGAATATTTTTAACCGTTGCTTAAAACTGCTGCTTAATTATTAAACGTTCTGCTTCCGGAAGTTAAAGCAGCTAAGAGGTTATGTAGTACCTGCATGGGAGTTTGAAAAAGGCACAAGCCACTAAGACATGATTGAACACTTGGCAAATCTCAGATGACAGAAAAAGTGACTTGGAAGAACTGATTCAACCTGTTGTCATAGCCTAGATGACATTAAAAAAAAAACAAGACCAATAAAGATTTGTTACACCAAGCCCATGCCGGAAAGCTCGAGCTTCTTTTCTAAAATAAGCAAGTGAGTTTTTGCTCTCAGAGGACTAGGAGATTCCTCTCATTGTTTTGGGAATTGGATGTTACGTTATGCTTTCCTGTCCCATGAACACTCCAGAAAAGCTGCAATTTAACCAGATTCCTAAGAATTTATTAAAGCAATACAGAAGGCTGAAAAGAAGTAGTTGTACTTTCATATGAGACCCTTATGTGACTCTTATGATAAATACATGCTCTGCTTTGGTTCAACGCTGTAGAGAAAGAGGTGAGAAATCAGAATAGTAAGGGGAAGCAGGCAATGAAAACGTTTCCTGCATATTAAACATGGAAAGAGGTTGATTCTGCAAAGTGGCCACAGAAACAGGATATATGACACTCCTATAGTACAGGCAATTAATAAATTGTAGCTTTGTGAAAGGAGTTAAAACATTTAAGTTTCAGCTTGAAACTATGAGTTGAGCTGAATATCAATTAAGGTCTCAGCTGAGATGCAAACTTTTATTAATAGCTTACTTTAATTTAAAAATGAAACATTGACCTGATTAGTAATGGTTTGCAGTAGGTCTGAAGTAAGGTGTATTCAAAACTTTGGGAATACGGTAGAAAAAATAATTTCCTTCTCAAAGTGTTATTGTGGAAGAATTAAGTGATTAAACTGAGTGAAAGCGCAATGATTATTGCAGTGTTCTCCACAATTTTTGAGGATTTGTGTAATACGGATTAAAAAAACCGCTAGCACCGACCCCGGCCCAGCGGCTTCACCCGGCACCGCAGGGTCACTCACACCTCCCTGTGCTGCCTCAGGAGCCTCGAGGGGGTACACGGGCTCCAGGCCCCCGCACACACCGCTCGTCAGGGTCTGTCACAACCTTTGGACGATAATTCTCATCCAGACATTTGCTACAGCTCTTCAGATGCTGAGAAAAATCAGAAGAGACAGAACTCACTGTTCCCTAACCTAAGAGAGCAGCAACTTACTGTTCCATAAATCCTTACATTAGTTGCCAAGTCTTTTTCCAAATCCATGCTAGCAAGAGGCTTCAGCAAGCACCGGTACGCTCTTCATTTCCACTGATACTTGCTACCCCCAGAAGAGTTTCCAAAATGACAAGAGATAAGGGTTCAGCAACTTTAAATCACATAAAATGGCAATGCCAATAAGAACCCAACTGTCCTCCTGTCTTTCCCTGCACCCGAGCAGCTCCCTTCGTGCTGGCACAAATATCAATGAAGCAAAATGAGAAACTGGTCTTTGCTTTTTGTTAAAACTAGTCAGGCAAAATAAAAGAATCAACCAAACTAACCACCACACTCCTTGCATTCATTCTGCTCAGTTCCCCAACCTGGTTTACGACAAGCCACAATAACACTTGTGTCAGAAAGGACTTTGAAACAAATCACTGTGGCAGGACTGATTCAGTTGCAATGCCAAAACAGCACCAGCTTCAAGTGTTTACAAAATTCTCATTTCAGAAATACATATAAAAAGGTGTAAATTACAGAAGATACGCCATGCTATTTCCATTCTCTCCCAGGCAGTACAGAAACAGGAGAAAAGTTACACGGGTGACTCTTAAAAGAAACGAACAACCACACTACGTGTGAACCAAAATAGTCAGCTCTTTCTTGCTTTTTTAAAGTTCAACAGGTAAGGATGAAGTACACCCCTGAAAACTCTTAATTAACTACTGTGAATTTTTTTTTGTAACACATCTCAGAATCTTCTTTAGCTAGTAGCTGGCTATTTCAACTGTAAAATGTCAGCTGATTGTTAAAAAAAGGCAGTAATAAAATTGTGAACCAAAGTATATTTTTGGGTTTCTGCCATTGCTGGTAGCTTGCAGGCCACATTAGATGCTTAATAATATTTACTACAATAATGGGAGGGAACCTAGAGTAGGAGAAGGAGCAAAAGCCTTCTAAAAAGGGAAGACAGCCAGCAAGAATGTTCAGGGGCTGCAGGAAAAAAAAAATAATCAGAACACCCAAACACGTTCCCAAGGTTAAATTGTTTTCCCATAGTTGCTATTTTTAATAGCCAGATAACAGAAGATACTGGTCTTCTTACTAGAAAGTTTTTTAATTTACAATACTACTTTTGCAAGTAGGACAAATGTAAAGGCAAATTTGAACAGCTCATTAAAGTTACTGTTATTTAAGTCATTTTCATCTTTGTTGTAGACTGGGCTTTTCCCTCACATCACATTTAAAATGCACAGTTGCAGGTAACAAAATTACTTAAAATGCTGTTCCTGAGCCTTTCTTTCATAAAGATCTGCTTTAATTCCTTTGTACTCAAACTGAGAAAAATCCTAAGGTATGCCTCTCCTTCCTATTCTCTTGTTTCTTACTTATTCTGTTTTCAGTGACTTCTCCAAATGAGACTTGTAAAGCATGGGGCAACTGTAAAGCCCCATGTCCAGCTACAGAGCTCTGCTAAATGTTATGGAGAAGCACTGAATTCCAAACATACAAACTCAGTACAAATGACTATACCAGCCACCATTTAACTGAGGAGCATGAGTGGGTATTAAAAGGAGTCCCAGTGCAATGGAGGGCAGACACACATAGCTCTTACCAGTAAAGAATCAAAAGAGGAGCTGGGTATTTTTTAAAAATATAAATCTCAAATAAGCTCACTACAACGCACTGTTGTTCCAAGAAGGTTTACTCTCTGCAACTTACATGTTAAAGCAAATCATCCACTATTTTTACAAGAAAAAATAGTTTATATACATGGACAGAGAACACTTTAAAAGACAAAATACAGCTACTCTGATGTAAGAGTCTTCCATTTTCATACACTCAAACTCCAAGATTCTGCCTACAATTAATTTGGTGGGAATCACAAACATTTACACAAAGGCTCAAAAATGCACCAACAGATCTTAAGGTACAATAATTTAGTTCTAAAAGTCAACAGATAACTTCTCTGTTAGACTAAGACTGTATATACAATGTTACATTTTGAGTAATTAATTCATCAACAATAATAACTGGTATATGCTTTGCAAATTATGCCACTGCACTCACTTAAGATAAAAAACAACATAAAAGGATTTTTCCAACTGTAGCTGGAAAAATTACAACCTGCAATTAGTATTTTCCAATGTATTTTCAGCAATACAATGACTCCCCAAAATGAAACTTCTCTGTACCAAATGGTCCTCCAAAGCCTTCTGAATATAGAAGCTCAGTTATAAAAATCAGTAAAATGAAACCCAGTAATTCATTTCTGACCACTCAGCTTCCTATGACTGAGATCACAACAATGCCATTGTTTAAGGGTCACTGGCAACTTACATCTGTTCAAGAAATTATCGATGTTCTTATTCTTTCTCAGCGCTGGATAATCCAGATCAAGGACCAAAGAATTCAAGCCATCCTGAAAAGAAATAAAAATAAGTTAATTGAGTTCTAACATTATAATTAACAACTTTCTTAAAAGTACTACACTGAGATTGATTACATATTATTCAACTCACGCATTACATTCCTAGTAGGCAAACCAAACAAGCTCTCAAGTATGTTTATAAAGCAGTCACTGCAAAGGAGGTAACACGCACCACTGGCTCCAAGTTGGTCTATAAACAGTACAGATACATTACCACTGACTAGTGGGACTGGGACTTAAACTGCAGTAGTAGTTTTAATCTTAACCAGTAAGTAATCTTACTCATTAAACATTGATTTAAGATCCTTAGTTCAGTCAATCTGATTTATTTCTTTCCATTATATCTTCCCTGCATAGTCAAAAGCTTTGTTTATATTATCCATATTACTGCTTTGATCACAGTCTCTCTACCTTCTCATTCTGGGTATTCAAACAAAAGCTAAACATTTTTATTCCTGGAAGCAAGACATGATCTAAACTGAAGACGACAATTCACAACATAATTCAAGCTCACAAGACTGGATTATTTTTTAAGTGACTCAACAGAAGACAAGCCAGAACTCCACATGCTGTTCTGCTACCAATTATCGATGCCTCCATAGAAAAAAAGTGAGACGGCTTCAAATGGCAAAAGATGAGATCACCAAATCTAAACTAAAAATAGTTACAAGATCTACCTCAATTCTACCTTTCAGCAACCTAGAAAAACTTAAAAAAAAAACCTCTTCAAAACATGAAGCCCTTCCCAGTTACACAAGGACAAATAAAAATTAGTTTCAGGTACTAAGAAGAGCCAGAGACTCCATTCAAAGAACGACACTCAGCATCTCCAGTGTCCTGCCTGAACCGGCAGCTTTATTAGTTGTTCCAGGAATAAAACCCTGAGATGGTTTCTTCTTGACAGGGCATCACAGATTGAAGTCAGAGACCACATCACTTTAATTAATAGGCAGCCAACAGAACTAAACAACTTTTCAGTCTTCTTAATAACTGAGGTTATAGCTAACAACCTGCTGACTCGATATTTTTTTTCTTACTATACCTGGGAAGGGATCATTATTGCAAATATCACTAAAATTATTATACTCATTCTAATAACATATGTACCTGGACAGAGCGAATAGCAAGGCCCAAGATCATTTTGAATGCCAGACTGTCCTAAATACAACATACACCAAGAAGTCTTTCTCATCTGTAGAGATATTGCTTTTCACCACAAAAACCATTGAGTAAGCACATTTTCAAAACTGAGATATTCAACTGACTTTTTTTTTTTTTTTTTTAACCTCTTAACAAATTAAATTGTCTTAGGAAGCATCAAAGACAAGCTGACAAAAGTATGGGTTGGACAAATGAAGTGGATTAAAAACCGGCTGAAAGACTAGGCCTGGAAGACTGCGATCTCTGCCCCAAGAAAGGTAAGGATGTACTGGACCGAGTCCGGCAAAGAGCCATGAAGATTAAAGCACTGGGGTATTTGTCCTAAAAGGAGAGAGAGGCTCAGAGAGCTGGGACCCTTCAGTTGGAGAAGACTCAGGGCAGGGGATCTCACCAATGTGTATAAGTACCTGATGGGAGGGAATGAAGAAAAGGTAGTGTTTGCTGACAGGGCAAGAGACAATAGGCACAAGGTAAAACACATGAAGTTCCATCTGAACACAAGAAAACACTTTTCTCCTGTGAGGGTGGTCAAACACTGGCACCCATTGCCCAGAGAGGCTGTGTAGTCTCCATCAGTGGAGATACTCAAATCCTGACTGGACATGGTCCTGGGAAACCTGGGTTGGATTAGGTGATCTCAAGAGGTCCTTGACAACCTCCACCCATCTGTGATGTAACACCTAAAATATTTCTATTGCCACACAGAGAAAAAGTGGAATTTTACTCTTGAATCTACGTAACACAAATTGTGTGGTAAAGGTCTTATACATCACATTTTAGAACTTCCTTACAAAAAAAGAAACATAAACCAGTGTTAATAAGTAAAAAGGGAAGTAATGAAGAAGACACAGTATCAATTGTTAGTTACTTTTAAACCAACATTTACAGGCATTATTTCAACCTTGACTACAACTGTTCCCACAAGACCCATTACAGATAACGGAGTGATGCACTAAGACCTCGCACTCACCTTTCAGAAGGACAGAAAACTTAGTATCTATTCTTAAATTTGATGATATTTTCACAAAATATGCAAGAAAACTAAACCAAGTAACCAAGTGTTAAATACTTGTGGATTAGTCATTGCATGGATTGCAGAGAAACTGCCCAATAACCTGGACAAATCCAACGGAAAGTACTCTGACTTGAGGTGATTTCCTGCAAAATAACGTAATAAAATCTGTAATACCGAACCCTTTATTTAGCAAACACTGCCTTCCAAAAAAGGATATCTCATTCGGTAGCACAGTTTATCAGCAGAAATATGGATCTTCACCTTTTCCCATGTAGAAAAGGACCATACGGAATGTCCTGATGGAGAACAGCTGGGTCACCTTTTATAATTTCACCCAGCACAATGAAGTCTAAATTCCAATTGCCTGGTAGTCTACACACAACAGCTAACTCCAACATCGAATACAACCTGAAGCTACACTTTCATTAATATATTTGCAATATAACTGCATTAATATATGACTGTAGTTCACAGTATCTATTTACAGTATCAAGAGTCTTTCTTACTCTTTAGAATCCCTTAACGCAATCAGAGTTTCACAATTGGTCCTGAGCATGTTTCTTTCCAATTAACGACAGTTCTAGTTTCTATTGCCCAGATCCAAAAATAAAAACTACTTCTCTAGAGCTGAGTACCTTCTTAATCTTTCTTCACAGTCTAATACATTATTTATCACTCCTTTCACATTGTTCTTTCACTGCATATTTGTGTTGTGTTTGGCACATTTGTGTTCTTCATATTTTGGGGTGGGGAGGAAAGAGAGGCAAGGTCACCTGATATTTTAATGCTTTTCATGCATTTTAGAGGTTGACCAAGTAAAACATTTACAGTGTGCACTACTCATACTTTACACACACAGTCACGGAAAAGAATAAAGTATCAACCCCAGCAGTCCAACAGTAAAGGCGGATTACAAGATCCAAACCACCATAATTTCCAATATAAGCTGAGCTGTATATTATCATTTCAGATATCACTGTTTTTTTTCCCCATGTCATTCTGCTTCCACGGCCACTTTTCGGGCTACAAAACCTGAGAATCATATTTACATCAAATTTTTTATTAGCTCTTTCTGTCTCCTTTTCATGGACTTCTGGTAACAATTTTCACAAGCAGCTACGAATGAACAGAAATTTGAGACAAGCAGAACTGCCTATTCTTAACTATGTGGAAGCGCCCTAAGTCTTGAGGACAGTCAGCTGCAGTTGGTATCAAAAGGAGGTGATTAGTATCAGCATCACAAGGAACAGAAAGTGATGTTTGGTTGGGGTTTTTTTTATCCCTGTGAACAAAACTTACTATCAAACTCTTAAAGACAACATTTTAAGCTCTTGAATGTAATTTTTAGGTAAGGGATTTTCAACTTCATATCAACCTGTAGTTTATGAAAGACTTGTCTCGCACATTAGCATTTTGTCAAAAGGTGTTTCCTTAAAGCTTTACATTTTGATTAAAAGGCCTAGTTTACATTACTTAACATGAAAATCGTACTCCAACTAAGAAGCTGGGTCAAAACACTACACAGTAAAACAGACTGTTCAAACTGAAGAGAAGTAATCCAGGAAATGACATCTCCTCTGTCTAGGCCTCACAGATAAGTCACTTCAACCAGGAAATATGTTATTAAAGTGATTTCACTGTTCGCTTCCTCCTTCTGCCATTACAAAAGGCTCAGAAGCGAACAGGCCAAAAATAGCAGCTCCCAAACAAAAGCACTGTTGGCAAAGACAGCTCTGGCCCCATCAAAAGCCTTTTGCTCCCAGCAAACACGCTAAAGCATTCTCCACAGATTGTTCTCCAAAAGTCCAAAGTAGGTATTTTTGCAACACCCTCCTGCTGGTATAGAGTTCCTGGCCACTTTGGCAGCAGTGACCACCTCTGGGGACAACACAGGGCCCGGCTGCCCCAGCAAGCAGCTTGGACTGTTACAGACCTGAATGAACCAAAGGAAAAAACAGGCAGGAAAAGTTGAGGAGGTACAGGAACTAAATGTTTATGTTTTTATCTCTGACAAGATGGGCAGAAATAAGGAAAAATAATGGTAGCTTCTCAACAGCCACCTCCAAGCTAATGCCAGGCAATCCCACTGCAGCTCTCACTGAATTAAACCGTGCTGTGCTGATACTAATTTCTAAAATTAAAACAGCTATTTGAAGCCGTCCAACATTGATACGTACACATAAACTCCACAGCACACCACAAGAGCTTTGGCTGCTTGGAATTATTCCTCACTCTCATAATGAGAAAAAAGTCAAACTCAAGACCAAAAAGTAAGGCGACTGAACAGGTATCAGTTGCTTCCTTAGCACACACGAGAAACAACTCATAATCCTGCAATAACTGGAAAACCTAAGAAGCCTGATTTACTGAAAGGTGCCCCTGCCCATGGCAGAGGGGTTGGACTAAATGATTTTTCAAGGTCCCTTCCGACCCAAACCACATGATTCTACGAAAAGTTCACTAAACCATTACATACAAGAAAACCTAAATGCAAATCCTTTCCCTTTGCCAGCCTTCCAAATCCTCAAATAAAATTTAATAAACTATGCTGCAGTGGAAAGTAAGGATAGAAAAGCCTGTAACTTAAGATCACATTTTCCTAACTTGACCTACATCCTTTTTAAAGCAGAACATCCTACATCTATGCCCACAGGAACCCACCATCTAATGACTTCACCAGGATCAACCCCCCGCTATGTTCTTCCATATGCCAAACGGGCCCTTAACTAATTCTGGTCCTTCCTGAGCGATTACTTCCTTCAATATTATAGAAGCTCCCTTTGGATACAAAGAGAACAGCTCAGTAAGAACATACAATATGAAAAACAACTGAAAGGCCATACGCAAGGGAAATATGCCATTTTCCCAAGCTTATTCTACTCAGTGTTCATTAGGATATGCTGCAATTCATTTTTCTCTTACTTAAGCATAATGAGGATGTGGAAGAATAATTCAGGGCATAGGAGATAATGCAGCCAACATTTACTGTTGGGAGGAGGTCTTGCTATTCTAGAAGTTCTTTAATAGTTCTACATTAATTAACAGATTTAAGTTTTAACAGTATTGAGTATGTACAGTTTAGAAACCTAAAAGCAGCTGCTCTCCACAAGTAAGTATGTAAATACTTAACAACAGGTTTTACTTGCAATCTGGTTTCTGTATATGAAGGTAAACAAATATTGAAATGATTCAAACGACTGAAATGACTTTAATATTGTCTACTATTGAACAAATGCAAATTTTTCTTCATTGTACAAGGAATACTCAAGGACCATCATCTCATTTGATCCATCCTACATGCCTATTTTAATGGTTTTATACAATTTACGTTGCTATTTGAAAGGCACAGTGCCAAATTGTTCCATTGTAAGAACAAGATGACAACAGACCAAACCAAGCTTCACGCTTAAATACTAACAAAAGAATAATCACAAAATTGTTCAAGATGCAATAAGAACAACTTTAAGGAACAACACTATGGAACAGCAAAAGCATGTAAATAAAGATCAGAAAGGCAAAGGTGTATAATGAGTTGTATTTACAAGAAACAAGAAAAAAATGAAGATACTTTACGTAAGAATGATTAAAGTCCATTAAGAGTTAAGAAAGGCAAAGAATGCACTCAAGTTTTTCATACCTTCAATATTTTTTTTGATGTTACATATCTAGATATATTAACAAGGCATAAGAACAAATAAAATAATCCTAAAGAAAATCACTGTATATGAATGTGCTGAGGACAGCAAGATCAACTGAAATTCACTCTAAAATATTTAAGGAGACTGTATTATCAATTTTGAAAACTCAAAAGAACAGAAGACATCACCAGGACTGAAAAGAGCAAATCAAAGCATTGCTGTTAAAAGGGGGAGGACCTTCCAAACTATAGATCAGAATAATTGGGGAGAGGGAGTTGGAACAAGATGTTAATCAGTTTGTAAAGACCTAAAAGATTAACATGTAAGATCTAGGGCTTAAGTCTTTCTGTATTCTTCTCAAAAATGAAACAGTGTCATGTAACTGATTTCTGGCAGAATATATGATGCAATCAATAAAGCAAAGCATCTGAACACAGTAATAAAACACAAGACTCAACATTCTCATTTGCAAACTAAAAAAATACTGTATAGGAAATCATGGAGCAATTGTCCAAAAGGTAATTATCACAAGTTTGGTAATTATCAGGACTTGGAAAAGTGTGTCAAAAAGAAATTCCCCTGGGTTTGTCCTGTTCCAGTTCTACCAAATATTTTCATTACGACAATGAAACAGAACAAGAAATTTATGTTTTAAGAACAAATAAAAAAAAAAATCAGCAAATGATACTCAGAGTTCTGAGCACATGCTTTTTATTGCATTTAAACTTATCTCAAAATGAAGGAAAAAAATCTGGGAAAAAAACCCCACAATCAGATGCAACTCAAAGGATAAGCACAAAAGGAGGGAGAAAATCCCCACTAACATAAGATTTTGAAAGAAATTACATGCACAGAACATGAAAATGGGAATAATGAATAAAGAGGAAGATAACAGACAAAGATGTAGGGTTATAGCAGAGCAGAAGTCCAACCTAGGATGCAAAACAGGAGGTGCATTGTATAAGACCTCACAGAAAACTAATGTTCTTTTTTAAATAAGGATTAGAAATAATTTGCTGATATTGTAATAGCCTAAGGCAGAATATTGTGCGCAGCTTCATGAACCCCTGGACTGCAAAAAACAAGCTGGAAAAGAACTGAAGTTAACAAGAGCAGGGAAGTGATAAGCGATTTGTATCATGGAAGACCATCAAGACCAGAGACTTTAGTCTTAAACAAGGTCAGCTTAAGAGGTGACAGCAAAATTTCTTTCAGAACATTAAAAAGCTGTTCTGAGCAATGATCATGATGGAAATTTCCTCATATCCCCAGAAACAGTGTAAAAAATTAGATGGATTAGAAGTGAAGACTCAGGTTACAGATTAGGAAAAAAAATCTAAATAGTGAAGAATTGCCGTAATATACCTACCCAAGGAAGGTGAGAAATCACCTTTACAAGAGATTCACAAGTTAGAGAAATATTTATCACAGCAGATTGAGCTGTGGATCCCACCTCTGTGAAGAGGACTTTACTACCGATCTCTTGAAGTCCTTTGAAGCCTACCTGGAAACTCTTCATAAATCAGTCGAAGAAATACACAAAAGGATTAAATTAAGCCAAAGAGAGAGAACTGATGAAGAGGAGTAAGCCGACAGCTGTGAATATGCAACTTATTCTCTAAAATAATATTCACTGTAATAAAACAATACATTAACACTTAACCGTTTTTCAAAAATGCCCATTTTCTCCTCCAAATCAGTTGTTGCTATTTTCTTAATAGCTTTAATAAAAATGGTCTTGCATGTCTTGCTGGTTATCAACTGTAGCCATGGAAAATTCAGTAGTTCACAATATCTGCTTTCATCTGACGTCACTGTACATTTCCAAGTTCTTTAACTACCCTCGATTTTAGAGACTGTGTTGCTTTCAAAAAAACCCCAATGTTCACCAAAGCCCAGTACTGCGAACCTGTCAAAATAACACTAGAGATAATTTCCTATTAATTGGAAGTCTCCGAGGCCTTTAATAACAAGCTCAGCTGTTTAGCAAGAGAGCCAAGTCATTCTGGTCATTCTGACTGTTACTCTCCCCCAACAAGCCATTCAGGCTTCAGCTCGGATGAAGATTTCCCGAGCAATCAAGCAGAATAGTAAAAGTACTATCTACAAAATACACAGTAGACAAAACCATGCCTGGAATTGTTTCTCTGACACCCGGAAAAAGTGGAATTACCTACCGTTTCATAAAAATCCAAACACAAGACGCAGGTTTTAATTAATTTCTCCCTTTCTAATCAGGACTTTCAAAGGCTACAGCTGCAGGAATCAGAGGTAACACCAGGAACACAAATAAAAGGTCAGTGAGCTCTTCTGTGGTTGAGGTGGGAGGCAGATGTACGGTCTATTCTTAACATCATGTTTTGACCACAAGGCCATCCTTGTTTCCTATTAAATGAAAGTCCTGCTTCTTTATCATGAAAATTGTTCTATTTATCTTCTTGTAGCCTCAAATAGTTCAGTCTGTAAAGTTAGTTCCAGCAAGAAGCCATTGCACATTACACCCTCAGCCATTCATCCCTCGATTCCACTGTGAGCTTATTTCCGGATAAATATGTTTCTTATATATTTCTTCATATAATGCAAATAGTTGCCTTGTATATTTTTACAATTAGCAGTCTTGGATTGGTAAGATGCAAGAACACAATCTAATAACAAAAAAAAATATACTTATTGGAGTAAATAATAAAGATTCTAACAATCAGTTTTACAGTAACTGGAACTGCAAACAATGAAGCTTGAAAGGAAGATGAAGATATCATCTAGCATCCTCCTCCTGTAGAAGTATGATTGGCTAGAAGTAATGACTTGTTTTTTTTCTAATCACTTGTATAGAACAAATGATTACAAAATTTCCATGTACCAAAAATATCAGCAACAGTTTAAAATCTTTCCTTAGAACATTTCTAAGCCAATAAATAGTAGCCTGCCTATCATGTTATCAGCTGCATAACTTCAAATTTGATATCACAGCATATTCTGAACAGCTGCATCACGTATTTCTTAAAATCTAAGTGCCGTACTCCACCAACATCCCATGATCTCATATTTCCAGTTAAACTGATGAATAAAACTGAAGCAATTGAAAGTACATCTAACTTCTGAACACAGAATTTGGACACAGTATGGAGAAAATCAAAACACTTATTGCTACAGATTGATTTTTTTTTTTTTAATTTTATTTAGGGTCAATATATCAAGACCAATCCATCAGGTATCACGATGCACTGATCCATACGCTAGCAGGGAAAGGCACTGGTTCTACTCCAGGGGAGAAACAATTCAATTCAAACAGAAATACTCAAAATAGAGTCTGAAATAATTTGGAGAAACCTCCTATTCCTGAAATACCTGTGAGAAAATAAAAATTTCTAAAAATAGAGGGGAAAAAAAAAAAAACAAAACCAAAACCAGCGCTCCCCTGGCTATGAGACCCACCGAACTGTCTGTCCTGCACAAGAGACGGGTTCACACTCAGGACAGACATGAAGCAGCTGCCTTGAGCAGGGGTTCAACCTACGTGACCTCCTGAGGCCTTCAAAGCTGAACCATTCTGTGCTGCTACAGTTACCTTTGACCTTTAGCAGCACTGAAATAAGTTTTCATATGGACGAGTCCAAAAACTTCTGGTCTAGCGGAAGATAAAGATAGTCCTTAAATAAGGAATTTCTGTAGTGTAAAGAAGTATGAAGTAGGAAAGAAGTGTGGTAGGCAGGAGCTTCCTCTCCGCAGATTTTGCGAGACTGACTTCATGAAGCCTGAAGAAGCAAGAGACTATTCCCACCTGCTCCTGTAATTTCTCATTTTTTAAATCCCTACGCAATAAGTTTGTTCTGTGCATAGATCTGTATTAATTAGCTATTTCACCTACAAGATCTGTGAGGACTGACATCGCAAACAGCTGCTCCCCAGAGCTGCGGGTAGGCTTGGTTGAGATCTGTGGCTTTCTTAGAGGAGAAGGGGGTGCAAAGGGCCACAGAAGGAGAAAATTTCTTCTGAAGGATTTTTCAGCTATTTCATCAATAAATTAATTTAGTCGTGAAAGAATAGCTACTAGTTTAGTCACTAAAGTCCACGTAAGGTAAGGTTTAAAAGACATCAAGGAAAGTGCAGAACCTTGTTTTAGAAGTTGCTAGCAGAAGAACTCATTCCAAAATTGAAAATCTCTACCACAGTTCACCACAAACTGGGGAAAATAACAGCTCTGAACTTTTTATCTTGCCATAACTTCTACTCAGTGGGTGTTGTTATACCTTCTGCTTTATGAATCAATTTGCAGAAGCTCTTAATGCTAATTGCAAGTTATAGCAGAAGGAACTGCATTTAAAAATAAGCTAAATGTTACATAATATTAGACATCCAAGAAAAAACTCCGAACTATTGCATCTTGAACAAACCATAATGAATAAACACTTTTTGTGTTAATACACAGCACCTCTATTTTGCTTTAGCGAGAAGAAAACATCACCTTATCGGTGTTTGTGAGATATTTAAATGCCACACAAAAGCATAATAAAACAAGCATATTACGTCACTTTACCATAACGCATCCTACGTCAAAAATAAAAAAGCAGCTAAATACCTGAATTACTGTGATTAAACCTGTTTCTCTTAAACTGGGAAGCATTTAGAATTGTATTGCCCCTAGAAAATCAGAATATACACACATGTACACCCTTGCACACGACAGCGGGTCCAGCTCCTGGCAATGACAGGGTACGACGGGCAGGCAGGATGGCTGCTATGAATAAATCAGTGGCAAAAGCAAGTAAATGCAGGCACGCTTTCCAGTGGGGAAGGAGACCTAGGGAGAGAAGACAGGCACTCGATGACTTTTTTGCTGCTGTCCCCTGGGACATACACAGCTCCACTGCAGGGACCCTGACGGGTTCCATCCGAGGAGGGTGAAGCAGCCAGTCAAAACCATTTCCAGGCTGTTCTCTACCACCTCTGAGGGTCACGGCAACTGGGGGAGGTTCCTGTTAACCGGAAAAGGGCACATGTTGTGCCCATCTTCAAGAATGGCAAAAAGGAGGATCTCCAGAACAGGTCAGAATTCCAATTAGCTTCAGGTACCTGGACACTATTTCTAAACACCTGAAGAAAAAGATAACTGAAAAAATCGATTACAAGCAAATTGTGCCTAATCAACCTGATTGTCTAATGAGCCAACTGTTTCAGTATCCAAGGAGTGAGCGGTGTATGTTGTTTATCTGGACTTCAGCAAGGTATTCAACGCGGATTCCTACAGTAATCTTATAGGCCAATTGAGTAAGTGAACTATCAGTTGGGTGTAAAGCTGGCTGGACCAGCAGGCTCAAAAAATTATCCTTATCAGTATTATCAAGTCCAACTTGGCAGCTGGTAACCACTGGCATTCCCCAGGGACTGATACTGGGACCAATATTGTATAATGTTTTTACTAATGACCCAAAAGTTAGGACACAGTGTACCTTCAACAGCTTCATGGATAACAACCACCAGGGGCAGCAGCTGATATGCTGGAGGGGCAGAGCTGCTGTCCACAGAGACCTGAAAAGGCTGGGAAAACAGGCTGACAGGAGCCCCATGCAGTTCCAAGACACAGGCAGACTCCAACACATGGGATGGAACACCACCACACACCAGGAGACACCGCCACTGCCTGGCTAGACAGCGGCTTTGAGGAGAAGGATCTGAGGGTCCTGGTGGCCAAGAGGTTTGCTGGGAAGCAGCAGTAGGCCTGTGGCAGAGGGGTAGGACAAGAGGCAACAGACAGAAGTGGCCACTTGAGAAACTGCAACTGGCTATACAGAAACATTTTTTTACACAACAGTCAAACATTGGAACAGGTTGTCCAGAGAGGATGTGGCATCTCTGTATTTTGGAGATTTTCAAAACTTAATTCTTAGATGTCATAGAATCATAGAACGTCCTGAGTTGGAAGGGACCCACAAGGGTCATCGAGTCCAACTCCTGTCCCTGCATGTAACAACCCCACAGCTCACACCACGTGTCTGAGGGTGTTGTCCAGTCTCTTCTTGAACACTGTCAGGTTGGGGCCGTGACCCCTCCCTGGGGAGCCTGTTCCAGTGTCCAGCACCCCTGGGTGAAGAACCTTTTCCTCATGTCCAACCTAAACCTCCCCCAGCACATCTTCCTGCCATTCCCTCGGTAGGAAGATTAAACCTGCTTAAGAGCATGTCAGTGGTTATGACCTGACCTTCACAGTTCCCTTGCAGCCTAAATTAACCTGTGATGGGTATTTTTATTCAATTCTGAAAATAATTTCAACCAGAGCTAAATTACTGACAAGATGCCATGTAAAGCTCCAGAAATATCACTAATTATTTGGCTAGACGCTGCTATTAGAAGAGCTGACAGGTTGTTTTGTGAAACTGTATTTCATCATGCACTGGATTATCACAGTGTCATCGATGATGGACCAGGGTCTGTTTGTGGAAGATCATGACTGTTTTGTTTAGTACTGCAGTCAAATCTAAGATAAGAGATGCCTGATGCATTGAAATAAGCAGAGACAACACCAGACAGTATCACTGGCAATCAGCTGGCACCTGGTCTCCGACGTAGGCGGTGACTCAGACTCTGGCTAGGTGGAACATCATTAATAGGCAGACGAAAGCAAATGAAGCTCATGTGCCAGAGACTCAAAACAGAAGGAAGGGGGATTTTTTTCACATCACAGAGTTAAGCTAGAACATATCGTCACGGGATATTTCTGCTGCCAAGAAGTGTACACTGGGCTGACGGCTATTCGATTCAAGGGAATAATAAAGCTGTCAAGAGCTAGGAGACAGAAAAACACCACATCTACCCCAGAGAGTCCCTGAGGTGTCTCGTCTCCATGGGCTGAAAGAATGAAACAGGATGGAATGGGATGGGAAGAGTCCGTCCCCTGCACTCCATCCCAGGCACTTCTGAGCTATTGGCTATTGCTGGAAACAGGGTATTTAGGCTAGACAGTCCCCACACTTGATCTAGTTTCCATTCTAGTGATCCACATCCATGTTATAACTTTGGGCAACTGTCTTTTTACATCTACACAAGCTGCTTCAATCTCTATGTCCTGGTTTTGCTGAAAACAAGACCAGTTCTCTTTTAGTGATGTTTCCTCTCAGCTACGTTCTTCTAAGTACCTTCTAAGTAACTGCACTTTTCTGAATTTAGCTACATGTTTTTTGAGAGACTGTGCTCCAGACTGATAAGAGCAACCAATGGAATGCAGAAGCAGCTCATGTTTAGATTTATTGCTATAATAACCTAGAATTCTGATAACGTTCCGTAAGTGAGAAGGGTGTATTTGCAAGGAGGGGCGAACAGAACAGGTGACTAAAACTGACCAACTGAGTATTCCATCCCATCCACATCATACACCCTAGAAAAGAGGGAGATCACGAGGGTCTCGCTCTCTTCAACCATGGCCGGCATCTGAAGAAGACTCTGCCTGTCACCCCTGCAAATCCGAGGCCTGGTTCCAGACCCTGCACCCCTGAATCCAGTTCCAGCTTGCTGTGAAGTCTGCCCAGGACTTCCGGGTGCCTGCCCTGCAGCAGCTGGAGTCACCTCAACTCCACATCAGGCAACCCTGCGCTACCCCGGGATACTCCAGATTGGTTTTGTATATTTTCTCTATTTATTAGTAGCATTAGTAAAGCCTTTACAACTTTTTTCCAACTTGCAAAGTCTCTCTCCCTTTATCCTTCTATCACCTTTTTCCTATGCGGAGAGGGTGGGGGAGGATTAACAGAGAGCATCTGCCACAGTTTATTGTCGCCTTGCATTAAACCTTGACACCCCACAAGTAATTTCAAGGAAATAAGACAAAGACTTTCAGCCTCAGTATTACACGCTCTGGACAAAATAGGATATCAGGTGTCAAACTCAAAAATATACAAGGAAAAAGAGAAGAGTTTCAACACCAAGACTAAGAGAAAGCATTTTGAAACCAGCAGTACACTGTATCTTGCCTCAAACATGAGAACACGGAGGCTGGGTTCAAATGCCAGCTCTGGCAACAGCCAAATCAAGTGACACTGCTATAAAGCAGGCTATGAGCTCACAGGAAACATCTGAAAGGACTTAGTATTAGCCTTATGTGGAATAAAATAAATTTTGTAATCTTTGCAATACATAGAACAAGAAAATTATTTACCATTTAGTGACATTTTAAAGTCATACTGCATCTATTTTAGGCTAACTTGTAAATCTTGGAAGTGGCATTACAACTAAATACACATACAGCTATATTAAGAGGAAGAATTTTCAAAACTTAGGATATAACAGAAGTGCCCAACCTTACTTCACTTCCCCTTCCTCATTCTGATAATCCTTTCAGCACGGAACGGGTGGCTGTGCAACACTGCTCTGTGTCCTCTTTCCTGGATGCAACTTCATCTCTCCCTCAGTGAAAACAAAACCAACAGAACTAAGTGTATAAAGTTTCTCTTTGGCAGTACAAAAAAACCAATTCAGGTACATACAGTGTTCTAGGAACTTGATTTTCATTACTGCATAGACCGTGCAAAAACCACTCACGCTGCAGTTTCTGAAATACCATGACTGATTATCAATTTCACAGCTGGTTAAACCTCATTCTAGTTAAAAAAGGCTATTTGTTGTGGTAATAGTCTAGATGGTAACTCTGCAATAAAGTGGGACACTTGGTCTGGCATTTGCATAACGAGTTCCCAGAACATTCTTCTTCCCAAGTGTTCCAGCTGTAGGTGCAAACCAAACAGTTGGGTGTGCTTATGTATACAAGATACTTTTGTTTGCATTTCTGAAAAGGAATCACATCAAATTAGCAAAGGAAACTGTAGCCTTCTTAGAAGAGACTTGAAATCATAATGCAGTTCCTTATTCTTTTACTGCAAAGAATGAAAACAGTTGCAAGTTCTGGCAATATTTTAAATTTAAGATCTGTCTTTAAGAGAACTCCAGTGTCTTTTTTTTTTTTTAAAGGCAAAATGACTGTTTAAATTTTCAATTTAGCATTCATTATGTGCTCAATTTTACCAACCTAGGAAATTAGTAATTTCAAATCCAACTCAAAGTAAGATTTATCTCTACTACACAAGCAATATTGTGAAATTGTTCTGGAATTAGAAGTACTGGAGTACATATATTTTCTTCACAGTAAAGAAGATGTTCCTGAGCTATTGTACGCTCCCTCTTGTGTTCATTACAGATGAAATAATATTAATTTTTTGCTGTACATATGCACATTGATCCTTTTACCCATGAGACCTGAAATATTATTTTCAGATGGACATACAAGTATTCAAGCTCTCAAGAAAAAATCCCATCCAAACCCACTACATTTTGAAATCAACATGCATCTTTACCTTCTTTTACTATTTAAGAGAACACCTGGTCCCTAACTTCCTGCACACAAATCAGAAAGATGAAGGTGCCGACAACAGATAAAAAGGACTCCCTTTTTACTTTCAACTCACAGGAAAATATTTCAATACTAATGCACAAATCCAGCATTATAAAAATTCAAATCCAGCACTACAAAAATTTAGTGTGTTGATTTTAATCACTTAAAACAAAGGTGCAATAACCCACAATGTAGCTTACACTCTAACACTTACTTCTAAATTTTGATATCACCCTGTACTACACACTATGCAATTCTATATTTAAGCCATCTCTTCACTCAGAATGCCATCACTCTTGTGGAAATACTTGAGTTAGATACCAAAATAGAACTCCTAGAAGCAGTAATCCTTTACAGTGACTCATTTATCTGGAAATATAACTTTGGTTCTTCGAAAGCATATACCTAACTTCATTACATGCTCAAATCACCAATGTTTAGGTGTACTTTTCAGAAACACGGGATTATGGTTATAACAGCTTCCGTGAAACTTCATGAATGTGCAATTAACCCCTGCCATTTTGTCTGATCCTACAGACACTTAAAAAACATCTGAATAATAAACTGACCATGGAGTGCCTGTTCGAAAAGTATGTATAACTGTATTTGCCCAACATCAGCAAGGTAAAACCCCTCCTCCAAAGGATAGGTAAAGAAGTGTTAAAGATGCTAAAAAATACTGCATTCATCAAATTAGGATGTATTTCAGACCCAAAATGTTATCATCCCAAATACTGATGAAAGTTTGGCTTGAAAACCAGAACACATTTGTTCATGCAAAGGATGTGGAAGAATGAAAATCCATAGACTGGTTTCTACAGTCAACAGTGGTACCGAAAATCCAGGTTTATAGTAAAATGACTAAAAAAAAAACAGGCCAGAGTTTTAGCAGACATAATGTAGACAAGAAAGGAGGTCAACAGTTAAAAAGATGAAAGGATAGGAAAGGATTACACAGGGAAATACCAGAGATCATTCCAAAGACATTTTGAAAGGAATTCTAAATATTGTTATCACTTGGACTTGGGCAAAAGGAGGAGAGGACCAGATAAAATTGTGATGACGTTTTCAATCTCAGTTGTTTAATTGAAATTATAAACCGATGTTTCTGCATCAACTTTAAATCTCATCAGCTACTAAACTATACAAAAAATTGTAATTAGATATTATTTTTTTTAAACTCAGCAAATTAGTTAAATGGAAATTTAACTCCTTAACTACCATTGATCCATACTGTAGGAGAAACTGAAGCTGTTTATTTCAAAAGTGAACTTTCTAATAAAATTTTAAAATACTATTAACACAAACTAGTGTTAGAATTCTAGAACTAGTTCTAGAATTTACACTTTTTGTTCATAAATTTCTTTAGTAAAAGGACCACATAATTTTTTTGCAGGTGCTCCTACATACATATACAAAAAATATCACACCAATAAAGTGTCACAAATCGACAACCAGATTTTACAGCCTCTTGTCTGAGTCCTTCCCAGTTTCAACTGGGGAAAAATACATGTGCCTTAAAGTTGCTTGTTGAGCCAGTAAGAGAGATTTCTTTCATGTCATTCGCCAGTACATGTCCATCACACAGTATACAATTTGTTATTTGTAAATGGTTTCCAGGACACCCCTCATTACATCCATGGGAATAATGTGCAGATAAATCATATGGAAATGGAAGTTTGTTGTTTTGTAATTATGGTTTATGGTTAGACTTGATGATCTTAAGGGTCTTTTCCAACCTAAACAATTCTCTGATAAGCAATCCAGTGGGCTTACAGAGCGAGAGTGGGGATGGCAGCACCTCAGCCACAAGGGCACAGACAAATGTGATGCCTTTCAAGTAGGCAGAACAGGCTGCCTATGGTACAGGTCAAATAAAAACCACGCAACTTTCAAAGTCCTGTCTTCCGCCAAGAAAACAGCCCTGATTTCACAATCACAAGTGCCCCAAGCTCCCAGAGAAAGGAACTTTACAACACACCAATGAAGTCTTCCCCAGTGAATACTCAAGTAGTGACTCAGCCCCCATGCAGACTGTACAGCTGTGGTTTATGCCAATAACTATATATAACTATATTTCAGAGCAATGCCAGCAGTGAAGATGATGCCCAGAGTCCAGCACAGCCTTATCGCCACACTGCAAATGAAAGGTGGGTGATCTCACAGCTGTTACTTGCACTTCTCATTGTAACGTGAAACGCCACCAGACTTTGAGATGGAGAGTTCTGCCTGGAGTAGCTGCAAAATCACACAAGGCTAGTGAGGCACTTCCTTTCTCCTCCCTCTTACTAATTTTCTCTCTACTCATAGCTGATATCCACGCTGCAAACTCAACACTCAGGTAAGCAACTAACTCCCTTCGTTGGGAAACAGGACCAGCATAACAAAAATGCTGTATTTTCATCTGTTTATTAGCCAAAACCAGCAGAATGTACACTGTGAATGAGAGGCAAATGGCCTCGAGATCAAAGTTAAGTTTGTGAGGTGCCATAAATTAACATAAGCAAATGTTCAGCAGTATCACCCATTAATGATAAAACATTTACCTATGCAATGAGAGCAACTAGGACAGCTTAGTAGCATCATTTTCTGCTGTATCACCTGCTTATTCCCACTTTGGCAGGAGGTCCTATAGCTCAGAAGTTACTCAATACTTGGAAACCTTGCACTTATTTGAAGTGTCCCTTGTCTATAGTCGTAAAAATACATTTGTTAAAAGTGCTAAGTGTTGTATATAGTAAGAGTACTTCAAATAAACCAAGAAAGCATAGTGTGTTTTTATGAAGTATCTTTCAAAGTAATAAAACCTGTAACTTATTTTAAACTTGGGAAAAATCTTCATGGACCACCATCACTCAGAACTGTGCACGGAAGTTGACCCTCTTACTACATAATAATGCTGATTATTTGGCTCAAAAAAACCTCAAACAACTTGAAACAAATATACAAAATGTACTATATCCAAACATATGCTGAAAAGGGACGTATTGCTTTACCCTGCCCAAGCACCCTCAGCAAAGCCGACAGCCGTTCCGGTGCAGAATGGGAAGCAGCACCGCGCTGTGCAGCCGGCCGGGCCGTTTGACCCCCGGCTGAGAGCGGAGCTGGAATCGTGGCCACCGAGAGGGGGTCGGCCACTCGGGTCCCCTCCCTCCACACCCACAGGTGCAGGCAGAAGTGGGGGGTTTATGTTCCGTTAAGCGTTCAGGAGTAATAACCAGAACTTCTCCCCTATGCAAGAAGCCTTCAGAGCCGGTTCCCCACCGGTATTTGCCAGCTCTTCCCGTCAAACTCCTGGCAACATCTGCCTGTCCGAAAACTGCAAAGGGGAAGAAAAAAAGCCATCTCTAAACCCGCAGATGGGCATTTTCAAAAGTAGAAGGTTGTCCTTCAGCTACACATGAAAGCCAACACTGCCCTTGGAGCAGCAGCTTTACCCTTTTTTCTGACACAGAATTCTGTTCTAGTTGAAGAAACATTATCCTTCTTTCCCAAAATGCAGTTTACCAGAAATCAGGGTTGTTTGCTAGAATATGCTGGTTTGCATATCAATTTTACATTTACAGTTGTGCTATTCAATGAAGAAGAATACCAATGAAGATATTAACCCACTCCCTTTGTCATGGAGAAATACTTAAATATGAAACTTCTTACTAGTACTATATTAGATTTTTTGTATTAAAAAAAAAATTCTAGGAAAAAAATCTACCCTAGGAAAACTAGAAATAAGTATATAGAAATCATACTGAGAAGACATTTTCACAAGCCTCCCAAGTTCTGAAGCTCCCTATAAATTTGCAATCCAATCCTACTTTATAACATACAGGGAAAGTCGCAACCATACTTTGCTGCATATTAACTTCTACCCCCTCAAGTTGCTGCAATTCAGGTTGTATGTGCAAAGTCAACAGCATGATGTTTTCATCTTCTAAAATGTTTAGAAAATAATAATCATACTTTGCTTCACTTTAAATATATCTTCCACCCACTACAGAAAGCAGATGATCAAAACTACAGCTACCTGAAAGGAGGTTGTAGCATGGAGGGTGTTGGTCTCTTCTACCAAGTAACAAGCAATAGGACAACAAGAAAATACTCAAATTGCACCAGGGGAGGTTTAGATTGGATATTAAGAAAAACATCTTCACAGAAAGGGTTGTGAGGCATTGCAACAGGCTGCCCAGGGAAGTGGTAGAGTCACCATCCCTGGAAGTATTTAAAAAGATGAGGTTCTTAGGAACATGGCTTAGAGGTGGACTTGGTAGTATTAGGTTAATGGTTGGACTTGATGATCTTAAAGTCTTTCCAATCTAAACAATCCTATGATTCTGTGAAAAGCAGAATAGGGCACCTGGCCATCCGTATGAACAGCTGCTCAAATACTAACCTCCAGTAAATACAAAATTAGATTTAATTTCCCGATTTGCCTCAGATTTAAGAAGATGCTACATAACAGAGCCATCTGCATGAGCTACTGTGTGAATGTTTGTGTGAAAAGCAGATTTTTCTAACAGTATTACAATGACTTGTAACTTATCCAAACTACGCATATGTCAAACTTAAAATATGGTATCACACATTTGTTAAACTCTGACATTCGCAACAGAAGAAAGTGAAGCTACACTCAGTGTAGCTGTGACAATGTAAATCACAACACTCCATGTAAACTACATAATCTTAGTAAACCAACTCCCTCCTGTTAAGTTTTCTCACCAAGTCGAAAAGGAGGAAGCACCCAGAGACCCTCAACAAGCCCTCCGGAAGATTTGTGACACAGCTGCCTCCCAGCTGCACAATCACCCACTAGCACCTCATCTTCCACTTAAAGATCCAGGTACTGCCCTGCACAGAAATGAACTGAATGCACATTTTAAAGTAAGATAGAAGCATGAAGATCAATGGAAATTTATGCTGTGATTTTTTGGGGCAACTCAGAGGAACACAAAGTACTGTCCTTGTAAACGCAGCGCTGAGCTGCGCTGTGCAGCTAGCATGAAAATGAGATAAGTGCTTTTGCAACTTCCACTTGTACACCAAGTTGCAGCAGGTCTTTATGCTACAGAAATAAGGAGGAAAAACTAAAAATTTCTTACTACTTCATGCTGCAAAAAGGCATTTGAGTCACGATTCACTTTATTTCTACTGAAGTCAGTGGAGCTCCTTGACTTTAATATTAAAGGCTTTTTAAAAGGTGGCGCTTTAACAGTGTCAGTAATACAATGTCTGAAATAGTTATTTAACCAAGCCATGTTCCTGTGTTCCTCTCGTCTCCTCTCTTTCAGTTCTTGGGGTTTCTTCCCTTGCTATCGCTCCATCTCAGTTTGACTCCCAGACCAAATTCCATTCTCTCAAAATTGATCTTGCATTATTTCCACAATGTGTCATTAACTGATCTTAATACGAAATGCTTGACCACAGTCTTACGACTTTTCAGAGGTGCAATGTCCTACCCAGCCAGCACATTTACAGCTTTATCTACACAGTCCAGTTGCTGTGTCATTTTATTTCTACAGCTATTTTTTTTCTCCATCACATGTGAAGAGGTCTGCTGTATTAACAACGCACGTCACTCTTCTCCTCAGATCACGCAGTAAAAGATCTTTCCAAACCTTCAAATTGGAAACACCACAAACTTTGGAAGACTGGGGGACTTTTTTAGGGAAGTCAAGCTTAAAACAATAGTTCTCAGAATTCTTCACTTCACAAGAATTCCGCTGTTCTTCTTCCCCTAGATGCACATACAGACCTGTGGAAGACAGATCTTGATCTTAGTGCCTTCTTTAGATTGCTCTCTGAAGGTTTTTAATGTTTTAGTCTTCTCAATGGCAAAAAACAATAGTCAAGCCTACTTCATGGCTAAACAACTGCAATCTACCAACTTCACTGAAGCAGAGAAATTCTAAGTAACTACTATCCATAGTCATTTAGAAAGAGGTTCTGGAGGTCTGTTGCATGGAATTATACCATCCCAGCATTTTCTGCGAAAGTATTACATTTACCACACAATTTTAGTTAAGTTGTAGCTTTATTAAAAGCATTTAATTGCCATGTGCTTCAAAGACAATTTTTGAGTGAGCAAGACTACACAGTGCCAATGTAACTGAAAAATGCTGTCAGTAAATTACCAAATGTTTGATAGAAATGTTATTTAAGAGCACTTCAAAAACTTGACTGGGGAGCGAACGAGGGTCTAGCCTGGCACCATCTCCTATAGAGCTGCACATCACTGCAGAAACCGCTGGCGTTTTGGAACACCAACATCGACAGAGCGCCTGGGTGGCCACATGAAGTTGCAGCTTTACATTTGTAGTATTTATTTTCCATAATTTCTTGGAATGCAGTTCATAGTTTAACACAGAAATCTTTCCAATCTTTAAGTTTTTGCTGTGTGGTGTCATTTCACCTCTTTAACAAGAGACAACTTTTGGCCAATTAAGCCTTTTATTAAAAAGGTTATGTAAATGATAACATTAATATCACAATAACATAATCCTTCCCTAACCTGACATTAAATATAATGCACCAAGGGAATTTATAAATAAAATCTATGCACTCTATCCTTCCCACATTGCCTGCCTCCAGGTCTCAACATCTCTAAATATCTGGCTTACACAAACCAAATTGTAACAGATATTGCAGACATTAACTATACAGAATATACAGAAGTTATTTTAAAATCAGAATTTTAAAAAATAAAGTTTATAAAGTTGAAACTTATGTCTAAACATATTAAAATCATGTCTATTAAAATCATTTAAACAGGATTGTGTTAAAGGTAAAATGAGAAAAAGCCTCCAGGTTGTACTAAGTGACTCCTGGACTACATGATGTAATAGTTATTTGCTTCATCTTTTAACAACGCCTAAAGGACTTCCACAAATAATAAATTTGAAATGATCAATCTTTGGGAGAGGTGCAGAAATGGAATTTTGTGTTAGCGGTTTGTACTTTTCATTAACACTGACCAATCTGATAATTTTCATATAAAGTAACTATTATTATATGGCATCCTAATATACATGCAGTATCAATGACAAGTCTAAAAGAACCTTTTGAAGCTTATTTCTTCCAATTTGGCCCAAATTGTATAAAACAGCCACTACATTGTTGACGCAATCAAGAAGCATTTGAATAAAAACTGCAGAGAAATCGGAAGCTCCAGCCTATGCTGGAGTTAAACGGGATGTTATGTCCACAGCAGTTCAGATGGATGCCTCAAGAACTTACTCCACCTGGCTCGTCTCAAAACAAACTTTGAAAGCTGGTTAACATTCCCATTTGCTTCCAAAGCTGTGTATGTTGCAGGCATCTAACAATGAGTAAATCAATTACAGCAACCCACAGTAATTTTCAGGGCTGCAGATTAACCAGTCAAGCAGCATACGTTTGCATACGGCAATGATCTATTCAAGGTCTGAGGACGAAGTTCCAGGACAGTCTAAACCAGTCTCCCCATCCCCTAAACAAAAATCCCCACCCCTCCTTTGACTCAGCAGCGATGCCTTTCTCATCCTGAGCCACCCAGTTCAGGGAGCTGAACTGGACAGGTCTTTTCCAATTTTCATTTTAGGCCACTTAGCTCCTTAAACCTGATCACTGCAGGGTCAGAGAGTAAAATAATCAGCGGAAAGGCAGCAGAAAGAATACAGCAACTGAGACAGACCAGTTAGATGCATGGGGAATTACTCCTGTGGAAATGTAGGGTTTTCAAACTTGGAAAAACTGGGAGGGGGGAAATGGGGATGGTACAGGACACAGAAAAACACAAAACCCCCAAAACCGGAAAGAACTTATTTATTTTATCAATACAACTTCATTTGAAAAGAAGATGTATCGAGTCTTCGGAACTGATTGTTTCTGGTCATACTAATAAGTCTATTTAAGCACAAAAAATATTTTCATAACTCTTAAGAAAAACATACTAAGCAGACTATCAATAGCTATTAGTTTATCCACAGAAAATGTTTTGCATTTTGCTGGGTTATGGTTCACATCCAAGTGCACAGAAAGATGTCTCAAGAACTAAACACTCCCTACATACTTTAAAGAGTCATCTAGTAAGTTCATCCTTTATTTCCTGACAAACAAGAAAAAAAGAGGCAAAATGTCAAAATAGTGAATATTTATATAATTAAATACAAAATTGTTCAAATGGGAATACAGTGCCTTCTTTTGCTTAGGAAACTGAGCAGAAAATTTAGAGAGAAAGAAAAAGAGAAAGGTAATTTGTAAGAAAGTCATATTTACATAGTGCCCAAGGGTCACATTCAGCTGTAAATTAACACACATAGCTATATCAACAAGTATATATCTTGGGAAAAGATTAATCACAAACTGTTGTCATTTATATAATTCTATTTTAAATTAATCCATCCTCCATAGAGAAATGGTAACATCATTTCACCTCTTCAAATAGTTTTTCTTTCTCAATTCTTTTTAAGACAATGGTCGTGACTCCTCTCATGAAAGTGTTGTTTGGATTTATATCAAGTAGTTCGAAAGAACGTTTACCCTGAGCTTCACATATCTGCACTGCCAACTTGAAAACCTCTTCTGTCTCTACCCTTCAAAAACCACCCTGAAAGCAATCAAACAACAGTTTTCCTCAATTTCCTAACTCCGTTCTGCAGACAAGCCATAGTTATTCACTTATCTTGGCTGGAGTACTGCCATCCAGTTTTACAGACATGATGACTCCCAGAGCCTAGTCCTGCCTTACCAAACACTGCACTATTCCTCCATAGACAGGCTACCCAGCTTGATACGCTGCCCTTTGGCTCCTGTGGTTGATTTAGACTTTGAGGACTGACCTTAGCACTGCACAGGAAACACCGTATCCATGAACTGCACCTTCAAGTATCAAGACATTGGTGAAACTCCCACCAGAAGATCCTGGTCTATAATTACATTACTCTTCAGCAAAGACGCTTTCTACAACAGAGATGCGTTTTATCATCTCCATTTAGAAGCCTAAGCTTTTCAGAGACTGCTCCAAAACCAGGGAATGAAATTCCACACCAATTAAGGATCACAGAAAAGCTCACCAACCTCTGCAGTGGAAGGTGTATGTCCTAGTCAGATGCCGCTTATTTGCTACAAGATTTGTCTCCACATGTGACAGGCGAGGAAATCAGCATAACAGCTTATGGAACAGCAAATATAGTTCTCTAAACTAAAGACAAAGAGCCTGCAGGAGCTCTGAGGGCAGCCAGCCCCACAAACCTGAGACAAACTGCAGTTTTCTCCACTTATGTCGAGCTCATTTTTCAAATGCATTTCATAACACTGAAGTGTGTTCCTTCAGAAACATTTGAAGTTTGTTGCAGAAAGTTTCTCCTGCATACAATGAAGAGGTTAGCAGTTACCACAATTACTTATTTTATAAGCGGTTAGGAAATACAGTGATTTATCTCAAATTTTTAAAATATACTTATTCTTTAAAGACGGCCTGTGTGCGTGCAGAGAGAAGGGGCTAAAAAAGAGGTAACAGCTGGTTATTACTTGACAGTTTGGGTTGAAATTGCTTTTCAAAGACTAGCCTAATAAAGGTAGCACAATTCACGTTAAGATGAGCAAAATGTATATAAAACTGAAGTAATTTTCACTAAATGCTAGGCAAAATGTGATCAACAGGACAGAACACCTGTCTGCCAGTATTACCTGATTAAACTTGCTGAAAAGCTCAGAAGAAAGAAAAGATAGGTAATGTATTTCCTCACTAAAAATACTGAAAAATATTTTTATTATTTCCAGTGTTACATATTTGTTTTTATCAAAGTGGATTAATAACTCAGAAAATAAACAATTACTTAAATAATCATACGTGATACGAAGAGTAACACATTTTTGTAAATACTCAAGTTATGCATGGGAAACAAATCTCTGGCAAAAATTCCTATTCCGTACTATAAAGAAATATTAAATTCCAGGCACACATACATATATATATAACCAGATACGCTGTTATCTCCTACCAAGGATCTCAAAGAAAAATCAGACTACCACGGAAAACATCGAATGTCTTTAAAATACATCCCCTTCAGAAAAACAATTTAAAAGTTATATCGACCTGTTCATATATAAAGATGTGATAAGTCAGTAATTTTAATTCTGTGATTTTCATCACAGTGACACAGTTGCAAATATTCCAGTTACACTCCAGTTCAAGTTTTACACCAATATTCCAGCAACAGAACAAAACATCTGGAGTCTGGGAAAAAAGAAAATAAAATGATCACTGGGCCCAGGATGTCTGCCCTTTCCTCTTCCTCCAATTATCTCTGCATATGACACACAACCCTCACTCCAAAACCACAATGAAATACCTGAGAAAGAAGGGGTGGTATTGCACGGAAATAAGTTGAATGTATTACCAAATTACTCAGTGTATTACTAAATTTCACATAAGGTAAACTGTTTTGCTTCAAAGCAGTAATGACTAAGCTCACAGAACTACATGCTAACAAAACACACATTCAAACGATAGGTCTAAAATGTCAGGAATCCATTTAAACAAAACATATTTTTATTAGGAAACAGACTTCATTTGTTAGTCTCAGCTGAAATGGCTCCACATTGCTCTAAGACGAGAAGAAAGATTAAAATGAAGTGGGTACAACAAGTATCTTATGTCCAAAAAAAATTACACAGTCCCTGGTGACAATCACCAAATCCGCAGTCTTCTGGACTAGAAGAGCTTCATGTCTAATTCAGGGCCCACAAGCAGTCCTACCCACTTAATTGCATCTATTAAATGCTTTAAGCTAAACATGCATGTAAGTGCTTGTGGAACTCCACCCTAATAATACTTCTGAAAAACACCCTCCCCCCCAAAGTGCCTTTCAGAAAACACTCAGGAATCCATCTCCCTAGGATCCATTTCACTTTCATGATTTGTTAAATAACAACGAAAAAACCTAGTCCAGCTGTCTAATCTCTTCATCTTGGGTAAAGGAATATACAATAAAAGCAAGATATGAGAGAACACAGAAACACCCAAAGAAACACCTCACTGTGACAGAGCAATTCATTTCACCATTCTTTATAAACATACGTTAAATTCATATGTTGGGGAAATCCACAGTATAACAATACAGATTTTGGATTTGCTGTATCTGATTTTCCACATTAGGATTGTCAAAAAAGGAACTTTTATGAAAATAAGTGACTAATATCATCCCCTGAGATACATACTTCTCTGAAAGAAAATTTCCTTGAGCATGTCTGACCAGGAGATCCAGTAGCTACAGAAAGTGATCTCATCACGGTTCCTGCACTCCAATGGTGAAAAAAAAAATAAAGTTGTATCATGCTCAATCTGTTTTGTTACCAAAACAGGTCTCTGAATTGCCCAATATGAAGGAAACGAAATGAACATAAAACTGACTATGGTGACATTGCAAGTGTCTATTCCCTCCATAAATCATACTTGACATAGTTTTGTAAGATTTTCAGCCAAAGAATCAAGAATACCAATTCCAGTCGTAACTCCAGTAAACTACTGCCCTATGCCTTCACATGAATCTCATTAACAAGGCCAAGTGCAAGGTCCTGCACCTGGCTCAGGGCAACCTCTGGTATCAATAGGGGCTGGGGCATGAAGGGATGGAGAGCAGCGCTGCAGAGAAGGACTTGGGAATATTGGGGGGATGAAAGATTGGACACAAGCCAGCAATATGCGCTGGCAGCCCAGAAGGCCAATTGTATCCTGGGCTGCATCACAAGCAGTGTGGCCAGCAGGTTGAGGGAGGTGAATCTGTCCCTCTGCTCCACTCTGGTGAGACCCCACCTGGAGTCCTGTGTCCAGCTCTGGAGCCCTCAGCACAGCACAAACATGGACCTGTTGGAGAGGGGCCAGAGGAGGCCAACAAGATGATCAGAGGGCTGGAACAGCTCTGCTGTGAGGACAGGCTGAGAGAGTTGGGGTTGTTCAGCCTGGAGAAGAGAAGGCTCCAGGGAGACCTTATTGCAGCTCTTCAGTACCTAAAGAGGATCTATAAGAAAGACAGAGAGAGTCCTCTTACCAGCATCTGTAATGACAGGACAAGGGGCAACATTTTTAAACTAAAAGAGGGTAGATTTAGATTGGCATAAAATTTTTTACAGCAAGGGTGGTGAGGCACTGGAACAGGCTGCCCAGAGAAGCTGTAGATGTCCTATCTCTGGAAGTGTTCCAAGCCAGGTTGGACAGGGCTTTGAGCGACCTGGTCTAGTGGCAAATGTCCTTGCCTATAGCCAAGGAGTTGGACAACATGACTTTAAAGGTCCCTTCCAACCCAAGCCATTCTGCAATTCTGAAAGAAAGACTTCTGTTACCAGCACTGAATCAATAATCAGCTACTTTCTTTAAAATCTGTAAATGGTATCCATCACTAAAAATAATTTTTTCTTTTACCAACTGTAAAACTAAACTTTTATGTTCTGTGGAACCGTCAGAATAATTTTACCTGTGATAAACATATCCAGCTCTCCATCAACAACCAAGAAGTAACCCCTTTTTTTCTTTAAATTTAAACAATCTTGACTCAATAGAACATTACTGATGTAGTAGACGTTGTTGCGCTGGTATAAGAAAATGAAATTGGAAAACACTGCATAAGCTTAAAGCCAAATTAGTATCTCTATAATTTAATTCAGTCGGGTACCAAAGCAGGCTGCACTGCTATCACAGTCTGCTCCATGCCAGTGTAACATAACATGCATATCATAGATGGAGCAACAGCAACATGGCACCAAGAACAATTTCCAAATAAGCACTGGCAGCTAAGACCTCAAATTAGTCATTCTGGCATTTCATATGCTGATAGATTCCACTATTTTCATCTATTTGCAGAAGAAAACATGAGCTAGTATTCATCTTTAAAACAAGCTTGTTTGTTTAGACATGCAGTCCTGTCATTTCCTAAAACAGAGAGAAAAAAACAACAGATTAAAGCAACTGACTACAACACAAAAAAATAGGTTTAAGTTACCTCAATTCAAACATAGACAAGTTCTAATAGGAATTGGTCTTTTACAAGTTTCTTTTAAAAAAATAAATCCAGCTTCTACAATTTTCTCTGCACACAGGCTAGTTGAGATGGTGTGCTATTGCCCCATTACTTTCTAACATAGGTCTGAATGTGACAGCAGAACTTATTTCACTCTTTTATTCTAATTCTCCTTTCTTCTAAATTTATATTAGTATATTCTAGCTGAATTGAAGTTCTCCGCAATTTTGAAAATAGCTACTGTATCTTGCACAGCAGCACACAGAATTTCATTCTTGTCCCCATGCTCTCTTCAACATTTCATTGCCAACATTGTGGTAGGAGACACGGATGATGACCTGCATTCAAAAAAAGTAGGTGGCATATTTTAATTAATAAACACATCATTAATTTGAAACCTAGATCTTTGAGGAAAGGCTTTAAGGAAAGGAGCTACACTGAAATGTCATAATGGTAGTTACCATTGTGTTCTGCAAATCTGCCAGGATTAACTGAGAAAATGATTCAGGTTAGTTTTAATCCAGAGCAGTTACTCAAGTCAATTCACAACACACCAGCACAAACATTTGTGTCACCACCAAGGTGGTGCCCCATGGGAGCAGGTGGAGCTATTTCTTTAACTGATAGCGAAACTATTTGTGGAACTCTGTTAGCCATTTGTTTTTAAATGGATCCATATAACTTAGGGAGACAGACACAGGTTTAAAAGTTTCTGAGATCACTCAGGTTCAGTTTCTCATACTGAAGAAGTACTGTCTTCCTCAGATTTCTTAACATTTATTTTCTAATATTAAAAGCTGCTTGGTATCTCCGTCCAACAGTGTATGATTTTATCGGTTCAGTTTTATGCTCTTGGAAGATAAATACATTTTTGTTAAATATAAAATAAACTTGAATCTGACTATCCCTAGTGACTGAAGCCCTTAAATTAATACAAAATTAAACATACCTTTAAAAAAAAAAATAAATAATCAAAATCTAGACTATTAAAGAATAGCCCAGAAAATCTTAATGCAATTATCAAGACCACCATGTCTATTCTTCTTCTGAACAGGCTATTTCTAAGCCAGAAAAGCCAAGATGGGTCCATTAATAATAATTTTTGTACATACATGCCCCTAGGAATGCACGTCTATTCTCTGCTGTGCCCACCTTTTTAAAAATAAAAGGTTCACCTTCTTTGTTGCATCTTCCTTCAGAGCACTATAGACTACCTGAAAACAGCTGGGTAGTCTCCATTACTGCTGTATTTACCTCCACGTTGCAGACCAGAGTTGTCAACACAAGGATCGCACACACCTATTTAGTAAATTCCTGTCTGCAAAAATCTCATCTCCTTCTCCTTCTATAAGTCATTCAGAAACAGATACCGCATCCTACAGCATTTTAAGGTTTTCCTAATCCCCTGAATACTCAGGGATCTTAAACGGATGACGACAGAGCTTATCTGAAAAGACAAAAAGGCATTCTACAGGTCTTTGTCTACAGCTGATAGAGATCTTCACAAAGGAACCCACATCCCCAGGAACTTTGGTCTCAATCTGACAATTAAGTACCTTGTCTCTTCAGAATTGTAGGACTATTTCACAGTCTTTTCAAGATAAAGCTCTTACAAGGAAGGATTCCTAGGAACTGTAAAACTTAAACCAGGTATACAATTTTTTTTCCAATAGATATTAGCTTTGTAAGGCAGTGGTATTATCTTCATACATCTGGGCAATGAAATGTTGCCTCAATCACCATGTCATTTAACAGCAGACATGCAGCCCTGCCTTTAATGAGACAGTTCAATTACAATTCTATTAGTATTTGTTTACGTACTGATATTAAAAACGTCAGTCGAGATGGTGGCAGCTAAAAAAACCTTTTAAATGGAAGAATATTTTTCAGTTTATTTAGTTCGTGTTTATTCCAATGTGGTCAGTTTCCCCTTTCTGTGAAAATTTGTCTTTGGAATGCAAAGAATAAAAAACCCCATGATTGTGAAACAAAGATACAGCAAGAAATTCAGGGCTAAGTGAATATCCTAAGTTACTTGGGAAAACAAAGCAAAACAGATCTCAAGTTGGTCATGGTTTCATAAGTGGATAATAGTTTTCCCATAGATAATAACTTGATGTTTCCTAAAATTTCCTTAAGCTTTGGCAACAAGTGATTCTGATAGGCAAACACTACCTTGCCTTTCCATTAGACCCGAGCAGAGCAATTCCCACAAGAGCCATCTGAATTAGTTGCTTCCTCAAGGAATCAAATTTTTCAGATTTGAAGGAAAAACTGTGCATTAAGATCACTAGAGGTCAATGAGGTGTACGCACTTGGCTAAATGTTGTGGGGGAGAAGAAAATATACACGTTTCTTCCAAGAGTATTGCGACACACATCCTGGATGTATATGCACAAATCCAGAGGACAGAGCCATGAGCTGACTAGGAACACGACAGCCGCACAGTGTGGCACTGCCCTGCAGCAAGCAGAGACTATTGCTGGCTGTCTACTAAAGCAGCATTTAAATCTGGGGAAACAAAGGCCTTACCTCAACAAAAAACAGTTTGTCAGCTTTACCATACATCATCTAGGTAAGAGCACGACCCTAATGTTTCAGACCATTCCAGACAAAGCTGTGTCCCTAATTCAGTCAGATTTCTTGTCATTCCTGACTACCCCGCACGGAAAATGTGCATACAACTAGTTACATGCACCTCACTGTCCAAGGGAGGTCAAATATATACCAAAAAATTGATTATGGAACTGGGCTACATCCATTGACTCACAGACCAGCATTTTCTGAAAGTGAACAGAGGAATAAGACCAGATAATCGGAGTTGCATTATTTTAGATTAAAAGATCTCCTGCTGCTACTTTACTGCCTCTTGTTCTACTGAATTACCATTTCACCACAATATTTCTTAGCCTGTTCTGTCACACTGTGTCTAATGTAGTAATTAAGTCAAATCCAGCAGCATAATCAGCAATTTACACTTAAAACGAACCTTGACAGTGCTCAGGGTGAATGATGGTTCCCAAGGCCATATCTGTAGCAGACGGGACACAACAGCAGCACCTGAGCCCCCATCTGAGATCTCCCTGCCCCAGGCTGGAACTGCGGCCTGCGGAGCAGACAACTACAGACCAGGAATTTAATGCTGGGGACAGGGCAAGACCATGGCAGGCGGAGCACAGCAGGACCCCGACACTGTCTGCTTTACTGTTCAAGGTACCAACTAGAACAATATTTTGCCCTCACAACTATTTTGCATGCAATCAAACACAAAGGAAAAAAAAAAAGTTCTGATCCTCTCATGATCTGTAGGTACTTTCAGCATCAGTGACCCTATGATCTTAGAGCATCCAGCATGTTTGGTTCTCCCCCCACCCTGTTCCTTTCCATTTGAGAAGACAACTAACCCAATAGTGGTAAGATATCAAGCAACAGAAAATAAATCAACACACGATGACAGTAAAAACAATACAAATTCCACAATTCAGAAAACTACTTGGCGAATAAAACCAAGAGCAATTCCTATGTCAGTCCAATCCCATGGTAGCCTCTTCGCATATTTATGCTCTAGAAATTAAGTTTAAAATCAAAATATAACTTACAAGTTTTACCTTGGAATAAAATGTGTGTAAGACTTTTCTTCAATCCTGCTTTCTACATACCACAAAAAGACAAAACAGCTTACACATAATGCCATTTCTCTTCCCCACCCCATTCAGCATCCACTTGATGTAATGTTGATTGACAGAAATAACTTTCATTGTACGTTGTTTGGTTTTGATTTAATAAAAAAGGACTTGGATTGCAAGTATATTGAAACTTCACGAATTTACATCTAAGTCTGAAAGACACACTGTGCATCTTCCCTCATAAATTTAGACACTGTCATTTCAAAAAATGAATACTGTATTACCAAACACAAGCAATACAGGCTAACCAAAACATACCATACCGTACGGAAAATTTAAAATAAACAACAGTTAGTATCAATATTGCCCATGGCTTTGATTCAGTGCAATAGAGTCAGCTAAAATGAATCTAGGAGGGATTTTTTTAATAATGAACAATGTCACACTTTACAGAATTGGTTTTAAAGGTATGTTTTCCATTTTTAATATGGCAAATCTTGACAAAGATGTTTTCACAGGTATAGAGGGTACCACCGTTGGGACCTCTGGTACTTAAGAAGTATTGCAGGGCATACATGAAAAAAAATACTGGTATTTCTTCTCAAAAACTGAAGAGCACTGAAATAGTTTATTTTGACGCTTTAAACTGCCTTTCTTCAGAAGCAGCCAACCATTAAAATAGATGAAGTGATTCACACCTCATAGCGCTACCATTTCAAGCTTCTACACATAGAACCGTTCATCATACTGTCCATATTTAGAGGTTTTCTTCATAATCTTAACAGAAATTACTTTCAAAACAGAGAACTAGCTGGATGTCTACAATTAAAAAGATTTGCCAGCATAATGTTTTTCAGGTGATGCAGCTTGTTTAGTATAATTATTATTTTTCATAAATTTATCTCCTAATTCAAGCCTAAAATATTCCCAAAACAGAAAAGGCACTAAGCACACATAGAACAATGTTTCTACTACCTTATTTGCCACTAGAATTTTTACAGCTGGAGTTCTGCTGCTCCCCACTCTCACTGGTATAAACGCCACCATTTCCAGAGTCAAGAAAAGCCCTTCAATTCTGAGGAGACGGACAGTGGGGAAACCCATAGGGATTAAGGAAAATTAATTAAAAATAAAATAAAATAAAAACAAGCACATTTCATCTAACTGAAGTAATTTATTCATAATAATACTGAACAGTGAACTTGTCAGCAATTAAAAAACAGGACTTAATCTAGTAACAGGAATCTTTTTTTATCTTAAAAATGCAGTTATTTTCAGCTTTCCCCATCTCTATAGTTTAGCTCAGGTGTTTATAATGCCAGCATGGATGCAACTCTTTAAGTTTAGCAAAATTTCTAACTACTTTGTACTCACAGAGAAAAAATTAAACATAACGTTTAAATTAATAGCAGTAGCTGCAACACAATAAACTGTCAGTACCTCCTTGCCATATGAGTAATTCAAGTAGTTGTTTCCAGTCACTTTTCAAATACAGCAATGAAAAAAAAAGGAGGGAGGTACGGGGGAGGTACTTCACGATCCAGGCTTATACACCCTAAAGTGGTCATTAAACTGAATAGGCCAAAAAATAAAAATTATGGCTTAATGCCTGAGTGGGCTGACTTTTACTGTTGCAGGAAGAGGTCCTGAAATGTTCGCTAACAGAAACAGATAGTCCATGCATACAGCTGGCATTACAAAGGTTTTCATTATTCACTAAACCAACAGCTTCCAACACGGTATTATTTCCCGCTCTTCTCCATTTTCTTGCATTAACAGAGGCAATCATTCTGTTCTTGAGGCAAGAGACTTCATAGTTATTCCATCACAAAAGTTCAAAAATTCCACAAAAAAAGCATTCAGAAGTCAAGCAAGGTTATAAAAATCGTGTAAGAAGGGACAGAAACTATAGTAAGTAACCCCCTAACATCTTATATCTACTTACTACACCTTGCTCCAAACGACTTTAGCTGCACATACCAGAAGTCTACCACAAGATACACTCCCCTGTAAATCAGATGGTGCTAAAAATCTTTTACAAATAAAAACCTGTGGCCTACACATGCAACAAACTACTAGGTTGTCTCCCTAATCTTGCACTCAACATAATCAGTGCTGAACTGAAAATGGAGACCAGAACAAACCAGTTTCAGAAACCACAGGGAAAACCAGTTTAAAACTAGTTTCTGTATGAAACAGAACATTTTCATAGCATAGGCAAGCCAAATGATTGTATACCCCTCAACCAAAGTCTCTGCTATAATAGTTTTTAGAGCATAATCTCTTTGAAGATACGTAGGTACACACTACGGTGAATTTATCGATGAAGCACTCTTCACTTTGAAAAGAAAAGCACAGAGGATTAACCTGTACAGTAGCAACAAACACAAGTAGATTAACTTTTCCAAAATCACAGCTCATTCAATAAAAAGTAATTTCCAAGAAACACCCAAAGGTATTTCTCTATATCTACACCATACCAGGATAAATCAACACTGTTGAGAGAGCAGTGTTTCATATTTAATCAACAACTAAGCTACAGACTTTGGACAACTACCTGTAACAGCAGTGACAGACACAGACAAAGAACAATGATGCGTTACAGCCTTTAAAAAGTAATCAAGATTTTAGCTAAACTTTAAATACCATTTGGAAAAAAGTGTGGAACTTCTGTATTTTTTCTTTCTAGTTATTTATTTGGTAATAGTAACAGTCAATATTACTTGTTATGAGATTTTAAAAAAATAATAATAAAAAGTATATTGGGTAAAGATTAGCTCCTCTTCTTTCATCACAGTTCAAACCTTCTTTCATGTCTGTATGTGACCTCCTCTTCATTTCCTCCTGAAGAAACGTATAAAAAAATTCTTGTGTTTGGATGACTCACCCAAACTTTATCCTGCTTTATGCAGGATCCTGTTATTCTGTACTTTAAATACAGACTAATAAAATCAGTACCCATGATTTAGAAAAGCCAAGAGGCAATAAAGCAACCACTCAGTTATCCTCAAGGTTCAGAATTAAACAGTTTGACACAAATTTTCCTTGTGATAACCTTTTTTATATCACATAAGTCCATTCTAAACATGAAATCCTTCTCCGGTATAGATTTGCTTGTTTTGCTTCATCACCTCCATTTCATACAGTAGGAAACAAAGACAGATTTGTCTGACGACATGCAGTGCCAGCACTAAATTAGGGTTCAGACCCTCCTGCACACCATCCTTTTTATTTACCCCTCTGCCTGTACCCTCTGAACGACACTGTCCTACTAACAAAAACGAACAATGACATGACTATGGTATTAAAGCAGCAATGCTGCACTAACATCAAAACTCAGTTGCCTCCATCTGGGCAGAGAGAAAACAAAAATATATGATTGGTGATCATTTGCAGAAGATTCGATTTGCAAAAAGTAAGACATTCTAAAAAAATAAAATTAAGACATGTATAATGAAAAGCCACTTGTATGTGGCACCCAGATTGTTTTCCTTCTCACGTCTATCATCTTCCAGATCACACAACAACTGAAGCAGAGATTGAACAGCAGGGATGTTTCACAAGCCAATGAAGAAATTTGCATCCATCCCTTCATGTGAAGCAAAACTACTAAACTCCATATTTCATAGAAATTTCATAGAAAAAAACAAACAAACAAACAAACACCCTGTTCTCTCAGTAGCTGTAACGGTAGCAGATGAACACAGGAAAAAAAAAAAGCTAAGTTACTGATTGCGACTATCCAACCTCGTAAAATTTGGACAAAATTCACAGAATCACAATCTTCCAAATATAGAGAGCCTCTGCACATTAGGGAGTGGCCAAATCCTTGTTTTGAGCATACTGGCTTTAAACTTTGCTAGCAGGTAATTAATACAGTGTTCCAAAATAAGGATGGAAGTGAGGCTTCCCCTGCACTGAAGCAGCTCAAATGTCGCTGTCTGTGAAGATGCGCGGCTGCTGGCAACACACAGAGTGTTCTGACATTTCACTGCTGGAGCACCAACAGCTTCACGTACAGTAGGTACAGCTTTGGAACCAAGCACCACATTCAACGTTCTGTTTACATAGCAAAAGACTCATTAAAATAAGTTTATTACTAGCAAAGGCTGCCAATATAAACATAGTATTCTCATTCTTAACCAATGGGATGTACTGAGAAAGAAAATATTTTAAATAAATTTGTTATCAGAAACATTTGGTGTTTTGCAGTATAACAGTTTAGAACCACTTTGGACACAATACAGCACCCTCCCACCCCCCCCCAAAAAAAACATCCTTATGGGTTATTAAAGCACACATACACACACACACATATATATATTTTTTACATATTTGAAATAATATGTGTAAAACTCTACTACCAAGTTTCTATCACTTTCATCCTTAAAATCCAAGGTCAGTTCCTCTGTGGCAGTGATGCAATTCCAGTCATATTTTGTAGATCAAACACTGGCAAAAAGTCATCAACTGATAGCTGCAGCGATTGGTTACTGTAAAAGCAGGGTTTTTTTATTTTTAATTAGGTAGCTTTTGTTATGGACTGCATTACTAGACAAATAGCCAAATGCTCTGGCATTGCTCTGCCATTAGTTGAAAACTGAAAACGCACTTTTAAAAAACAGATTTTAATCAGCATTTGCACACATTCCCCAATGGACACAGACACTAATACTTGGAAAAGTGAAGAGTTCCTAAATTTTTATTCCATCAGGTATAAGGCAGAAGTGAACTCTGCTAATTTGATAGCGTGGCTATCTTCTTTTTTTCTCCCCCGCTTAAATTGTTACAGAGACTGAACAACTAAAGAATACCAATTACTTTAACCTGATCAATACAGGTGAAATACTGAGAATCAACATTCCTCTTGTGAACGCACACACAAAATCCACTTGCACCTCCTGTGTGGCAGTGAAAGTATTGAAGTTGAGCAAACTGTCTTTTTTTCCTTTCTTACACTAAAACTGAAATGCTTTAATCCTAGAGTGGAACAAAACAGAATATAAGAACACGTAAAACTGTTGGAAAATAGAACTCTTCCAGTTAACTATATTGCTATATATAAATCCATCACGCAGGAACAATGAACAAAAGACAATTCTGTGGCTTTAAAGCTCATTTTTTCAACTCTGCAGTAGATGTTCTGAAATTACAGATCAAAAATAGAAAATTTATAGAAAGAGACAGAACCTCAGAAAGAAATAACAGCACAAGAACTATAACAAAAAAGAAAAAAAATATTTCTTCAAGAACAGAGAATCATTTGGCTTTTCGACTACTTACTGGACAATGAATTTTAGATCAGATCATACTAACAGCTACATTTTCAGCTCTTCCCTATGCTTGCTGGCCCAAATTAACACAATAGACTGTTCTTACTGAATCAAAATTATGTGGCAATAAATTTAGCAAAATGAGACAATTTTCATATTAAATATGAAACACTTTGAAAGCTCATAAGGTCAAAATCCTGCAAACGGATATGTGTGTGTCAGTCATGGTCACCTCAAGACCCTGTATTAACAGAGCTCAGCCTAGTGATCTGCTAAATTAGCACTCTTGGTATAAAATTGGTATCTATCCAGTTTGATGAAATTGCTATGGACAGATGCACCTATTGAAAGGATCAGAGTCACAGCTGCATCTGCAACGCACTTATCATTAGTAGTAAAATTCTAGGGTCTTGATGGCAAGGATCAACTTAGATGAACATCTGTTCATGTTCAAACAAAGAGAGTTTACCTGTCAGCCCTATTTTAACACAGAAATAAATAGCAACTTGGTTCATGTTTTGTTTTGGTTTAAGTTTTAAGACGTGTATATTCCAGTACACTTAAGCACTCTCCTGCTGATCATCTCTTCATTTCTTAGTCTACCACGAACACATTCCCAGCACAGCCCAGCACTGTGCTCCCAATTTCACTGCTGCACTGCCTAATTAACAGTTTTAACAAGTCCTTTCAAAGGCTGACACAACCATAGCAGAGCAGGTGGAAGAAACTCAACACTTCACATCTCTAGTGTAATGTCAAGGTTTAACTCAACGCCAAAATCCTAAGGCTTGCACTGAACAAGAGCAAGGGTGGAAGCCAGTTCCTTTCTCTAGACAAGTGCATTCAACTGCTGCTCCAGCAGACAGACCAGGCAGACAACTGCAGGGAGGAGGATGATAAGATTTATCAGAGCTGTTCGTCACCACCATAAAACTCTAAAGTTGAGTTCAGCATGTGCTGAAGTGATACAATTACACATGGCAAGGAAGTGGAGGTCTGGATTAGTTTAACACAACCTACATGACCTATCTGCTCTAGTTTTAGAACACATGAAGCGTTCAGCCAACACCTAACCAACACACCCTTAAATAAAGTGTATTTCATACTATATAAAACAACTTCTTTAATACGGTAGATAGACCATATATGCAAAAGAATACACAAATCTATGTGAGAACCGTTAAGCCCTTCTTAAATGTAGCTGTCAACTAGGAACTATTCAGTTGGAATGTATTTATAGAAGAGTTTCTTATAGATCATCCAAGGTCAAATACCAGTTAGCGCTATCATCAATGTGTACATGCAGTACACATAAAAATGTCACTTCATTAAATTAGCGGATGACACAAACTGGCAGAAGAGCAAACAATAAGAATGCAGTAGTTTTACGAAGTGATCTGCACAATCTGAATGTAATACACAAAACAGGTTTTCATAACCACTAATGCAATGTTACGTGACCAAAAAGACCAAGAGATGGTATCACAGAAAGCTGTGACAATAAAAAAGTTACTTGTCTTAGTATAAGCAATACAACACAGGCTTTCAACACGATACAGTGAGAAGAAAGAGCACTCGGTGGATGTCTGAAGCAGGCTGCAAAAACCACTTCCCTTTGTGGATGTCTTTGCTGAAACCTCTCCTGGAACAGCACATACAACTCTAGCGTTCCCATTTCCACCTCTTTAATCGGACCAAACACCAGAAGAAACCTTTGAGTGCAGGTTATATCTTCAAACCACACTAATAAGTAGAAAATCTTCTCATATATTTTTTTTAATTTAACAGGAAAATGAAAATTATAAACGTGCCACACGTTTCAATTTATATATTCTTAAAATTTCGCCTTCATAACTGACTACCAGGATAAACCAAATGGCAAGTTCTCTTTCTCTTAATGCCTCTGAAATGCAACTGCATGTCTTTTTCAAAGATACATTTTAATCAAACACAAATGATTAGGCTCAACACTGGCATAAATAGACAAGTGTTAAGGCATACAATATAGCAAAAGTCACATTATAAAATCTAACGCTTGCTCTTGAGCCCCCAGGGGGGATAGGAGGAAAATATTCAATCAATGTATTTGGCTTCACAGATTCTCCTGCTAAAGAAACAGATGGATGTGGTCAGCCATCCTGTGGTCAGGAAGGTAGACAAAGAAAAGTCTCTTCGTTTAGAGCTACTGAATAAATTATCTCCTGATAGGCAGTGGAGCTGGTATCTAGAGGAAGACAGTTTATTACCTCAGCTTTTCACATCTTTCAAATTTGCACCATGTGTTGTAGATTAACTGTTACTTTTTTACTTTTTACAGCTTCCTAAAAATGAAGCATGCACACAAAATGCAGAATAGCAGCTGTTTATGACTTTTTACAGTGTAAGGATGTGAATTCCATTTTGAATTCCATTCCACATTTTTAGTTTTGGTTATGTTATTTTTGGAGGATGAAATAGTGGCATTCCAGCTAGTCTTTTTAAGACGTTTTCCCTGACTGCTAGTGTCTGTTGCTGTATTTCTACTGCTAACTGAAAACACACTTCCACTTAAAATAATTTACACTCAAAGTGAGCTGTTTAGTAAACAAGTAAATTTTGCACTTTTTAATTTTGTTTTCATACTCAAACTGCCCAGTAGAATGCCAATACAAAATTAATGTTAAATAGCATAAAGCAACAATACCAAAGCCCAGAATGAAAAGCTTTTACAGGAAATCCGTGGCAAATTTCCTAAACAAGAATAATAAATAAATAAAGCTTAAGTTGTTCATTATTCCGTACACAGACATGTAGAATACACAAGCTAGAAAATTTGATCAGCATTATATTTTACTTGCTGTTAATTTTTTAAGCAATACTTACAGAGAGAGTGCAGAGAACAAAGTGATGACCTTTACCGTAAAAACATGCATTTACAATCCAGCTAACACTCTCCCATGGTTTGCTAATTTGTCCACTGTATTACATGAAGTGGTCTACATTTTAAGTGTATAAAGCATTAAAAAAAAAAAAAAAAAAGATTGCTGGGCAGCCCAATTTTGCAATTACAATTTCTCTTCAGAAACATAAACAGTTTTCAGTGTATCTCATCTATGTCCAAGGCATGAGAGGCAAGAGAATAAAAGAAACACACTGTTGAGTATAAAAGCAGGGAGTGTGAAAAAGTCTACTGGGGTTAAGTATTAACCCAATGCATTTTTCAGAATGACTGTACTATTTTTAACTGCTCTTTTTTGGCCACAGGTCAAAGTTTTCCTAGCAAAATACCAAAGTGAAAATGCTGGGAGCGAAGCCCAGAGGCAGCTCTCTTTGCTTTGGCCTCGGCAAAAACTTATCTGAATCCAGCTAGATATGTAGCACTGTTTCCCACTCCCCTTCGTTGACTACTGTGGCTGTCATTATGCCTCTGAACATCTATGAGAGGAGTAATACAGTACTGAAGCCTTGAGAACATTTTTCAGATGCTATAGGAAATTCCTATATTCTCCACACAGCACAAGCATACATACTGTTCAGTCAGTTCCTGTGTTTTTGGCCAAACAGAACTGAGTCATTTGAAAGCAGAAAAAAAAAAGACTCAGTGTAAGTGCCTTAAGCAACTCTTGGAAGGACTGGGATTTTTTTCCCCCTATTTTCCGTTCCTCATAACTGGCACACATTGGAAATCTTGGGACAGACTGAAAATATAAGGTCTGAAGATTGCGAAGTTCAGTGTAAAAAAAAAAATATATATATATAAAAATATATATCCCTTTCCAGGATTTAGATGTTCTAAATGGGGAAATATAACTCTCTTCCCACTCCTTCCCGAGGGCACAGATTTCTTACTAAAGGAAATTATATTTCATACACTCACACAGAAAAAAATGGTATTTGAAACTGGAGACACACAAATCAATTTGCCCTAATGCAAAATAAACGTGACCCCACAGGACCCCCCGCCCCGTTCCATTTCTCCCTTAGGTGTGTCCTTTTCCTGAATTATTCCCACATCGCACAGCAAACCCCAACTTTACCAGAGGATGGTTTTACGGTGGGGGTGGGGATGAGAGGATGGGCACTGGGTGCCTGGCAGCGAACACAAAGGCAGGTACTTTGGGAATGGACACACTAAGATTACAAGGCGCGAAAGTAAACGGTGTAAACGATGCTGGGGCGGAGGGGAAGGCGCCTTCCTCCCCAGGTCAGATCTTTCCAGAGACGTTTCTCACTTTCCCCGAAGTGAGCTGTACCCGAACAGAGAGCGCTGCCTCACGCCGCAGTCCCTCCACACCACCTCCCCCGCCAGAAACAGCCCCCGGGGGCGAGGGCCCTGCCACCCCGCTCCCCGCCCGCCGGGCCCTCCCCTCAGGTGCCCGGAGCCCCTCGCCGGCGACCTGGGCAGGGGCGTGGAGCGGCACCGACCCCCTCATCCCCGGGGAAGGAGCCTTCGTCCTCCCCCAGGAAAGCTCCTCCAGGACGCGGGAGCCCTTTCCTTCCTTCCTCCTTCCCCCTCCCGCCCGCCCCAGGCGAGGGCAGCGCTCCCTTTGTTACCCCGCCAAGCGCTTCCCCCCGCGGCGCGGCCCGCCCGCCTCACCAGCAGGCTCTCCACGTTGACCGGGGAGCGCGGGTCGCGGATCATGGACTCCAGCTTCCTCTGGCGGCCCTCGAGCATCCCCGCCGCCGACTCCAGCGCCTCCGCCGTGAGGGCAGCCGCCGACATCTTCACCGCCGGCTGCTGGCTCATCCTCCGGCCCGCCTAGCGGCGGCGGGAGACCGTCCCCGCTGCCGGGGAGGAGGGGACTGAGTGGGGTCGCCCGGCGGCCGGCTCGGGGCCTAGCGCGGCGGAGAGGCCGGGGGAAGGGCGGGGGCCGCGGCGGGCCGGGCCTGGGCAGCGAGGCGGGAGCAGAGGGCAGCGCGCTGCCGTTGGCCGCCGCGCGGCCGCCCGGGCATGAAGGGCGCGGGGAAGCGGCCGCTGCTCCGCCCGGGTGCGGGGAGAGGGAGGGGAGAGGTGGGAGGGAGGGAGCGCTTCCCGCCGTGCCCCCGCCTCTCCCCCTGCTCGGGGCGTCCCTCAGCGGCCGCCGGCTCACTGCCCGCTCCCCGCCGCCGGCCGGGCCATGGCACGGGCTGAGCGCCCGCTCCGAAGGCGGAGGGAGGTGGGGAGGGAAGGGGGGTGCGGCTGCTGCGGAGTCGGACTCGCACCACGGCTCGCTCGCTCTCCTCCGCCCCGTCTGCTGCTCGGGCGGGAGCTGCGGTCCCCGCCGGCCTCGCCTCGCCGCTCCCGCTGCGGGCCGCCCGCGCCGCTCACTCCATGGTGCGCCCTCCGCCCGCCCGCGGCGCGTTGCTGCTGCCGCTGTGCCCGCCCCCGGCCCGGCCTCCTCCCCCGGCCCCGCGCCGCGGAGGCGGCCTCCCTTACCCACAAGGCCCCGCTGCGAGCGGCGGCGCATAGCTCAGCGCTCACTCACCGCCCAACTATAGCCCTGAGCTCAGCGACCCGCGGCCGGGAGGGGAGGCCCGGGGTCGGGGAGGCCCGGGGTCGGGGCTGCCCGGCCGCGCTCAGTCCGCCGCCCTCCCGCAGCACCAAGGTCATCTCTCGCTCCGCCGGCCCCCGGGGCAGCCGCTGCAGAGGGGCCGGGCATGGGCGCAGTGGCCGGAGAGCGAAAGTGCTGTGTGGCGGCTGGGTGGGTTTTCGCTGAGACGCCATCCAACCTTATGTAGTGTGAAACACACCAAAAAACAAATACACCAAATAATAAACGCTTGAGAAAGCAGGTGCAAAGTGTTTCAGGTAGAGCGGCAGAGCTCAGGGTGCACAGGAGAGCGAGGTCGGAGAGCTGGGGGGTGTGGAGCTGTGGCAGGGCAGATGCAGACCTGCCTCATGCACCCTGAGGAGGATGAACCCCCACACGCTTGCTGGGCACATCCTGCTTGGCCGGTGTTTGGAAGAGGGCAGAGTGCTGTTCACCAGAGCAGGCCGCGGTGAGGAGAGTGCGGCGGATGGCTGGAGTTGTGGCTGTGGGGACGGAGGAGGCGAGTGGGATGGAGGGGACCATCCATGGGACCGTGTGGTGAGGTCGTGGCCACACTGTGGTTCCAGCAGCCCGGAGGTGCAGCCGGCATCACGGGGCAGAGCGACAGAAGCCACAGAAGTGCTGTCTGCAGAGGTGGAGTGACCTCGGGAGGAAAGGTTAACATTTTAGTTTTATTGTGTTGACTTCCAGCTGATAGCTGGATGTCAGTGAGCTGATGTCAGAAAAATGGGCCAATATTTTAACTTGAAGAGGAGAGGGAGTCAAAGAGAAGTAAATACGTGAGTCACTTGCATGGTTTTGAGTGAAATCACTCCGATATCCTGAGTCAGGGCCCTAGTGCTGAACAGCTCCCAACTCAAGGGAAGGACAGGTCTGAGTATCAACCCAAACCCTGTAACTGGATTCTGTTATACAGTCCACCGAATCAAAATCCCTGAACCTGACAGAAACACGCGCACACGTGAACACTTTGAAAAGTCAAATTGGATGTTGTGACTCACGCTTCTTTCAGTGAACCACATTGAGTTTGTGAGTTTTCTGAAGGAACTGGTGAAAATCTGTAAGATGCAGTGCTTTTTTCTATCATAGGACTACTTCATCCCCAAAACAGATTAGGATTTGCTTTACTGTAACACCAACAAAAACCATACATAATTTGTTGGAGCAGTTTACTTTGCAACAAGATAAATAGGAGCAATAACTAGTAGGGTTGCCACTAGGATTAGGACGTGGGTACTACAGGGATCATGAGGTTACATGGCCAAGCACATCAACCATTAAAAGCCCTAAATTACCTAAAAGAAACGTGCTTTTTTCATGCACAGCCTACTCATTGGCTCGTTTCTTTTAAGTGGCACGGAAGTAATGTTTGGGGATTTAAAAGAGGTTTGGACAAGTGACCAAATCTGGGAAGGGTGTCTCTAGTGATCAACAAGGAGCCTGTGCTGGGTTTTGCTAATGTCAACAGCAATTTTGGGGTTGATTTCAATGAGCTTTAAGTCAAGCTCCAGGTGACATGAAGATTTAAGTTCTCTTTTCAGTTTTCCCTTGGCTATAGGCAATCTGCTTCTCTTTTCTTCATTTTCTAATCTTTATCTAGCTTATATGACTTAGCAACATTGTTCAGGGTGCTATTTAAACAAAGGTAACAAAGAAATTCTTAAATAAGCATAATAGCCCTTTTTGCATGAAAAAAAAAAAGTGATTGTGACTTCAAAAGCACGTGTGTAGAAACTACCTTCTTGAAATTCTTGCCCAATAGATCGATTCCCCTAGCCTTTAGGACATATCTGTTTACTGCCTAAACAAGTTTTACTTTGTTACAGGGACAAATTGACAACAGCAGAGTCAGCCGAATTCCTTTCTACGACACAAATCCTCAACAAAACCGTCAGCAGAAGCTTTATTGCTGGTTATAAGTGAGTAAGAGGCAGAAAGAGTACCCAGAAAGTCAGATTCTTCTCACAGTATATTTAAAAAAAACGCTGTTTTATCATGTCCTAAAGGAGAAATAAGACCACCTCTGCAGTCTTTTCTGTCTGCAGTGGCATGTATCTCTTAGGATAACACCTATCCCTAACAATGACCATCTAAGGAAGAACTGTTTTTTCTTGGTCCGTGTGTGGTAGTTTTGAAGTTCGATGCAATGAATTGTCAGATGTTCTTCACCATGTTTTGTAAGGCAAAGCTCAAGCCCTCCAGCCTTTTATAGCTGGAGCTTTAAGCTGCAGCTTTAAGCCTATGAGTCCACAGCTGGATCCTTCTCATCTCTACTCCCTGAAATGCCATTTAACTGTCTAGGTGTCTATGGTCCAAACATGGCTTTGGTGTCCCAAGGCAGTCAGGAATTTGCGGTTGACCATTTTCTGAAGAGGCCATATTTTTATGAGCAGATTTCTAAGAGGTTGGTAAACTGGGCTTATTGGTTAAAAGTCATCAGCTTCAGTTCCTTCCTTTATGGTATTCCATTCTCAGGAAGAAGAGGGATTTGGCTCTGGACCTCAGGCGTACTTTCACTTCTAGCTACTGCAAAAGAAGAAAAAGGAGACAAACTACCCATCTGTGCATCTGTTTTAGTATTGCTATGCTTTTAGCACTTGCTGCTGGCTAGTTAAGGCTTTTGCAAATCCTCTTCTTAGTCTCCCAATCTCTGCAGGTACTGTATAGAGAGCGTAAGAGTACTACTGACATGAAGAGTTGATTCTACTAATCGATAGGGTCCCTAAAATTCAGATTTAGCATCTCATATGGATCTAGTCCATTTTTGTGCTTTGCATGTGTGAAAACAGATGGACAGGAAAGTTAAAAGTGAGTTGCCAGTGACCTCATGGACTGTGTCTACTTAAGAGACATGAATTGACTCTCATCCTGAATGAGAAACAAATTGTGACAACAGAATAAGATGGACAAAAACCCCAATAGTCCAAGCAAATACGGTCTTTAAAAGCTGCCAAAATTAAGCCATGTCAAACTGCTATGGGCACAGGGGCATAACTGTCATCCCTCCCCACCGGGGCAACCAGGACACCACACTGATGGCTTGAACGTCACAGTCAATCACTGTTGTGATGGAAATAGGACAAGAAGTGGGTTTTAGATAATGAGGTCTCGAGACTTTGGAGGTTGTAGCTGAAGATTGTCACTCTACCTTCAGAAAAAAAAAAAATTGCATTTACTTCACTAGCATGAGGTTTTCTTTATTTTTAGATTCGTAAACATGAAATAGGGATGGAAAGGAATATACGTGTATTGTGATTTTGTTTTGGTTTAATTTTTCTTTCTCATGTGCTAGTGGTTAATCAGTCTAAGGGTTAATAAATTATTTTTCTGGATTTAAAAGAAATCTTTTCTTCATTTTAGGTTAACGAAAACAGACAGGAAGAAAGGTACCTGACTTTTATATCTGGGACATATAAAAGCACATGTTTTTAAAAGAGTCACAAAGTCAGCCACAATCATCGTTATTGTTGGTTTTCTGATTTCAGTGCAAATATTATAGTTATGTAAAGTCCACAAAAAAACGATTTTTTAGCATTCTTCGCTTAATTCATGGTACAGCATCTGTTGCATTGCAACTAGTGGCTTTAAATACAAGCAGCCTTTCAAACCCCATGTATTTCCAAACCAGCCCTCAGTCAGAATGACACCACCACATCAATCACTAGCACAGGCCAGCTATAAAATTACAAAACCACTCAGCCATCTGTATAATTGAATTGAAACCAAAGCAATCAGGCAAATGTTAAAGAAAGTCTCTTACTATGGTAAACTTTATAGGTAAAGGCCTACATCTACTGTTTCTACTTGGGAAGGGATATATCTTTTGTCTCCGATAGGTATTCCAGGTATCATTGCTTCCCACTCTTTCAAACAGCACATCCTGCTCTACAGCTGATAAATACAGAAATATTAGTTGGTACTGTCTGTGCTGTGTTGAATTCAGTATCTTAAACACAAATACCAGAGGATTAAGAAAAGGAGGTGTGAAACAAAACTGGCTGCACAAAGCCTGGGTGTGCCTGTTAATGCAGGACTTGGGCCCTGCCTGTCGCTCTTTTAATTGGTTACATAATTCTGCCCAGCTAACTAACGTTACTCTTGTTAATAAGGTAGTTTCATAGTTTCTTGGATGTGTTGGGAAGACAGAAGTGAAACTGTGAATCTGGGTTAACTGAGATGCTTACGTGATGTTGATGTGCCAGATTCTCTGATGTAAGTCCCAGGAGGAAACTTGCAGTAAGCATAGCTTGGAGACTAAGGACAGAGTGACCTCAAGTTTTCCTTTGCTGTTTTCTTTTCTGCATTTAGGCAAAGTTTAGGGCTCTGTGGCCCATAGGTGTAAGTCGCAGCCATTTGAGGTTCTGCTCTGATTTATGAAATCCTCCCTGTCAGTAGGCTGGACATACCTCACTGTACCTTGGAGCAGAAGAGAGTTTCTGCTTCTCCTATTTCTGCTCCAGCACTTCCTTTATGTGACACGCTGTCAAGTTTGCAGATTTGGAAGCGTGGAGGGTACAAAGCTGCTGGTGCCTCGGAAGTGCTGGCTATAGCTTCTCAAAGCTGTTTCTGCCTCTTTTTAATTCTGACAAGGGGAATAAGGGTTAATTCAGTCCTATCACTTGCATGCCTGTAATAGTTGTCTCTTCCAGCGAACACCTACCCATATGAACACAAGCATTTCTGACAGTTTATTCTGGATTTAAGATCAAACATTTAAACCTCTGCTTCCCAAAATGGAACCTAAAGTCCAGAATTGGGCAAATAGGGTCCTTACAGAAAATCTGGGGAGAATCAAGCATTGTAGAAAGGAGTGGCTGTGTACTGAACAGAACTTGTTGTAAGAACTGTGCCTAAAATTCTATATTTTCCCAGATCACATGTACATCTGAACCAGCATTTCCATCCTGATCTGATCCAGAATTCTTTAGCAGAGCAAGAACCCACATACATATTTTCTTTTCTCCATCCTGTGACAAATCATGCTGCATGTTCCACCTTCAAATAAAGTTCCTAGCCACTCTCTTGCAGGTTTGTGTGTGTTTTGCCTCTTTAAGGATGCATTCTGATGAAGCAGTCTTCATGCAGTAAAAATGCATTAATAAGAAGATAACGAGGCCCGGCAGAACAGGCTCTCTAGCCGACCGGTGAGAGTGCTCAGCAGGGTGGGGGCAGAAAGGTAGACAGCAAACTTAGCAACCGTCACAGTTAGTTAGGTCGTTGTTGAGAAGAGTATTTTTGGATTACAATCTTGGATATTGGTTTAAGAACCACTGTAGGCACCTAATAAATCCTTCTTTTGATCTGGCCTTTAGCCATAAGTATGCAGGAACTGGCTTGGAAAGTGACAGTAAAACCCTGGGCGCTGAACAGTCCCTGCAATTAGGGGGAAGTGCCAGTAGGAGGTGGCTTGCATAGAATGGGCTAAATAAAGATGATTATTGCTGTAGTTCTGTGTGCATCTCTGAATACCCACATTATGTGTCTCCATACTAGCACTGTCATTCCTACGATCTGCTTTTCATCAAGACTCAGCTACTGTTAATTCTGGGGAAAACAAGCCAGTCTGGCTGATACTGGGGCATAAACAACTGTGGTTGCTGGGCCTGCTCTTGGGGAACTTGCAGGGGCTGTAAAATAGGAATAAGAACAATTGTGAGTGCACTAGTGAAGACATAGCTTTGCAGATAAGTATTTATGTTCTTGGAGAGATTCCATAATTTTGTATTGAAACATCAGAGTCAAACAGCAAAGTAAATACTCAGCACAGAGAGGGAGGGGAAGAAAGAAAGAATGAAAAAGAATAGCCATGAACCCTATTTTTTTCTGGTTTGGGAAAAAATATAATTTTCCTATTTCTCCTAATTTTGTCCAATAAGAACAGTCTTGTTTAACAATTGCCACCACTAAACTGGACTCTCAAATGGTAAATAGGACAACTCTGTGAGGAGGCTGGTGAAGAGATGATCTCAGATTTGTCCCAGTCCAATGAATACTTAATCTAGGCTTTGGTGATGGGTGATGATGTGAAAACAAACCATTATGTGGGTAAGCAAAATTAAGGTATGAAAATGCAAATGGTCACAGAAGTGGTAGTTAAAACCATATTGGAAGAAAAGCTTTGAAGATTTTAGTATATTTGGCCTCAGATAAGCATTAGAATTCTGGAATTACTAAAACTACATCTCAATTTCAGTAACAAGTGACTTTCAGAGAAAGTGCTATTGCCAGGATGATGCCATATGATTGAAAATGGTAAATATAGATCTGTGTCTTAAAAGGAGACAAATATGACAGTTGCAAAATTTCTTCTGTGAGTAGCATGCAATATTTAAAAGCACATTTCTAGCAAATAACAAAGATACGGAAGAAAATAGGAAACATTCTAAATGTATATCATAACAGACTAATCACAGCTGTGAAATAATGACAAAAAAGGTGTAGCTGGTCTCATTTACCTTGTCTTCAGTTAATAATTTTATATAGTAAGGGATGGAGCTAATGGGAATTATTAAGGGAACTTCTAATATACAGTCTTTGTAGGAGATCCATCTATAAAACATTTTGGAGGGTAACGTACTGTTCCTAAACTACAAATAACTGACTGTAGGTATGACAACAGTGCTTTATGGGGTGAGATAGGAGGGTATTAGTTGAATCTTTGAAGATTTAGATTGGTAGAAATTATAAGGATCAAGATTGGTTTGTCTTCTTTAACATTTTGAAATTACAACGTTTTTGTTTACCAGCATGATATCAAGGAGTGTGCTGATGATATTGGCTGTTTGCACACAGTCAGAAGACAACGTCAACAGAGGGCTGTGAGTTGGGATGTTGCTTGGAAGATTTGGACCATCTCAATGATGGGAATGGTAGAAACAGGATGTAATTAAATGGTACAGTCTATAGAGGGATGTGCCCTTGGGCACTAGGAGGAAATGCTGATATAACGTGGGAATTTATCATTTGGAAACAGCTGAGGAGAAATACTTCAGGCTTCCATTAGTTGATGGAAATGTGGAATTTAAAAGGGTAAATGGTACTGTCAAAGCTAACAAAGATACTCAAGTAAGATAGAGTAAGGGCAAGATCAAGTAAAAACACTGCTGTTCTATTCATCTATGTTGAAGGAGAGGAACTGAAATTGGGAGTTGGGCACAGATAAAGGAACAAGGCAGCCTGTTTTATGTGAGATGACCTGAATAACTCAATTTGCTAAGCCCAGCAGAGGGGTGACTGGGAACGTGGCCGTGTCTGCAGATACGCCAAAGAAGTCAACATCAAGGAGACCGAGAGCTCTGGACATTACAGAACAGTGCTGGCAGAGGAATGTATGCGTGTAAGTTGGCCACAAACAGATGGGAAATAAGAAAGTTTCTAACTATAAATGATAGGACTTTGGTACAACCTTCATCTGAATAAAGGCAGCAAGGAAATAACTCCCTGCAGGGTGGTCAGTGCATGTTGAAAGGGTTGTGTGGGGTGGTGACTGGCATCGGAGGGACTTGACTCGGGAGCCCTCAGTGTAATTTTCAGTTGTTTCTGTGGCTGCAGAGATAATGATTTGTACGAAGCGTAGTGCGGCCTGTATGGAAGTGAAACCAAACTATTTCACAGCCAGTTAAAAGACTCTCTGGAGGTTGCATTTTTGTTCAAAACCCACAGTGAATATAATATCAAACAGCACAGTTTGGATGTAACCAAACTGGCTGGTTTTCCTTGCTGAAAGAAAATAAATTGAAGATGTTTCTTTGTGTGGACTATTAAATGTTTTGTTTGATCCAACATAGAATGTTTCCTCTGGATGCTTGAAAGAAGAGAGGTGGTCTCTTCTTTTTTTCATCTCATCACATGAGATACTTAGGATAAGGAAATCCTATTATACTTTTGTCCTAGGGAATTTGAAGCAGAATGCTGCTTCTTAGGAAGCTGTCAAAGGACTGGGGATTCCCAAGTGGGAGAAAGGGGAAATTCTTCCTGGTGTTGAAGCTGTTGTCCTGCACAAAGGCACCGAGTTCCTTGGGTCAGCGAGGAGGGGCATGAGAATCATGGCTTCCCGCCCTGGGAACCAGTGCGTCCCCTTGGGGCTGAGTCCCCATCCCTCTCCGTATGGACAAAACCAAAGCGGTTACAGGAAGGATTGAGCATATTCTGCCTCAAAACAGCCTCTGCTAAGGGGTCTCTGCTACTTAAGGAACTTCTGTGATCATTGGATAACTGGGGGACTTTCCTCCAACAGTTTATCCCCTCTTTTTTTTTTTTTCTTTTTCTTCCCAGCCAAATCTATTCAGCAAATTTGAAGCAAATAGTTTAGACATGACTGAAGCCACATTTTCCAGGGGATTAACTATTAAAATAAATAAATAAATTGTCCAACTCCGTTACCACTTTTAAAATTTATGCTGCTTCTTTCCCACCTAAACGAAAATGCATTTTTATCTTTTTTTAAGTATAAGAGTTTGACCCACCCACCCACCCAGTGTTATAAATTAGGGCTCATTAATGATGCTGTTCCAGGGTGCACAAGGCGTTTTATAGCTCACAACTAATGCTTATTTCTTCAGCTTACCAATTTTTTCCTCTGTTTGTAGCCCCTTTCATCTAGTCAGTTCCACCTGCTGGTCTCTGTAGAAGAGGGGACTCTTCACTATTAAATTTCCGTACTTTTCTAGTCAACTCATTTACAAACTTTGTGACTGAGCATACTGCTAAGTTGTTGATAGTTTAAATAGATTCTGCTATGCCACAAGGTACAAGCAAAATCATAGGAAACAAACATCTAGCTGAGGCTGATAAAAGTGCAGAGAATGTTAAAGTACAACAGAATTCTGGTTCTGAACCAAGTGCTGGATGTGACGGTCCCTACAGAGTGGCAGCATGAAGAGAAATTTCACTTCAGAAAAGAACAAAATTTGGATTTTTCAGAATTTTCCAAGCAGATGTCCATGATTTTCCCCCTGACAGCTGCACAGCCGGCACAGTGAGTCGGCTGGTACTGCCACAGCACAGCCCCCCTGCTCTGCCCAGGCCTGGAAGCCCTTGAACTTGGGCTGTCAAAAAGCCTCGGGTGGATCGTGTCTGACGTGCTGGAAGGAAAGCAGCAGCCAGCAACCTGGGGGGGAAGCCCTTTGCTTTCCATCAAATTGGAATTTTACGGTGGAAATTTGTTCAGCCAGAAGATTTCCGGTCAGCTCACGCGGACCTTTAGCACACCAGCATTGTGTCCCATCTGCCCAGATCAGTAGTTTCCCAACACTTTCCCAAGGCGACGGTAAGTGTCTCTCTGGTGTGTTCTTTGCAGTGTTTTCAGTGACTGTGTGATGCTGAGTGTAATTTGCAGCTGGCCAGAATTGCGCGGTGGTGCTTTGGCGGTTCAGATGTGGCAGATGGACGGGTGTCCCCATCCCTCGAGTGTCCCCGCAGCCCCGGGAAGCCATGGAGCAGCTCTGGCTGTCCCCAGACCCTCTGTGCACGCCATGCATTTCGGTCAGCATGGGGCTTGGGACCTGTCTGACATAACCGGATGAGAAATGGTGGGTAATTTCTCCCTTTTTACCCCTTCACCAAAGTTGCCCTTGAAACTCTGCACCAGTTCAGGCTGTTTAGGATGTTTATTGCACACAAGTTGTGATTCTGCAAGGACAAACCCATTTCAGGTCCTCTCTGGCCACTAGAAGAAGATGTCCAGGGAGATGAAAAAAGGGTGAGGAAAGGGTTAATAATATCTCTAAGCTTTTTTAAATGTCAGGGAACAATTTTGTCGTTGTTGAAAAAATGCAAGTTATACTGAAAATTAATGAGACGTTTCAGATTTTCCTGTCTTGTAATACAAGACTGATAGGATACGGAAGGAAAAAAAAAACCAAACCCACTGTCTGTAAAATAAACATAAGGAACATTTATTTGTACACTTGTACATTTTGGCTTTTCAACTAAAATTATCAACAAGATGCTAATTTTGATTATGTGTTTGGAACATTGAATTTATTTTGCCATTTAATTTCTTCAAGGCCATGCAATGAAGACTGAGAGCATCAATAACCCGCGGGGCAGCGTCTGGCAAGGGAGTGGAGAGCTTTCCAGTGGATGCTCTCCTGGGGCACTGGGAGGACCTGGTGCTGACTGGGATTGCTCCGCCAAGCACAACAAAAGCGTGAGGGCTGTCCTTGCTGCTCTCAGGGTTTCTGGGACAAGCACCCTGGGGAGGTCCTGGGGAAGCTGGTGCGCTCTTAGGAGTCGCTGCAGAGCAGATCTGGTAGGAGTTTGCACAAGGGATCAAGGCAGTCACCCCGTTTTTGCAGATGAGCACAGCACAGGGGGATGTGTCCAGGGGCAGCCAGCTGCCCGATGGCAGCACAGTGTGGTGTTGAAATGGCGTATGGGGTTATAGGTCCTTAGAGGACAGCCCACAGTGAGGTTCTCTCTATATGGAAACAGAAACCCCAAATCTCAGCCTCAGAACTCATCACAGTTCTGTATCAGTAATTTATCCATACTACCAGCATTACCGTTGTGGATCCATTATCGCTTTTAAACTAAGAATTAACGATATAAAATATGGAAGTGTAACAATTCAGCTCCAAGTATAATTTATTCAGCTTACTCGTGCCCATTCCAAAGCCCCCGCTTGCTGCCAATAAAGGCAAGGCTGAATCACTACTTCTAGTTGAACCTCAATTTTGTTAAACTGATCGGAAGCAATTAATCAAACGGACACCATCCTGGCCAAGTTTTGATTTCGAAAGTGATGAAACTTTTTAAGTGGCACTGGGGGGATATTTTTCCTTCTATAGCTGTATCATTTTCTCTCAAATCATAAATGCTGCTTTGCAGACTTCCCTCCCTATCTCACAGAATTAGCTCCCACTTGTCAATTTAAGAAATGGTCGATTGGCATAAAGCCAGCAGAGGGAGCACAAACGCCCCAGAAGTTTTCAGGCAACATCTATGTAAACAATTATTGTTGTCTTGTTTTCATTTCTAGGCAACAGATCCTCAGAGACAAATACATAGCATACAGACAATATCTGGACAGCCTTCCAACCCCTTCTGTCCAGACTGTTACAGTCTGTATCTGTTCCATGTATAAAGGAACAGTTATTTTACAGATTGGGAATAAAAGATATTTTCATGTGGAAGATACTTGCTTTTAAGAATATATGAAGTGATCATTTAATGTCACAAATTTAAATCCTTTTTTTAAAAAAAAGGTAAGATTCCAGAGCTTCAATCTGCAGTAAATTTTTAATACAGTCTGGAGTCTTTCACACTGGAAGAAACATGTAGTTAGTCAATAAATATACAGTAATCTATATTTCCTTTTGTGCTATTTGGTGGCCCAGGGCTGTCAGTATTTTTTATACTTTCCAGACAAATCAAAACCACTGACCTGTGCATTGAGCCTGCCAACCTATGTGTCGACTTTGGCAATTCAGAGACTGACATTGTATTTATCCCTTTATTCCATTCTCCAAGAAAAATCTACAATTAAGGGTCATTTGATCTCTAAAGAGAAGCAACACTAGTGTTTTCAGAGTATTTTCCTTTTATTTTCAAACTTCTAATCACAGAAAGAATTGATCCTGCAGCTCTTGAGGCAAATCTGTGTATTCCCTCATGAATATTCTCCCAGGATGGGATTGTTTTGTATCATTTCACAGGTGTTTATTTTACCTGCAGCTGAATAAGGACAGAAATCATCAGCTCCAAGAGCTTCTCACCAGTTTGGCGGCCTTGCACACATTGCTGGGCAACTGAGGTTGAATCTGTCTCTAGCACCAGGAGGATTTTTGCCACAAGAAACTATTTCTTATACAACACTAAAGAATCACTGGTGTTGGTGACGAGAACATTGCTTGGTAAGAAGGTTCTGTGATGATTTGTGGGGAGTAGCATTATCAAGTAAATCACAGTTTTCTGCTCAGGACTGTGAATTGTGTGCAGCCAGCTTCAGTATAAGGGATGGGGGCAGCGTGTGGATATTGTCCTGCTTTTGTATGTGTTTTAGGGATCATGAAGAGATCACAATTCTGGGATGCTTGGTTTGACCCTTGAGTGCCCAGCTAACAGCAGTGGGGCTGGTGTTACTCAGAGTATAGTGCTTTCATAGCTGCTGCAAGGTCAGGAAGAAACGATCCGAATGTTCGTGAGTCTCACCAGGGGAAAACGAGAGCTCATTGATTTGTTCATTCATTCATTTGTTCATTCATTCATTCATTCTACATACAATTTATTTTCTGGACGCTTCTGAACAAAAGCAGAGGCGGAGTACAACCTAGCAGATGGGAATGTCAGAAGACAGTCTCATCACAGTTTGCCGAAAGGTGGATCTTAACAATGACAGCATAAGAGCTACTGACTGCGTGTCATTTTCAAAATCACTTAATGCCTTCCCTCGTTCCAGGCACCATGCTAAAATTTTACCATTTGCAATATTTAGTAGGATGTTTCATACAGGTACCCACGTTCAAGAACTTTTTGCCTGCTTGTGAAGAAAACGAAGAGGTAGGTAACAGCCTACAAACAGCTACTGCTGCAAATAATGGAGGGAAATTCCTCCTTTACTGATGCTTCCAGACCCAGAATTCTACTGTTGGAATCCCAGCTGTCTCACAAGTGTTTCGGTCACTCTAAATCTCCTCTCAGGGAAGTCTGTATCTCGCTTCAAGCTTTACCGTTAATGACTTGTATAATAAACTTGAGGCCTCTTGACCTTGTTTTACTCTCCGAGTTTGCAGGTATTTGCTTCTTAAGTTGTGCTTAAAGGTCCAGGCCCATCTCTCCTTTTCAAGCCCCTTTAAAATTTATTATCCAAATAAATCCTGAAATGTTTTTACTGGACTTTGAACTTTTCTTCCGACAGATAACTTTTAGTTTCACATTTGGAAATGAACTCTTCTAATGGTAAGGTCAGTTTGTACACACAAACGTTACCCTAGGCTTAGGAGCCAGCGAACCTCTTAAGAATTTGTGTGCCAGGTAGCTAAAATATGTATAAAAACAGGCTTCCCCTTTCTGAACTTGCTGAAATTTATATCTAACACCTTCCCAATTTTCAAGAAAAACGTTATTAGTTTTTGTTTCATTTTCCATGACATGTGCTTTGGCTGCATGTTAGAGAAGCAACAACCACTGCCATAACCTGCTTGTGACATTTTAATGGTTATAGATGGAAAAAAAAATCCTTAGAAAATGACAGCTGCAACACCAAAATTGCTTGTCTGGAAAAAAATATTGTGTTATCTAAAAGCAATTCTGTGCAGGATTTGCTTTAGAATCTATGAATGACTGAAAACGGAACTGTTTCAGGAACTCAAATAGCTCTTTGCAGGTTTTTAGATCCTTGAAGTTTTCATCTGAAGTGCCAAGTTTAGTGTTTGAAGAAGGACGCAGAGAAATTAGAGGCCTAATAAAAGTCAATAAAAGGCTAACAATGTCCTGAGTTTGTATCTTTTAAATTTGCTGATACGGCTTCTAGGATCATCTCCTGTCACCCTGTCCTTACCCTCCATGGGTAAGTGCAGACACGGGCTCATTCATGGATTATGTCCTGACAACCAGGCTTCTCCCGCTCCCCAAGCATCAGGTAAGATTTCCTTCCGAACAAACCATGCCTGTTTACAAACGAGCATCCCAATCCTTCAGTAAATACCTATGTGAGAAGCCTCCTGTAGATTTATATAAACCCTACACGGCCAAGTACAATTCACGTGATTCTCACAACTTCCCGCTGGCAGATGGGCAGCGGGACCCAAACCAGCAGTTCCTGCTCTGGATCGGACTTGAGCAGCTCCTGCAGTCCCAGCGCGGTGCCAGCGCCATCGCGGCTCCAGCGCCCCGCGAGCAGCCTCGCTTCAACACGGAAAACTACAAGAGCTAAAGTGACTTTTGAAATCAGTGTAATTTAATTATGCTTATAAATGAGGCTCTTCGCGCACAACAAAAAGATTATTCAAAATGAAGGGATTTGCTTTTAAACGCTTTCCAAAAGATAGTAATTTAAAGCAATCTTCTCTCTTCTCTACAAATCGCATTAAAAACTGCAATTCACATCTGAAATCTGACGAGTAATTTCCCACACCAAATAAGGGCTGAACTGGCAACTCACAGCGTTTGTTCCAGTTAAGAGTCAGCGAACCCAGGCCATTTTATAATTACAGATCCTGGCTGCTGCTGATTAATGCATTTACATGCTCAGCCAAAGACAAAAACGTTATTAGAGCTTTTTAATTTATTACAGGCAGAGTGCTCAAATAGCCGAGGGAAGTGCTTACACATAGAAACATGCTGAAAATTGAAAGATAAGGACTCAACAAAAATACTTTAATCTTAATACTTTCAGAAAAAAAGCATTATACAAATTCAGAGTAAAAATCCTATCGCATGTAGTTTTAAAGTGAGCTTGTAAGTTCAGCATCACTCAAGAACTTTTCCTCAAGTCCCAGTCTAAACTTTTCAGCTAAGTAGTGTACTGGGCTTATACAGCACATTGCTTTCCAGTATGGCAAATGGATACTCTAAGTATCCAAGTAGTAACAACAAAGTGGTTTAATCTTCAAAAGTCCGTTTGTTCCACTGAAGGTGCAGTATTAAAAAAAAAGAGTATTTAAGAAAATAATTATAACTATCATATTACAGCTTCTTCCATTTCGCTGTGATAACTGCATAGCCTGAAGTGTAAAAATGAATTCTAAAGCTAGAAAACCTGTACAAAGGAGGGAGAAAACCAGAATCACTGGAGATTTGTGCAAAATGAAAAATCCCTGTCTCAGTTAAAAACATGTGAAGCAACCCATTCACCTCTCCCCACACAGAAGAGACTGATGTACGCTTTTCAATACTGGGGTGAAATGAACCTAAATTTGGCATTTGTATGGTGACATTTCATTCACTTCGAAAACCCAGTATCAAAAATCTGAAGCCTCATTGTACAGACACTAGAGATGGACGAATACAGATGTAGTTCTAAAGTATTTTATGTATCTCTGCAAGCTAAAGCCACAAGGAGATCACGGTACCAGGCTAAAGCTATGCTGTATATAAACTCTAGAAATTGGACGGGACCAATTTAAATAGCTATTGATCACCACATTTCTTCCGAAAATTGCTATGGTGCTGTGGGCATCACAAGGATCAGACCTAACTGCTAGCTGCCAGCACCACGTACAACAGATTTAAAATTTTCACATCAGTTTTAATGTTTCTAGCTACCCAGTGAATTCCAAAGACAACACGTCATTAGACTGACTGATTAGACTATTTATATATTTAGAAGTTTATTTTATTTCTTTGCTGTACAAAGGCAGAAATGCAAACCATCTCAATAAATCTACATAGTTAACTACCTAGATGTGACACAGATATATACAAAAAGCCCAATTATTTAGCTTCAGTGTTGATACCATAGTTCATACAGAGCTGGATGCAAACAATGCAAACAGCATCTACACAGCGTAAGGCATAACTCTCACGATATTTACATCTTGTTTCTTACATGAAGGCTTCTGATACACCACTTCTTTGTTACATTTGTATTTGACGATCCTGCTTCGTAGTAGTGCAGTCTCAGAACTGAAAAGTGCATTTATTATATACATTCTCATATGGATTACGGATCGTTCCAGAAACAGCTTTCAAATCTTCATTTTCAGAAGTAACTCATTACCCATGTTTTCCACCAATTAACATTATTTCATAAAATAAACATATATTTTTCCCAAAGCTCTGTAGATCACATGCAATTATGAAAACAAAGCTCCTATAAGCAACTCTAGGAACTGTTGTCTTCTGACTTGGGAAGATAAGCAATCCTGTGAAAGCACTCAACCAACCCACTGCTCTTTTAATTTTACACCACTTCGGAACATTCCAGGTTAGGAAGTCTGTAGATCCAAGCAGCTTTGGAAAAGCTCTATAACACAGGTATTTACATTCTGTATTAGATTTTTGAGTCGTAATTAATCTGTCATCTCAGGTGGTTTGGTTTTTTCTTCCTCCAGAGATCTCACTTCGAAAGTAAAAAAACAAATACGATTACTGTCACTGTAGGAAATATAATTCTAAGTGATTTTGCAAGAAAAGTAAAAAAACCAAAAAAACACAAAACGCCTAAGCTTAAAAAGTCAACTCTTCAACTACAAAGCAGCACTGCTAAAAATAATTTATCCTTTGTGTTCTGAGCTACTCCAATTCCCGCCACATTTATTTTTAAACCACAACATCCTGCAGCACTGGGGCTCTTGAGAGACTAAGTTCCAGTCAATCTTGCTTTAGGAAATCAAATTACTACATCCCCTCCTCTGTCTGCCCTCCCTTAGCCAGGCCAGCAACAAGCAAGCGCAGCAAATTCTCATCTGAAACAGCATCCTGACTCATTGCAACTATTCCAGCTGAGCTGCTGGACTTTGCAGTGGAGCAGCTGAGAACCGACACACGCTGTTCCATCTGCAGAGTGCAGCTCCAACAGGAAACTGGTAAGGAGTGACAGGAGGATAGGGTCAGGGAACCAGTGTGCCTCGCCATGCGTGCACGTGCTGCCTGTCTGACCTCCGGCTGCGGTGAGGTGACACAACAGCACAGACTTCTCTTTCAGGTGTTTCCTATACTCCCCCACATCTTCGCCCAAAAACTATGCCGGAAAATTATACTCGTACAGAACAGTTCAAGTTTATCGAAATGGTACGACAGTCTTAAAAAAAAAAAAAGAAAAATTACATGGGGGAAAAAATATAAATGGAAGACACTACCTTCATCGGGAAGAACTGACGGCTCAGTTTTACAAGTGACAGTATCCATATCCTCAAAAGTTTTGGCACCTGGCTTCTGCTGTTCCACCTCACATAGATACACGTCAATGGGTCCCTTTGTGCTCTTCACGTGTACTTTTATGCAATCCTATAAAAGAGCAACTTGCACATAAACCAAAGAACAGATCTTACACAGCTATTTTTGCACATTTTTTGAAGCCAACAGATTAAGAACAGAACTAATACGTCATTCCTGTTTAAAATTGTTACTACTTCTACATAAATGATTACTGTTACATAGATTTGTAGGCCAATTATTAAGCACCATTAAGCTAACAAGGTTTCATTTTTGATTAATATGTACCTAAGGAACCTTTGCTTAGTCTTTTTGCTTACATTTGATATATGACCAAGATTTACTATACATTTAGGAAGAGTAACAAAATTAAAAACTTGACACATCAACACCACGGACCAGAAAACAAATCAGAGCACACAGCAGCTTTAATAATACGGCAAAGCAACTAAACCATACCAATCTTACTGATTTCCTGGAGGAAACATCACATTACAAGGCACAGGGAAATCAAATTTAATGGGCAACAGATAGAAGGCCCTGTTCTCTAAAGTACAGCTTTTAAAACCCTGCCTTCTTTTCCTTCAGGAAACCTCTGAAACCTTTTTCGTCTCCACAGGATGAGAACCAGCTGCTGTTACCACGAGAACCACTGGAGATCTATGCAGTGGATCAAAGTCTTCTGGTTTTATTGATTTGTATCTCCTTTTCCTACAATACTGCCTGCCTCCCTTTCTGGGCACACAGCAAGGCAAATTTGATGACTACACAGTTAAGAACATTATAAAAAAGTACACATGCAAAAGGAAAACAGAATTAAAGCTCCATTCGTTATGTTAAGCTTACTTCCAGTATTTCCCCTCTTTCACAGCACTACTTTAAACAGTGGGTTCCCCGTATACAGGACCAGATATAGGTGCAGAGGGCAAAGCTGTGGCTCTTCTGTATGACCCGAGTGGCAGTGTGCATGTTGTACCATGAGGTGAGGACAGCTGACAGCACCCCATCTCCCTGAAAAATCCTTCTTGACATGATCTTTTTAAGTGCTAAAGCATTTTCTCTTGTCGACCGTATTGTGTTTCATACTTTAATATTATAGTAACAATAGCTATCTACTCATTAAGCAGTAAGACACCACTACACTTCGTTAAGATGATTATCAATTAATGCTTATTGCTTTGGTCAGATTTACAATTTTTGTAGTTTAGTATACAAACAGTAACAGCTCTTCAAAAATTTCGTCATCCTGGTAATCACCAAACAAACTGACAGTGGAAATAAGTAACATTTATTACAGCTGTTCTCTCTAACACAACCAAATAACAAAAGCTCAGACATGCTTACTGTTTAATAGTTTAGGTAAACAAAAAAAAAAGACTGAAAACAAGTTTCTTAGACTATTACCCCAACAGCACTGTTTAGTGAAGCACAAGAACAATGAAGTACCAATATCTGCTATACATGACAAAGAAACTAGAAGTCAATTACTGATTGCTGCTGCAAAAAACACATTTGAGAATTTCTGTTACCTTAAGACAGAAATGTATAAAACTTACTTCTTTAGGAATTGGTATTTCCAATTTGGTTTCTTCTGGAGCTTTGATCGCAATCACAATCTGTTCTTGAAATGCCTGAATGCTACAGATATCTTGATATGTCACATAAGCTAGTGTACACATTGGTCAAGGATTCTGTAAAGTAATTTGATAATAGGCAGAAGCAAAGAGTATAAGATATGCTGAAGCAGAATACCAGCTTCAGAACAGTGGTAAATAGCTCAGTTGAGGTTACTTCAATAATAGCTTTGTGAAATTAAGAAAGAGCTAACAAGTGGAAAACCTTTTTTCTTTATTTCTAGGAAGGAAAAAAGCTTTTAAAAGAATTGAGATGTTAAATATTAAAAAACCAGATACATTTGACAAACAAGTTCTCACAGATGCTTTCATAAGTCTACAAAGCTGAAGGAATGCTACCCTTGAGAAACTAGTCATTTGTTTTGTAATAACCATGCACGTAAACAACTTCCTGGAAAAGTATGGAATTATTTTCTTAGTCGGGACAAGTACGGTGTAACGAAAAGTTTTCCTGCTATCATACAGAAAATGGACGCATTTCCTTTGAGCACAGACCTTAACGTTCTGCCAGAGAAGGGAGATAAGTAGTATTTTATTTTAACCCAAACCCAAAATCCAATGTTTATGTCATATTAAAAGAAATTTCTTTACTGTTATCAAAACCCATCAAAGATAGGAGTGCACTGGAACTTTGCCTTAGAGACAGAACAGTATCAGGACACCACCAATGTGCAATTTTATCTTCCTATCGACAGGCCATTGGGACTCTGGTTTGGGTCCTCTTTCTCATCGCACTGAGCAACTCAATCTCACTGGTAGGTCCAGATCTGCCCCTGAGTCACTTTTACTCTATAATGGAGAGAACAAGGTAGTAGTTATGGTACTGACTACTGCCCCAATTCCATTCTTCTGCAGTGAAAAGGTCTAACAAGTAGCACTCTCCCGAGAACACGCTGGATTGCACATGACACTGCAAAGCGGGGCACATGACTAGTCTACACCAATCTAAAATAACCAGCAAGTTCCTATTACAAAACTCATTATTGAGTCTTACCGCATACCTGCGGTATCAGCTTACACTTACTACTAGATACCTAAGTACTTGCAACCAAAATCACATGTTAAAGTAAAGCAAGAGTTAAAAGGATATTTTTCATTTTCTTTATCATCTGTTAGTTCGAATAACTGATGAGCACAATCCTTGATTAATTCATCCAGAGCTTCTTCCATGGCTGACAAGTCAGAAAGTTCATCTTTAAGGTTTTGCTGCTCTGGTGCTTTTCCAACAACTTGGTCAATATTAGAACCTCTAGAAGAATATGAAAGTTGTCCAGTATGTTTACAGAAATACGAGCCTGTTTATTGAACACAAAGCGTACTAACAGAAAACAACCAGGAACTCTGGTATCCTTTACTCTGCTGAAATATGCTTCGTTGTGCTTTTACACTTGATAGTCATTAATACACTAAGTAATTCAGACAGCCTAAGGATACAGTAGGATTTAAAAATCTTTTTGGCTATTAAAAGTAATTCAATATACTTAAAAATACTCTGAGTTATGAACATTACTCAACATTGTTGGGTTTTATTGTTTCAGAAATTAGAAGTTTCAAAGCCAACTCACACCCACTGGATAAGATTCTTAGATATTTTCTGAATTAAGTGGATTCCATCCAAGACATTAGTGATGTCATATACTCTTCGTTTTCGTACTCCAAGAGTTGTTGCTACTTCATTTAAATCAAGGACACCGTCTGGAGCTGTTTTGACAAGATCCATGAACTTTCGGGTCAAATAAACCAAGGATGCATCAAATCGAGGCTTTTTGACTTTCACAGTTCCTGTAAAGTTTTGACAGAATATTAGTAAACAACTACAAGAATATGAAGTGTTCCTTAAAAAAAAAAAAAGACGAAGTATCAGTGAAGATAAAAGTATAAAACCAGTCATTATTAACACTGACATTGTAATGGCATCATATAAAGCCTATTAACTACATATAACTTGATTTGTTTGCAATTATTGTATCTAAATAGCAAGCATGCATCTTCATTATTTCAACATTCATGACTTCTTACTGCTGGTATGGATATTAATAGGCAACTGCATGTTCTATAGGAGCTCAGACTACTGAATGAACACCACGGAGCCTTCAGTTAACGACAGTGTCAGGGCACTGCCAGAGAACTGCAGCTCAGTCATCTGCTCTGTGACACTTAAAATGGTTTTTGACATTCTTTTGGCCCAGATTAACCAGCAGGTCTCATAAATTACTCTCAGTCATGGTTCAGGAGTTAGCATGGTTTCAGGGACTGCTTCAGCCTGGATGTGACCAACCTGTTTTGGAGCCCAAGAATTTTATATGTGGACCAACTATGGCTGTAATACTTGCCCTCAAGGCAAAAGACTTGGTGATGCCATTATTTAATTTACTAATGCAACAAAGATCAACAGGTACCAGAACACCCTGTACTATGCGTATCCCTTACCAACATATTTACAGAAACATCGGAAAAGTTACTGATGAACAGCGTAACTTCAGATTGTTATGCATGTATGCATGAAACATAAAGTATCTATTTTTAAAGCACAAAAAAGACATAGCACACATGCACTCATCTGATGCTAGAGCCAATGAAAGACTATCAAATCCTGCTTTTACTTCTCTTTTCTTCTGCAAAGCAAACCAGCTCTTTTGTATTTGATCTACCTGTGTCACTGAGTAATATTCCAGTCTAATGCTTCAAGAGAACATGTGTGTTCGTGCACACTGTGGCATGTGTAGGGAAACTTCCCTAGAAACACTCTACTTCAAACTTCAGTATTTTTCCCAGGATGAATGAGAGATACACTTTTACTCATAGTATATCACACCCATTCCATGGTTGCAAGATTGTGTACTCTTTCGCATGAAGTGACAGGTTCAATAACTCAGTTTTGGACTGTGTTACTAAGAGATGTGTGAGACTTCAATTGGTGAGAAGAAAAAAAAAACAACACAAAAACAAAAAAACACCAAAACCAACACAAATTCACTCAAGTTTGTACTTACATCTGTTAATACCATTTTAAACCAACTCTTGCTAGCACAATGTTCCAGTTTTCTCTCAGTTTTCCCATAAGTTATTTTCTTTGTAAAAGTGGGAAGGTATATGTGCAGCAGATTTAAAGAGGAAAAACTATGAAGAATGCATTGCTTCATATCTGTTACTTCATTTAGTGTGCAGCATTCCTCCTATATTAGATACATAACAATTTCTTATTTGCTTACAGTGTGTACTCAGCATTTAAAAAAAGCATGAATAATCTTTACATGTGGAACACAGCAACTTACTTCTCACAATCCTTACTTCTTGATCCACATTCAGGTTGATCATTGGTGGCTGGGGAAAAAAAAATACATATATACATATAACTGGCATAAAATGCTATCTACATAGCAAGCTTATCCAGTATAAATCCCCAAATCAACTCTAGACAGTACAGCCACCAGTGTGCTGACAACTTAACAGATATGGTGAAGGAGTGTCACTGTAGACAAGGGACACATGCTCATTCATTCCTGTCAGAATTTTCAGCCTTTAAATCTCAGCCCATCTCCCTCTGTCTTGGAAACGGCGAAACACCACCGAACTCCCTAATGCTCATGCAATGGTCACAACACCAACAGATACCTATATAAACTCTACAAGTACAAGCTTCAGCTATTCCATGTAACAGCTCACATACAGAAAATACAATGCTATTTTAGAACATTACAATTATTTCATAGAAGACTTCCAGACTGGCAGCAGAGTCTGCTCTGGTCAAGACACTGACACAATGACCCTAAGCATGTACTTACTTCCATCTCCAACTCCAATTTAACAAAAGGAGTATGTTCAAATTCAGACTCATCCCAGCTGAGAATGTCTTTGGTCCAACCTCCAACTCCAAGCAGGAACAGCCATTACATCAGAGCAGCTTATTCAAGGCTTCACTCAACTGCATCTTGACTATTTTAAGATATGGAAGCTATACCTCTCTGGGCATCCCATTTCACTGCTTGCCCATCCTCACAGTGAAAAAGTTTCACTTCACATCAAGCTGCAACCTCTCTTGCTTTTGCTTCGATTCACAGCTACTTTCTTTCAGCCTCCCATCATACATGGTTGTGACACCAGCTTCTTCTTAACTTCCTTTCAAGTACTGAAGGGCTGCTGTGGCTTAACAAGCTCTCTCAGCATTTTATCAACAGCCTTCCTGTACTGGTGGGCCTAAAATGGGACACAACATTCCAGGAGCAGCCTAATATGTGCCAAGTGGAGAAGAAGAATCACTTCTCTTGATTCGCTGGCTGTGCTTCCGCTAACACAGCCTCATACGCCTCCATGCCAGGGCACAATGTTGGTGCACATTCAGCCCACCAGCCCCCAGGACCCCCAGGTGCTGTCAGCAGGGTGGTCCCCTGGCCTGTACCGCTACAGGGCACAGGCCCAGGTGCAGGGCTTCACACCTGGATTTTCAGCTTCCTTGGCTGAAGTTTGAGGTGTCTGATGACCCATTCCTCCAGCCTTCCCCACCCACAAATATCATAAAGGTGCACACCACATCCTCCTATCAACAGGACAGGTCCCAGGAGAGACCCCTGAGGAACTCCAACTTGTAACCCACTTTCAGGTAAAGTATGAACCACTCCTCTCAGAGCCTAATGATCCAGACAGCTTTTTTTACTCATCTAGTAGTTTACGATCTGTAACATCCTAATTCAATGAGGAAGATGCTTCAGACCATTCCAAAAGTCCTGCTAAAGCCAATGTAGATGACATCCAAAGCTTTGCATCTACAGATCTAGTAATTTGATCACCAAAGCTAATCGTTTGGAAGTATAGTCACATTGGCTATTCCCAATCGCCTTTCCCTTCATTTTCCTAGAAATAGTTTCCAATAAAACTTGCTTTAAAAGTGACTGAAATGAGGCTGACTAAGCTGTAGCTGATCCCTACAATCTCCCAAAGATGATAAGAGCAACCTCACAATAATGTCAGCCAGCTCTCTCAGCCCTCTCAGGATGTAGCCCAGGTGGGTCCTATGGATTTGTATGGGTTGAGATTCCTCAAGAGATTCCTAACTTGACACTTTTCCATTGCTGGTTGTTCCTCTCCTTGAGTCCTGTCTCTTAGATACAAGGCCCAGGGAACATCAGTTCTGAAGACCCATGCAAGAAGGCTGAGTACTTCAGCCTTATCTGTGTCTGCTTTTCCAAAATCACCTGCCCCACATAGCAGCAGGTTCACACTCTCCTCTCACCCCTCTTTACTACTAATGAAGCAGCAAAAGTTCTTGTCACCCTTGACATTCCTTGCTAGTTTCAACAGTAGAACTTCGGTCTTCCTAGCATCATACCTACATGTCCAGACAGTATTTCCCATCCTTCTCCTTTATAGTCTGTTCTTGCTTCCAGCTCCTGTATATATTCTTTTTGCCCTCACCAAAGTGCAGGCACAGCTGTGCCCATCTCTCAACACATTTACTTGTTGTCACGAGCATCAGCATGGAATGACCCTGTCCTTGCAGACCTCCACATCTTCGGCTCCTCCAACTTTCAAAGTGGCCTCCCCTAAAATCTCAGCTACCTGTCGCCTGAATAAGCTGGAGTCCTGCAGCCTGAATACAGGTTCTGTACTCTGCTACCAGCCTTCCTCACTACACCCAGGGTCTTGAACACCACTACTCCGCAGTTGTTACAGCCAAGGCTGCTAATGGTTACCAAATCCTTGACTTGCCTGTTTATGAGAAGCACATTCAGCAAAGCATCACCTCTGGTTGACTCATCTAAACACCTACATAAGAAGTCGTGCCCAACACTCTTTGTCTCTAATAATAACAAATTTCCAATTACTAGTGTAAAAACTCACATAAACTTGTCTTTAAGACCAAGTAGCATTTAGCTCAACAGTCAATAAAAATAAGCAATTTTAGGAAGTTTCACAGAATTAAAAGTAGGGATGCATTTTGTTAGATCCCTCTTAACATTAGTAAAAGTAGCTGTGGAAGCCACATGTAAGATTACCTGAACATCACAGATGTTCAGAGAATAACAGAATACACAGTTGTAGTCTGTTCTTCCCAAGCATAGCTACAACCGATTTAACTCCGTCTATAGTTAACACAGCTAAGAAAATCACCCCTTTGCACTACTACTAACACCACTGCACGCTCCTTTCCCCGGGAACCCGAAGTGCGATGAAAGAGGGAAACATCACAACGCCCCCATCGTGCACCGCTCTGGCCGGGCCTGCCGCATCTTCCCACCTCAGGGAAAGACCTTCGGGCATCTCCTCAAGCGCTACCGCGGCGGGACCGCAGCGCTGCGGGGCCGGCCCCCGGCCACGGGCAGCACCTCCCTCCCCCACCCGCTGTGTACCTCACTCACACGCAGCGTGTCCGGCCGCAGCGGCCTCAGATGCTCCCACTTGCCAGGGTTGGCCATGACCGCCCGGGCCCTCCTCCTTCCTCCGGCCGGCCGCGGCCTAGCGCGGCGGGAGGCCTCTCCCGCCCTGAGGCGAGGCGGCGGAGGGCGGCCGCTCAGAGGCCTTCACGACGAGCCCGCGAGTCCATGTGGGAAGAAGGCGCCGCCATCCCCACCCCACCCCACCCCCGGGAGGAGGGGGCGGCCGGGGCCCTCCCGCTCTCACCACGCTCCGTTATGGCCGCCGCCCCCCCCGCCGCCAGCGGACGGTTGGGCGGGAGAGCGGCAGCCCCGCCCCGTGCGCACGCGCGCGCCCGCCCTCCCGCCAAAGCCGGGGCGCGAGCGAAGGCGGCGACGACGAATCTTCCCCCGCGGGCGGCGGCGCGGCCGCAGCCCTTCCCTTACCCAGCGGCCCCTGCGCCGCCCCGCCCGCTCCGGCTTTCCCGCCCGATCGTCCGTCAATCAGTCGATCAGTCAGTCAGTCAATCAATCGACCAGTCAGTCAGTGGCCGCTGGGGCCGGGCAGCCGCCGACCCACGTGTCCCCTCAGCGCGGCGGGCCGGCGTTTCTTCAGGGGAGCCTTCTCCCCTGGATGCCGGGAGGACGGAGGCTTCTCCGGGTGTTCCCCGTATTGGCGCATCTTGCGTTCTCGTCACCCCCCAGGGCGGCGGAGGAAACGATCTGCTGTCCCCTCTGTCCCTTCTGTCCCTGGTCTCGCCGGCTGGTGCAGCTCCCGTAACCCTGCAGTGGGTTAGAAAGGGAGTTCTCACCCCTCGGGTTCCTGCAGGAAGGGAAGGTTTTCATCCCTTGCCCTAGAACATGAGCAAGGGGGGAGCGCCCTGCCCAAGAACCACTGCATGGACAGGTGTGAGAGGAATTAGTATTGCTTTCTTGCCAAATAATCTACTTCTACCACGACTTGCTAGTATAAGTAGACCAAAGCTGCGTGTGTCGCTCACCGGGGAGACAAGGACTGCACGTCCATGTCAGGAATAAGTTAATGATAAGAGGTTTGTGGGTGAAGAGCCAGACAAGAGCCAACAAATGTGGCTTGTCTGAACTATGCCTGTCCACTTAGTTCCCAGCAAAAGGTCCCAGATCTTTCACAAATCCCAGCTTCATTCCTCCTGCTTTTTCTTCTGCACTTCCGGTAACCTTTTGCAAGCAGAGACTGTTGCCTTGCTAATTTTCCGCATTAGCAGTAATCTCAAAATTTCCAGTTTAGTAGGTAACTTGTGTTTTTCAGACAAAAATGTTTCTTTAGAATACAGTGCCTTGTTAAATGGATTGCTTTTTATGGCAGTTAACTGTTCCTTACCATACTGTACAACAGATAAATTTAATGTATTTCTCTTGCTTAAAGAATTCGTGAACTATTTTGCTTCCTCCACCCACACCTTAGGTGAAATGTCCAGTCACTTCCTTTCTCTGCCCTCTGGGTGGATGTTCTTGAGAAATACGAATTCAATTGGACATTCCTTTTGGAGCAGCTTATGTCACCACTGATACATCAAATGGCTTGGTAGAGGATGGAGTTTTTTTCATAGTAACCAACTTTAAATCATTGACTTGCATGGTAATAATTGTCCATGTAGAAGTATGTAGAACTAAGGTAGGTTGTTCTCATGCTCTCATCAGTTTGTAAGAAAAAAAAAGGGGGAAAAATATGTTACAGCTCTTCAAAGGCACAGTGTCTGTATTTCAGGAGACGTGAAGCCTTAACTGCACAGTTAAAGATGTACAAATGTTGCTTGTCAGTATTCTAAGGAGAGCTTAGGTGGCTGTAGGTGCAGAAGATCTTCCTATCATGGAAGCAACACATCACTGAAATGTAAAAATGTTAATTTTTGTATGGACAACATGATCGTTGATAACTGCTCTGTGGTGATAAATGTAGTCCCCTAAGGAATTAATATTTATCCCCCTTTGTTATGCTATTAACTGGAAGATGTATCTTACCGTTGTAATCACAGATTGTATAAACCCACTGTGATAAAGCGTGTCTTTTCCAGCTGGAACAGAAAAAATATTTGGAATAGAGGTCTTAGGCCACTTCAGTTTGGGGTGGTGCGAGGAATGTGCTGTGCAGTATAAAAATCATTTAATAGGATTTTGATGATTGTTGGGTAGTCAGATATTAGGAGGGAGTCTAACGGCTCGTAATTTGAGGATTAGGATACGTGAATTTCTGTATTAACCCACGTGGAAAACATTGCATCAACATTTAACTATGCTGTTGTTCTAGCCAGTCATAAGATCAAATTCTCTTGTTCCTGTGCTTCTCTGTCCTTGGCTGCTGACCTACCTAGCTGAGCAAAGAAAAGCCCTGCATGGATTCAGACACAGGAAGGTTTTTCTGTATTTACATGAAAAATATAAAGCCTAATTATTTTCTAAAATGAAAGTTAGCTTTTGAAGTAACTGACTGGACTACCAGGTTTTTAGGCTGTGGCATTCTGTTGATCAAAGAATTTGATTCTAGTATGTTAGTATTTACATTTTATAAAACTGATAATTAATTTTTTCCCACATTTTTTAATTACTCCTGTAGATGAAAACGTAAATTATACCAAATTTAGTGTTATCTCATTGCATATGAAAATGGCTGTGTGTTCTTGTTAATATCTCTAGACATTAATTGTACAAGACATGATTCTTAAAATGAAAGATTTCCTTATTTTTCGGAAGTTGTTTTCTTTGATTGCCTTGACTCTTAATGTGCCACCAGGGGGCAATAATTCCATTTCCTAAATCTGATCTTTTACCATTAATACAATCTAGAACAGTGGTTTCATTAACATTTTTGGAGGAGTATGTGTGAAAGTCAGAACATAATTTTCTTAACAATGCTTCGCTTGAATAATTTAATGCTAATTACATTAATATTTTCATATTTTACCCTTATATGTATTTATTTTATTAATGTACGTAGTAGTTCCATGACATTGCAGTTAAAGCCAAGGCCACCTTCTGTAAAGATCTGTAAAATTCTGTGTCAAATGCAATCTTCCCTTTAATGCTAATAATCTCGTAACTTGATCTTCCAATAGATCCATATATATGGTTGCAAAGATGAGCCAGAGGAAATATCTTCCTGCAAAGGTGCAAAAGTACGTATTAATACTGGTATATTTTGTTGAAAAGGTTCAGTGGATATTGTGTTCTTGATAAGGTTTTGACACTTGGCAGCAAACCATCTCCCATCTGAAAGGGTATGCGGAGTTCTAGGCAAAGTCTTAACAGAGCTTGCTGGAAATTTTCATCCATGCTAAGGACTTTATAAACAGAAGAAGATTCCTGTTGCAAAAGGGCATTGTTATGTTTACTGTTTGTTATCTTTTTAGTTGCAGAGGAGGTGAAAAATCACTTCATGTATTTCATTTTGTCAGCTTTAAATAAATGGAAAAGTTGAAGTATGTCCTAATAAGATCATTGTCTTTATATCTTGAGTCTCAAAGTATCTTTGAACTTAATTTTTTTTTACTTTAGGTGAAGACTGCAGTTCTTGTATTATTCAAAACTTATTTTGTTATTTAGTAGTGCCAGAGGAGGCCAACAAGATGATCAGAGGGCTGGAACAGCTCTGCTGTGAGGACAGGCTGTGAGAGTTGGGGTTGTTCAGTCAGGAGAAGAGAAGGTTCCAGGGAGACCTTATTGCAGCTTTTCAGTACTGAAAAGGGGCCTGTAAGAAAGATGAGGACAGACTTTTTAGCAGGGTCTGTTGCGACAGGACAAGGAGTGATACTTTTAAACTCAAGGAGAGGAGATTCAGACAAGATAAAAGGAAGACATTTTTTACAATGAGGGTGGTGAAACGTGGCCCAGGTTGCCCAGAGAGGTGGTAGATGCCCCATCCCTGGAAACATTCAAGGCCAAGGTGGATGGGGCTCTGAGCAACCTGATCTGGTTGAACATATCCCTGCTCATTGCAGTGGGGTTGGACTAGATGACCTTTCAAGGTCCTTTCCAACCCAAACTATTCTTTTATTCTGTGATCTGTGATGTATGATGAGGTATTTAAGGTATTATTACTCATACTTATTTGGAGGTGGTTGCTGTAATGACTGTAAGGATTGTTTCTGATCTGAAGACTTTGTTGCACAAATGAAGTTCTAAGCAACTTCCTGCTACAATTTAGGAGTGGTACTCTTGTCCTTCTGGAGCAGTAAAGGCTATTGGAAAGTAGAGTATATACTGAAGGCTGGTAGGAAATACTTCTGTACATAGTGCAAGATGGCACTAGTTCTTAAGAAGCGTATTGCAGCCCAAACTCAGGAGAGTCTTCATGCTGGCAGTCTGGCTAAGTGTCAAAAGTTATCCAGACATTCAAGTCTTTACTTTGCATTGATTTTTGAGAAAGCTTTGCACTGGTTTTGAGATGTGAGATTAATTTTGTTCTTTAAATTAGGTGAGATGTACTGAGGTGCAAGTCTCTTGAGTGTGAGAATAGGCAGCATGCCCTTTTGCTGCAGCACAACACTGTAGCTCATTTCTGAGTACTAAATGTAAATATCAGTTGCATTTGGTTAAATTTAAACAATTTGCCAAGAAGTGCGCTTGCTGTGCCTTCAAGAGGGATCAGGGGTATAACACTGTGCTGTGATATAGGTCTTGCTGCAGAGGAGAGGTTGGAAGAAGCTGCTCCATTGATTCACATGCTGAGTATATGAGATCTGTCCAGTCTGGATTATACTTTTTTCTTAAGTCTTCATTTCTGGGCAAAATTATTGAGATGATTATGACACAGTAGATAGACTAGTTCCTTAATTTCAGTCATTTAGGTTATCATTGTCAAGCTAGATCAAATCTGTCTTGTTTGCCCTAGTTACTGAATGAAGGTAAACACTATGTTCTGTTTCTTTTCAAATTGATCGAGAGTTTTATGGAGATTAGGTTATAATTAGATACAAATGAAATTCTTCACCATGGGGGTGGTGAGGCACTGGAACAGGCTGCCCAGAGAAGCTGTGAATGCCCCATCCCCGGAAGTGTTCAAGGCCGGGCTGGGTGGGGCTTTGAGCAACTTGGTCCGATGAAGGTGTCCCTGCCCATGGCAGGGGGTTGGAACTAGATGATCTTTAAGGTCCCTTCCAACCCAAACCATTCTATGATTCTTTGATCAATAGATTATTTTGATATGGCAGTTTGTGAATGGGAAGGAGGGAGCAAGGAGGACAGAGGTGGAAGCTGGGACTGTTGTACGTGAAGAACCTCCCTGGAAGATACCTTTCTTCTATTTGTGAGATGATCCAGGGAATGTGAGCAATTCTTTCTCTGCCCTGTGGATCACCTGCTGCTGACTGTAGATGTGTTGTGCCTCCTAGTTGCCCTATTAGGCCACCAGCAATGAAGAAACATGGGCTAGGATATCTAAAGTTTTAGATTACTTGTAGTTACTGCACCTTCATTGTGTCCGGCCTTGGCCTTGCAGTAATTAACTTGCTGCTTAATTTTAGGCACTCAGCAAAACAGACCCCATGAAGTAAGTGCCTAATACATCATCAGACATTACCAGAGAGAGTCAGGTGCCTTTCAAGGCCTCCAGAGGGGGATCCTATCCACTTAACTACGGTGTTTGACCTTAAGCAGACAAGATCTTTTAGAAGTCTTCAGCAGCAGCTACCTCTCTCCATAGTCTCTATAACGAACATAAACACTTCAGAAGGACTAGTTGATTGCATGTCTACAATCAGCTCCTTAAGAAGAACATGCTGGCTAGCTGTAATTATATGTGATTTTTGGAAGCCATGTACTGCTCACCTGAAGGCACTTTTAGTCATCATAACTGCTGAGAGTGGAAAAAATAGCACTCAAACACATTTATCATTCAAGCTGAAAAGTCAGAGGACTTGTGCCTGTGTTTTTCCATGATCTTGAAGGTGATTATTTAACAGCTCATAATCTTAAAAAAATGCCACTAGTTACTTTTTCACTTCCATTCACTATTGCATCATGAGATTATACTGGTATTTAAGACTGGCTTTGCAGGGGGAAAGTTTGAAAGCTTCTTTTTATAAAGCTATTTAGAATAAGGATTGAGAAACAAAGAGCATAAACAATAGGTAAGCTGGATTTGGGAGATAACTAGCTATCCAGGGCACTTTTCTTTAATCTGTATAGATCTTTTAAACTAATCTCCAAGGGGCAGGCTTTGGCTACTGTGACTAGATTTTTTTTTTTTTTTTTTTTTTTTTCCGCACACGGATAAACCCCCAAACTTTCCAGTTGCTCCAGAAGACTTCCATTTTCCCTTACATATCCCTGGTCTTCCCTGTGCATCTTCTGTTTTATAACTCCTTTTTTTTTTTTTTTTTTTTTTTTTTTTTTCTCCTAGGTCTGCTGAAATTGTCTGTGCTTTAGACCCTGGAGCCACATAAGGCACGTCTGGTTGGGAAGATACCATATTCAGTGGGAAGCAGGGGTGAGGATGCTGAGAGTGGAGAGGAAAAGGCAGGGGGAGGGTGAGGGGTTGGTATTCTTGACCTTAGGTAGCTGGTGCTGAGAGGTAGCGCATTGTGTGGAAGCAGAGACAGAACTAGAGTTTGTGGATGGGAAGGAGAGAACAAGGAGGAGGGAGGAGGAAGCTGGGACAGCGAGGGGGGAGGAGGAGAGAGCAGCATCTCTATCTTCCTTTGCAGACCACGCTGCTAAACAGCGAGGGGAGGCTCATGCTTCCCTAACATCCATCACTCCCCGCTTCCATCGTGGTCACAGAGCAACAAAGAGGGTCTCAGAGGTAAGATCCTTGCGACTTGCAAAGCTGTAGCATCTGCTGAAATAAGGAGGAGAAGCAGCAACAATGCAGAGAAAAGATTATGAGCACCTGGGAATGCTGAGGGACAGCAGGGGGGTAACTGGAGCTCAGATCCCCTGAAGGCTTAGAAGGTGTTACCGCAAGAACGGAGTAAGAGGGGAGCAGATGAGTTCGGGGGGGTCAGGATACCAGCGACCAAGATTCAGCAGTGGGCAGTTTGTGTCCCAACTGCCCGTGTAGAAAGAGGAGAGAATAGGGTAGGAGTATGAAAGCAAATACTCTGGCACTTGAAATACATGGCTAAACAAGGCTTAACAAAATATATGAATGGTTTATTTACCCAAAATGCAGTTCTGGAGTGAACAAAACAATTACTTACTTCATGCATGTCAGAAGGAAAAAATATAAATGAAAAGCAAAGCTAAAGTCTGCATATTGTTTTGACTCATTTTACGTGAAAGTTTGGTTTTTCATTGTAAGGCAGTATTTCAGTTCAGAAAGGCATTTAATAGCAACAAGGAGAAAAACAGGAAAAACATCCAAATTAAATTTTTTGTTGTTGTTGTTGCTTGTTTTCTTTTTGAGTCAATCAAAATGGGCTGTCTGACAATCACTGTAAAAAAAAATTTGTAATACCGAAACTAGGTATGCTCTTTGACCTGAGAAATACTGTTTCATTTCATTGAGAAAAAAAGCAACGTAATTTTGTACTGGCCTGAAATGAAATTTATAATTATGTTTGATTCACCCATTCAGCCTAAAAAATTAGCAATTTGGTTAGATGTATTTATAAAGTGAATTGTTTTATTTTTAGTTGTGGATACTGGAAGCTTAGATGAAGGAGACAGAAAGTACAGCATCTGTGCATGGGCAGAATTGGTGCTTGCTTTTTCCTTGTGCTTTGTGTCGTTTACTTCACTTTTTGAGGTGTGAGCTACCTGGGTTTTGATGTAACACCTCATAGACCCTTCTGAAAATTATTAACTAATAATGGCAGTAATGTCAGTGCTTGTTGTTAAACATATTGAACCAACTACAAAGAAAATTAACAGTGGCTTGTATGAATAAGATTCTTTGGGATTTTATGTCTTCTTCTTTTTTTGTTTTTCCACTGTGAAACATAGAATCATTCTCCAAAGGTGAACATTCTGGAATATTTGTGCTTAATTGGAAGTTTCTGTGTTTTCATCTCCACGCTAGGTAACTAAAATAGCTGCAGTGAGTGGATTTGGTGTGTGAGTGAGGAAGTTAGAGCCACCATTCCCTTCTGCCTTGAGCAACCTGGAGATAGTGGACCTGATTGTAATTTGCTTTTTCATCAGTGTAAATTTACTGGTACAAGTGTACATGGGATCAGCATCAGGTTCTGTACTGGTCTACTTTGTCATTACCCCATTTTTCTTAGAGAGAAGAGCCACATCACAGCAATGAGACTTTTCTTTCACCAGTTTTTACAATGATGTTAATTGCTACTTCAGGGCTTGCAGTTCTGTTATTATTTTCAAACAATAAATAACAGTCTGACTTAGGTCACCTTATCTGGTGTGGTAGTTGTCAGCTCTAGCTTTGAAATTGATTTCAGTCACTAGAGAATCAGGGGTTTTAGTAAAAAACAATAACCAAAATAACTTCTTTTCCTGTCAACCTACCCACTTGCTTACGTGACTAGTTTCATTTTTTAATCTACGTTTTTGTTTGCTAACTGCAGGAACGCCTGATAGATTTTTGAAACCTCTTGATCTGTCTTGTCTGTCATGTACAGCTGTTTAACAAAACCTCAAATGAGTTGAGGCTTTGAAATCGATCTTTTGTTTCTTCAGAAAAACGAAGCTTCCTACACATAAAATTGCTTCCCNCCCCGTTTTTATTTTCTGTGGCTTTTGCTAAAGAAATTGAATTTTATCGCTTTGGAAAGGTTTAACAGTGTTATATGCATAAAAAAATAAGAAAGTAAACCTAACACAGATCTACTACTGCAGGTAAATTTCATTTGCAGCTAACATTCTTTTCTACTTAGACAATAGTTAGCTATTGTTCTCTTAAAACAACCTTCCATGAACTATATTGTTCTTGAAGTTTATATGGGCTGGATGCAAAGCTCCCTGAAGTCAGGAAGAGACATTCCATTGACTTCAAATGGCTTTGGATCAGGCCTGTCACGTGAGATTAGCCCCTGACAGAAGATCTTACAAGCACAGGGGCAGAACAGAATGATTTAGGGATGGAATTTCACTTATGCCATTGTTTTCTTTGCTGTGTGAATATCTGTTAGACACAATGTTTTTGAAGCAGCGCTTCAGTTATTTTGTGTTAAGAAGTCTGTATCCCTTGATATTGTGAATATAGAGATTTGTAGAGATTGAATTCTGACTTAGGTCTCAGATCTGTTGTCTATTTGTGTCTGTATTTGAAGACTTTGTTAAGGGCGTCTGCCTTTGGATATGACAGTTCAGATTCTCTCAGATGAGCTTGTATAACCTTAGTATGCATAATATGCACAAAGTTAAGGAAAGAGTTTTCTAATGTGAAATAGCAAATAATGGTTTGAGTTTATTTTTCCTGTTAAACTAAACCAACATATTCTGTATAAGACACTAATGGCTTCCATAGATTCTCTTTTAAAAAACCAACACCTGCCCCCCAAAACCCAGAAGAGATTGCTCTATAAGTTGTGAAAAGTGACAGTCAGTTTGACATTTGTAGTTTTTCTGTATTTGAAACTTATGCAACTTACACAATGTAAAAGTAACCATGAGGAAAACCAGTAGAGTTTTGTGTAACAAAACGAAACAAGAGCATTTTACAGTATATGTTATTTAAGGCCAAATTTGGATGAGGAAGTTGTAAACTTTCAAAGGTGCTTCCTGTAAATAGACAAAAGCCTGTCAGACTCCTAAACACTCTCATGACGCTGGACATAATTATCTTCAGGGAAAAATTGCCTTTGGTTCTTATTGATTGTGGCTTTTCTAATGAATACAAAGTCTGCACAGCGAATGATAAGTGATCTGTCTTGTCTTTTTTCACCCTCATAGAAAATGAAGCAGGCACAACAATGGATTTATTTCATGTGAATAACAGATACATTAAGGGGCATAAAAGACTAGTGTAGCTAAAACCAACCCAAACCTATGAACAAACATCCCTACTTACACAAAAACATGACTGCATTCGTGTATTGCACACATGCACAGGGAAAACTTTGCATCTTTAACCACAGCTGAAAATTCTTTGCTTTTTTCCACTTCAACTGTGGTTAATGATTCAGTCAGTCTGCAAATCTGACTAACTCTTCAAAACTTCTGTTACACAGACTGTGACAGGAAATATTGTTATTTACTACAGAAATTTAGATGTCTCACTTATGCTCATTTTGTAGAGATTTGTAGCTCTTCTTTTGTAATTGCACCTAAGGATTCCAAACAGCATTGATTTGATTTTCAGTTTGCCTTCATTTGCCGTTATCCATGTATAAGCAATATGCTTGAATGTTTGTGTGAGGAATAAAGGGAGTCTAAGAAGTAACATAACCAGTGCTGTATTTCTGAAAAAACAGTAAAAGAAAATGGTCACTTAGACGTTGTATATCTTAGAAAAAAAATGCTGTAAAATATAAATACTCATTGAGTGTTATATTAAAAAAACATCCTTCTTCTAGCTAAACAAAATATCAGTAGTTTATGTACTATAAGCAATCTGTAATGATGCTGGAGATATATTTTATGTAATTATGCAGTAGATAGAAGTGAAAAATAGGCAGTACTGACAAAGAATTGCCATCGAAGATGTATTTCTCGTATGAGCATTCATCCTCATACTTGGCTTATTGTCTCTTTGAACACTTTTTGTGTTGTTTTAAGTGGTGGCCTGCAAAATGTACCCTTGTTTTTAACCGAGCTTAGTTTTTAGAGGTCCTTAGGAGGAAAGTATAGGTCTAGGTCTTCTGTTTTTATTAGAAGGAGAAACTACTTAGATTTTGTTTTTTGGAGATGGGAAATTTTTATTTCCATAATGTTTTTTATCCTTTTTCCAAGGATAAACATTTATTTAAAATAAGAATAGTGGTCTCATCCTGTCCTGTGAAGTTCTAGTGTCGTTATACACTGCTTTGAAATGGTAAGCTGGTTTCTAATGACTATGACTGCACTTCTGTTACGATTTTGTCATAAATGTCCTCATCTACCTGGTATATGTATCCACTGTAAGGGGACTTGAATGGGTATATAGACAGATTTAATAGCACCAGTTTTACTTCTATCAACTAGAAGTTTAGTGCATTAAAAAAAAGAAGGTAGAGTCTTTTCTGATTTGGGACCACATTCTCATGTTTTCAAAATCTCTGTACTTTCCCAATTTCTGTATGAGCTAGAAATTGAATAGCAAAGTAATACCCTATACACAAAGGGGTCAAACTGTATGCACAGAGTGGTGGATAAAACTGTAGATATCACTGGTGTCATAATTAATCATGTTACTTGTAATAACATTAGTGAAAATATTTTTAACCACAAGTATGATTTGGAAGTTGCTGAAAAGTTGCAGAGATAGTTTCATCCTAATCCGACAACTACTTTCATTATTTTCACCACGGAGGTAATGAAATGGTTGATTTATTATGTAAACATGTTTGTTTTAAAAGAAAACATTCATTACTTACTTGACTACAATGGAAAGGATGCTCCAGTTAAGTGAGGGATCCAGATCTCAGTGGTATTTTTGTATAGATGCAATTATAAATGGTTTGAGCCCTAATTGTTCAAACCCCATGCATGAATATGATGTGGAGATACATATAGACATATATACGTAAGTTGTGCTCAATCATTCCTGCCATCCTGAAAAAGTCACTTGTTACTCCCATTAGAGAAGGAAGTGCATCTAGATGCCAGCCAGTTCAGACTTGTCAGAATATATCTGATTTTGATGAGTGGTTCTCAATTTTATCATTTTATTGAATTAAAAATCTGTCAACAAGTGTATATCTTGCTATACACTTCATTGCTTTCCCCCTTGTTTGCTCTATTGCCACATTTTTGTAATCTTTTGTGTAAAGAAGAACATAGTGTTCACATCAGTGGTAATTAACTTCTCTTCTCAGAAGGCCCTTGAAGCGAGAGCACTGTAAAAGGAAGCAGATAAGCCAAGTCTCATCTTCTCAGTATGAGACAAATGTCTGACTCGCCATCCAGCCCCCCAGCTATGATACCAGCATCTAAAACCACTCACACTGCAGCATTATCTTATGTCTTTGAGGTTCTCATGATGCTGGAAAAGCAGGAGAGGAATCTTGGTGATGTACCGTAGTACTCTGCCTCACAGCGGGGTCCCCATTTGAAAGAGCATTTTGAAGGAATATTTCCTCTGGAACAGCATTAGTCCCATCCCGTGTGTGCGATACGTGGCCCAACATGGTGGGGGCCATGAACTATTGACCAGGGCTACTGATACAAGAGGGTGGCTGAGCAAAAAGCAACATACAGTGCACATTCTGTGTTTAGAAGAGCTTATAAAGACCTGAAAAAGTCCCCTGAAATTCTGTGAAGCAGATCTGGGTGCAGAATCAGGGACATGGTGTTTGGAAAGCCCTGGGGTTCCAGTGATACTGCAGTCCATTCTCTAGGGACATGTAGGCTTCCACAATGTGAAAGGAGGGTGCAGCTCCTCAAGGAGAGCTAGCTGTAGTTTTAGTATTGTCGATGGATTATTGTGGAATTTACTGCCTCTTATATAATACGAGTGTCTTGCAATGTGTTTGCTCTTTTTAATTTAAAGAATTGTTTAGAAAGTTAATTTTATTAATTAGTTGAAAATTTATTTTTGTCTAGCAGTGCTTGTCTAGGTCTTGCTCTGATTGAACAAGGAAGTTGTAAGTATCCAGCTTTCAGAGTAGTAAGGTCAGTCTCCTTACATCCTCGGCACAAGTCATAAAATCACCAAGGAAAATTATGATGTGGACCTTGATATCAGTAAATCTTCTGTTTTAATACTTACCACTGAGGGAGGTGCTGTGTGCTGTTGCCTCAGGTCAGACAGCACAGCAATGCACAGTTCCTGTCAGCTTTGAACAGCTGAGTTCTGAACCATTGATTAAATCCTTCTGACTTTCACTGAGTCTTGGTACTAGGTCTCAAAATTCATCAATAAGTATTGGGTGTTGCTCTGCAGCCATATGTGGCAGGTTCAGATTACTGTGATAGATTCGCAGACATTTATCTGTGATGTCAGGAGAAATTTATAATAGACCCTTTGAAAGTCCATTTCTTTTTATGCAATACTTGTTGCAGAGCCATCATACCATATACTTTCTTCCTTGTGGAGCTCTTTACAGGAAACCTGGGCATAGGAAAGAAGCTATGTAGTAAACCGTCTCATATTGTCATCTTGCTTTTGAGAAGTTTATCCTGAAAAATGACAGTGAGATTGTCATATAATGTTACTGTATCTTGACCACCTTTGAACTCTCAGCTGTAAATTTCATACTATTGTAACTTAGAAAAAGAAACCAGCCTTTTTTCTCCATGCAAGAAAATTAACAAAAATATGAAATAAGTGAAATTATAACCACTTCAGTTTTTGGAGTATCTTCCGTTTGCCTACACTAGCCTACACTACGCTAGGTGAACATTAGCACCAATATTACCCCTGAAGTTCACATGGCCCCAACTTGAGCCATATACTGTCTCATTTACAAACTGTATGTTCATGAGCAAGAGTTCACAGCCTAAACAGACAACATATGTTATGGATATATCTATAAGTTACCATGGCTTAGCTGCATGCTTGATCAGCTGCTCTGTGATAGTTCTCCATGACTAAAACTTTTGTTTGTGAGACTGTAATAAAGAAGTGAGAGACTTTAGGCTACTTTGCACCAAGACTTCACCACAGTCTCTATCTTACAAACTGTGTTTCTAACCTTGTGCTCTGTATTTCTTTGATACTTCTGCCATTACCTTCCTCTTCCATCAAATCTGATAATAATTTTCTCTTTTCTGAAAAGCTCTGTATGCTATAATTTGTAAGTATGGTTTTGTACAATTCTTGGTACAGTTCTTGGTGGGATGGGAGTGCGAAAGTGGGGATTTTTGAAAGGCAAGCTGTTATTTTCATGTACTTGTCTACAAGCAATCTTTACACTGGCAATCTTACATCATCCAATTTAGTGGTTATATATACAGAGGTTTAGTACAAAAAGAAAAAGGGCTCCTGCTCAGAAAAATAATAGGAGGAACAACTAGGAAACCAGACAGTGTCGCTGTTTTCTGAGAAGATGTACTTAGCACTGGTGACAGAACAGAAGGGGAGTACAGTCAGCTCTCTTTTCCTTGGGATTATTGAACAGGCATTGGGTTTGCTGATGTAAAAACTGGTCTTATTCATACCAGTTGAGATAGCTATGTTAATGAGGCTCTTTGATTAATGGACCTATTAGTCTTTAATGGACCTATCTTTGGCTCCACTAGTGATCATTTTTTTTCTGTTATACTCCTGCCATATATTTTTATAGCTTAATTCATGTATGTTTTGTTTGATTTGGAATGTTGCTTCATCTGATTAATTTTGTGCTCACATCCATCTGAGTAATCAAGCTATAACATCACTATCCATATTGATGCTTTTTATATGGGTGGGTGCTACCTTCCTGTGTGGGGAAGGCGATGATTCCGTGTACTGTATATATCAAATTAGATGCAGGTTTTATCTACAGTTTGGCTGATTAGTTGAAGTACATAGAAAATGATAGTATTCTCGAGATATAATGCAAGTCTTCTACTGAATTTAACACTGCAATATTTTGTAAAAAAGATGAGCTTATTAAAAAGCTAGATGATGACTTTATAATCCCTGAAAATGCAAATGCTTTGTTATCCCTATGAATTTTTTAGCATTTCATTATTACTGTAGCTTAAAGAATACCTACAGTCTCGAAAGGTCAGTTTACTGTTTTCAATTTCACATCAATTGAAATATTAATATCTGTAAAATCTCAGGCAGTGACTGTGTGTAGTCTCGTATGAGTGTTAGTATATGGAGGTTTTGTATATGTGTCTTGTTTTATGCAGTGAAGTTTCCCATCACATCCTGGTGTTTATTTTAGTTCTTTTCTTTCTGGTATGCAGCCAGCATGTTATATTCTCAAGGGGAGGCCAAAGGCAGCAGAGGGATGCAACTGGGAGTGTCAGTTGGTATGAAAAAGACTTCAGCAAGTGGGGCAGGTGACTTGGCTTTTCAGTTCATTCCCAGGTTCCAGCCCACTGGTGATGCTCATTGTGTGAATGGTGTTCTGTCTTGGGTTCTCTTTTGCCGTAATTCAACAATTTCCCTCCAAGGCAAAGCTTAAGCATTGTTCTGGAGCTAATTTATTTCAAAGACTGCTCCCACTACGCAAAATGGATAACATAATTATGAGTTTCTGAATCCCACCCAGTTTTCTAATACTATTTAAGTAAGTCTGTTACCCCGTGTGTAATGTGATACAACATCCCGGTTCATACATCACATGCTTTTAGTTCCATGCCAAAAAATGTTGCTCTGATAAAAGCTGCAATACAGCATGCATAATGATTGAATTAAACTGACTGGGGAAAGAGCACAGACTAATAATTATGTCATGGCCATGGAGGCCCAACAGAGGCCGGAAGACACTTTGACCAAGCATGATGAAGTGATGTGAACATGGTGCTGCAGTGTGGATGCAAGCAATTCTCCATCCCTTGATGTAAAGGCCAGGCATCTTTTCCTGGTCCAGATGCTTTTAGCAGTAGAGGTGCAAGGTCACGTTGACAGGCCAGTCTGGATGTGATGTTGTGTAGGTGGCAGTCAGAAAGCAAAACTTGATGGGTGGTGCTATCCCCGTTTCAAAGTAGCTATGCTGCTTCACAGTCTTTTCACTGCTAGGTGGCATTGCTTTTGCATGTAATTTGGTTTCTTTGGCAATGTGTTCCCTTTCTAAAGAAAAAAAGGCTATCTTGAATTCAATCTAAGTCTTACAAAGTGTTGGGGTGATACCTTTAAATTCTGCAGATGAGGTCTTAGTCTACTGGGAAAGCTTCCCTGATTTTTTTTTTTTTTTCACTATATGCTTTTGTGGATCCAAGATGAAATACATTTTTCTTTTTGAGGTGCATCTTTTGGTATACCCAATTAGAAATTGCTTACAGAGTTGTGTTTGTTAGGTTATGTGATGAAAATCTGACAATTCCTCATGAAGTTGACACAATGGATAAAGAATAGTCTGACAAATAGCAGGGCTGCAAAGGAACAATCTATTGAGTCTCCTGTGTTCTGCCTGCATCAGAATTAGGTGCTCACAGGAGCAACTATGTGGGTAAAACTGGCAGGGCAATAATTTCCAATGGCACAGTAGTAATGACCCTCTGTAAAAGTGTTGTAATCTTTTCAGTGGACACTGCCAGAACCGGGGGATTTGTTGATGGTCTTGTGTGTGTTGAATTTATGCCACTGATTTTTCAGTCTTTTTGTGTTGCTGTATAGTAATGACCTCAGGTGTGTGTACGTGTTGCCTGTTTGGGTGTAGTTTATGTTACCCATGGTCAGGATTTAGTTAAATGGTAAGAATGAAAATATTTACAGACTTGTAGTTCAGCGGAAGTTGTTGTGTGTGGTGGTGGGGTTTTTTGTTTTGTTTTGGGTTGGTTGGTTGTTTTTGTTTTGTTTTGGTGGTTGTTGTTTTTTTTTTACCCTGGTTTAACCTTATCTGTTTTACATTCGTGCTGGAGCTGCTCTGAGGGCTCTGTGCCCATTCAGAGTTGTCTTCCTTGTTCTGTATGAAGACATGTCATTTGTTTTTAAAATAAGAAGAATAATAACTGAGCAAAAATGCTCGGGCTCTGGCTTAGTTCAAAACTCACTGAAGCCAATAGCTTGAATTCTAACTGCCCTTGTATAGCTGTCATCAGCATTTTGTCTGAGAACTTTTTGAATTCTGAAAGTTAAAAGCCTCTTCCTTTTCCCCTCTTTTCTACTATTTGCTGGTATTTGCCCTACTTTTTATGGTAGTAAATTAATATAGAGGAGAAGAGAGTTTCTAAAGGTGGCAAGAATTTTGGTCATTCTAAAAACACTCCATTCCTTCTGTGAATTCAGTTTCACTCTTTTCCGATAGACATCTACATTAAAGTAAATAAACATTGGCTGAGTTGAGTAGACGTTAGGTGATTTAGAACTGGCTTTAGAACATACATTATAAATCCCGATGTTTTCATTACAAATTATGAACAGTTTCAGTTTTGAAATTTTGCTTTATTTATCTGTTGCATTATCACTGACACATCATTGACTTCTAAATTAGGAGGAATATTGTCAGTGTATAAAAATGGTATCAATGCCAGTTCAGAAAAAAAAAATGCAAACCAGTTTATGACATGGGCTCAGATTTTTAAATTAGACTTACTTTAGAAAAATGTACTGTGAAATCGTCAGATTTTGACCAGGCTTTGTCCTCATTCCGAGCAACAGAACTTCACAGCAGGACAATGTTTTAGCAGCGTGTTACAAAAGTGGTTGTCAAATCACAAGAGAAAGTATATAGACACTGCTTTGGCTGAACTCCAAATTTGTATATACTTATTGATCTTCAGTAAGTTGGTCTTGTTAGAGTTATTACTTACATGTAGGAGTTCCCATAATAAGGAAGGGTAGGAGGTTGTCTCTCTAGATGTTTTCCTGGCTGACCTTGTGCTCGATGTTGAAAATGTTGTTTAAATGCTGTGGGGAAAGGATTGTGGTGTTGATGACCTCAGGGACTCCCAGTGTCTTGGCTAGAAGAGTATTATTTCTATTTGGCCATTTTATTCAATTTTAATTGCTCGGAAAGGGAGAAAATGGAACTGCTTGATTAAAAGTACCCACGAACATCTCTGATAGTTTTGTGGAAAGTATTTTCTCTAAATATTTTGGAAGATAATGGGAAAATGATCCAATTATCAATCACACTGTGTGCAGGGAAGAAAAGATTTTGAAAACCATTAAACTGTTACTTTTTTAAAAAATATGAACAAATGTACAGAAATTGGTATCAGTCCTTAAACTACAGCAAGCACACCATTTAAAATGTGTGCATTTATTGGGTGAAATTACATTGGCAAGCTCATACATCTGCATGTTAAAACTGGAGTTCTGTACAACACTAAGTAATAATACAGTGGGTATCTGTGCACAGTGCGGCATCATCAAGAAGCTTTAAACAGAGTGGTTTGCAAAAGAAAGTAGATGTTTGAGAATACTTTCGCAACCAGAAAATTGAAAGTGTTTTCTCTTTGACACTTACCCTTCCGTTCTTTTTGTAAACTCTTCTTAGCGTTCCCACTGGTACATTAGGACACAAAGCAGTTATGAAAAGCAAGAGAAATCCTTAGTTTCTTGGCTAAATTTGGAAAGAATTTTTGACATGGCTGACCATTCTTCAAATAAGATCTTTGTGGCAGAGTGCAGAGGTCAGGGTATAGAAGCCTTGGGATATCAAAAGGTGGTGAGAAGAATGGCCGGGATTTCCAGCAGCCGGAGAGCTCTTTTGTCTCTAGTGGTCAGTTGTCGAGGATGATGCCTGTGGACATCAAAGAAATGTCTAAACAGTGTTATCTGGGCCTGTCCTTTGCCCCCTGCCATGTAATGGGCCTCTTTTCAGGAAAACATTGGGAAAGCTGAGAAAACGCCTTGTCCTATGCTAGTGCTATTAATTCAGCAGGAAAGCAGATCAATAACATTTGCACTAACCAGAAAAACAATCTGTTAGTTTCTAAAAATGCAGATTAGTCAAGCCTTTAAATTATACATTGCATATCCAAGAATCTTGTTTTTTTTTTTTCATAATGTATGTGTTATGAGACCTTGCTCTTAAAATAATTCCTTTTCTGCTTCTTCGACGTATTATGGAGAACTGTTCTGAGAAAACGAAACAGAACAAAACCCCCACTTTCCTTGAGCACTTGCAAATAAGTTTTTGTTTTGGTTTGGTTTTATTATTTTTTCATGGGTTGTATGCACTGAGGTATTTTTAAAGTTAAAAAATAAGCTGATATTTGATGCAATTCATGCTTAAATTGTTGACTTTGATGTCTGGAAGAGTTATGCCATAATTTTCAAGGCAGATTGGTTTCCTTGTCAACAAATAAAAGTTACAGTATCAAAACAAAGCCTGTACCTAGTGTATTTTGCCTCCTGTATTGCCTGTTCACCCTTTTTGTACGTTGCTGAGGGAATAACCATTGCTGGATGTTTCTTTGTGCAATCAAAAAATCTATTCTATGAATACTATGGGAAGATAAGTTTATTAGTATTTTTTATCACTGCCCCTGTGGAAAAGCAAAACATATTGTTTGCTCCTTGTCATTTTGGATTTCTTTTTAGAGATCAGAGCTCTTTAAACCCCCAATTTTGCAAAGATGTATTGCAAGTTTGAGTGGTAAACAACCAGGGTAATAATCTGAGACCCCAGCCATGTGAGAGCTAATTAAGCCTAAAATAGGTAGCAACAGAGAGGAAGTCGGACTAGAAATGGGCCTTTGCTTCTGATTCCTGTGAATCTAACTCAGTATGTGGGGGGTTTTTTGTTTTTGTTTCATTTTTATTCAAAACCTGCCACTCTTGAACTAAATAGATGCAATGTAAAAAACATTCTTTGCAAGATTGAGGGCTAAGTAGAATTTCTAGTTATGGATCAGTCTCTAGGAATATTTAATAAGACAAGCTTTTAGAATTAAATGCTGCCTACGTTTTATTAAGACTATTTTATTGATTGAAATATCCTTGAAATATTTTCTAATAAATTAGGCCACATCAGTATGCATAATTGCATTACTGTCAGAAGAAAGCTACATGAATTCATTCTCAGATACTTAAGGCAAATGGTAAAGTAAGTATTAAAAATAAAACAAACCTGTGGTTGAATCAGTGACAGTTTCTTAAAAAGAGGAAATTTCAACTGGGATTTGTCAGTACATAGTTATGTGATATCTTTAAATATGGCTAAAAATCTAAGCGCAATGCAAAGTGCTACAGATTTGCTGGCACTCCTGAGTGACTCCAGAGAGGCTACGTGATTTTCACTGCTACACCAAGAGCAAAGTAAATGCTTCTCACTTTCTTGAGTATTGATACTGCAGCTTGTGAATTCTGTAGTTAATGTATTTTATAATACGATACAATATAATGTATAATATAATATAGCATTCAGAAAAACACGGAGAACAAAGTATTGCACCTTTTGTAATATTCTATGTTTTTTCTTCTTACACCTGCATTTTTTTTCTTGTCATAGCTGCATCCTTATTTTGCAAACATCTGCGACCCTAGCTTTACACAGAGAACATTCCCAATGAGTGAAAAAGGACAAAGGCCACACAAAAAGGGAGTCTTTACAGAAATGAGATCCTGATCCTGTAGTTAAATTATAATCCTATGGCTAAATAGATGAATTTAAATTTTTGTCAGAAGTGATACATGTCTACAAGTATCATATTTCAGCAGTGGCTTAGATAATAGACTTAGCTAATGAATAGGTCACTGCTGTTTGCCAGCAGAAAGCAAACTCGTTATGTCATGAATGCATAATTTATAGGTAAGGATAAGAAGACAGAAGTCAAGGAGAGAGAATAAAATAATTTCTCTTATAAAGACTTCTGGACTATCTTTGAGATTACAGAATTGCCTCTTTATCTCTACTGGACACTCGTGGAAAACTTTCGGTTATACAAATTTGTGAACAGTCTTTCTCCACTGCCATTTAAAAATGCGTTTTTAAACATAGATTTGCTATATAATACTCCCAATGACTATGGCCATCCTCACTTTGGCAGGTGCTGCTGCTGGCCCCTCATTCCCACAACAGCTGCACAGCTGCATAGGTGCCATAGGCATTCATGTGGCTATATGGGGAAATAGTTTAAGGGACTGATCTGGCTGAAGATCACCTTAGAAAAAGAAGCAATATAGTTTTCAGCTAAGTTATGCTCTAATCCCACTTGACACGTCCACGTATGGATATCTGTGCCCAAACAACATAAGAGGCATGAATGTTCAGCCCAGAAAGGAGAGGTACTCACTGCACAAACTGGAAAAACTACTGAAAAAAATTATTCAGAACCTGTGCTAGGGGAAAATGGATTCCCCCTACTGACACCTACTTGTACACATTTGCAAATGTTCAAATCTGAAGTAAGAAGTGCAAATTTGACATTCTTAGAAGCACAGAAATTACCTTTTCCAAATTCAGATGGGCTAACCTGTCTCTCTGGTGTTTCTGTGTGTCTGCTGTAGAACATTCGTCTGTCAAGATGATTTAAAAAAGTAAAAAATAAGTATTGACTTTCATTCTACATCACTCAGTCTAGAGAAGCCTAATTAGAATTACAAGAGCTGCTGGAAAAGTCATTGTAACTCTTGTAAAGGGAAGTCAGACATTGTAGATTTTCATCCGCAATTGTACGGTAGAATTAATGACCTAGTAATTAGATGATTGACAGTGTCTAGTGTTATAAAAAATGAAAAGAAATATAGATGGCAAGCAGATATCCATGAATAATGATGGGATCCGAATTAACTGTTCACTCTCAAGAGAAAGGTTTTAAAGTTGTTAGGTCAAAACTCAGTGGCAGTTAGGCAAGTAAAAAATAGTAATTAAAGAGGAGAATAAATAAAGAAAAAAAAAGGAAAATTGTATTTTGCCACGGTTTTAATCTGCTGTCTATCCGTATCTTGAATAATGTGTGCAGTTCTAGTCTTATAGTAGAGCCAGAGGACTCGTGGAATGGAGACAAGGATGACTGAAGGTATGGGGGAGTTTCCATAGGAAAGACTGGGTGGGCAAGAATTCTTCAGCTTTGGAAAGCACAGGAAGAGGGGATAGAAGTTGAAGGAGGTCTAGAAAGTAATGAAAGATAAGAAATTTTACTGGGCATACTTATTCACTATTTTTCCTAATAAAATAATTAAGGGAACCACTGGAATTAATGTGCAACAGATGAAAAAACAGGCTGCTTTTATTTTTATTTTTTTTTAATTTTTATTTGACTTCCTATGTTTCTCCATAGCACTTTTCTTATGCATATGCTCATTTTCATAATGAGAGAACGGTTTAAATCTCACTTCAGAACTATGTCACATATAAAAAATGGATGTGTATGATATGGTGCATTTAGATGAAATAGTTAAGCTTGAATTTTACAATAATTTCTGAAAAAGTGGTCTCCTATGTTGTTCATTAAGTTTTTTCTCTAATAACCCTTCAGAGGCGAGTTTTGATTGTGGGCAGCCAGAGATGTATTGATGTCTGAGATCTTAAATTCTGTCCCAAATTTATCAGAAAGAATGAGATGAGAAACCTGTTACAGACCATGGGAGAGTGCACAGCAATTTGAGTAAGCTGAAAAGAAGTGAAAGGTAAATGCTGCTGGATAATACAGGTTTCGTGCTCAGAGAAGTTGCAACCTAAGTTCAGATGAAATTTTGCAGCAAACTGTATTGGCTTCCCTGCGAAAAAGAGATTATTACCTTTAATTGCTATATTTTTAAAGGAACCGTGCTTATTACATAGCTGGTTAGATGCTTGAAATAATTCTAAGTTAAAATAAAATTAAAATAACTTTCTTACTATGCCAGGAAAAATATAAAAGCAAGCTTAATGCATTTTAGTGAGACAAAGTTCTCAGGCCACTTCGTCATCATACAGCTTCTTATTCTTTCTAATGTATGCTAAATCTCCTGTCAAGACTTGCCTCAAAAAATGAGAGCTGGCATTGTACAGTCACCTCTCTTTGACAGTGCATAATGGGGGGGCAGAGTAACAGAGATGAAGCAAAAGCAGTTTGAAAGATGCAGACTAATAAGAATAAACACAAAAAGATGTGAACCTGTTTTTGAGAAGAATGGGAATAGTCTTAAGAAATTTGCTGCTGAGTGGCCTGAGCAGCACATCACCCTCCGTGGTGTTGTGTGTAACCAAAGGCACAGAGAGAAGCCAAGACTTAAATCACAGTTTGGAAAATCCACCTACAGAAAATCACAAGTTTATGCAGGTTTACTAATACAAAGAAGACAGATATGCAACCTGCTCATGTATATACTTAGTCCATGTACTTTAAAGGTAAAGAAAATGATGTGTATTCTCATGGTTGCATGGGTATGTGTGCAGCTGCAATACAACCAGTATAGTACCTCTGGGTCTGCAACACAGTCTCAAAATGCAACTTTCTTAATCTTTCATAACAGTGATAATTTTAAAACCTGATGCTGTATAAGTGTCAGTATTAGTTGTTTCATTGCTGAATATTTCAGTTCACCCAAAGGAGAAGCGGAAGTGGAGTGCATATGTAATTTGTGGGAAGGGCATTTAGAGAGAACAGTTTTAAAAAGACAGTGAATAGAAATCAGGGATATTGGGATGAAGAAGGGAAAACTGTGACCAGGATGCACATGGACTTGGAGGCGCAGGCTGCAGTGCTAAATAAGACGTCTTGAGGTGAAGCTGAGCACTGAAAATCCTGATTAGAATGGTTCCTGGTGCAGTTTTGGCCTGTTGCTGTTGATGATCTTCCAGATCAACCACCCCAACATCTGCTGGAGAAGTATCACAGTGAGCTGTAGGCAATCCATAGACATAGCAGAGGAATGACATTCCTAGTTTGGATGTAGCCGATAAATGGATGTGGTTGCTGTCAAACTGCAACCTCAGGTGAATGGGAGCGCCTGCCTTCTAATAATATACTGCTAATGACAGGGGCTTCATCTGTTTGGGTTTTCCAAGAAACTCATTTCGACAGAATCTACCACTAAGGACAGCTGAATGTGACATATAGAGAAAAAACGACTGATAGGAGTAAGCGACTTACTCTGTAAAGGTCATATTTTATCTGTGTGTTTTGTGCAGAATTCTCTTGAGGTAATGAAAGTGGAGCTATGAGTGTCAACTGATGAAGGAAACTACTGTATAAGCAAGTGTCACATTATGCATTGATAACTGAGCCTCAGCCTGAGGACACATGAGACTGAGTGCATGTATCTGCTGGTAGGTGTGTGCATACAGGTGGTACCTACCCACCCGATTTATTGTTATCCATCACTGAAACATAGCTCTTGCTTTGAAAGAGTTTCTTATTAGCCTACTAGGACACTGTTGTTGCAATTAAGAAGATGATAAGCAGAATTTATTCAAAGGAAGCAAAGCTTCAAAATTGCTTATAAAGTAAAAAAATTTTCAAGAAAAAGTTTTATAAAGCTCTAGTTTAGTAAAGAATAATCACCTTAATGGGAAGATGCTATTCACGGAGTGTATAGACTGTTAATTGAATGCAGAAGATGATGGGGAAAAGATGATAATGTACTATTTCTAAGTTCATAATGTCAAGCACTGATCTAAGTTACCAGTCAGAGTGTCAGAAGAAAAGGAAGGACTTTGATAACAGAATTCTAGTGGAGGTAGGGTTTGCAATTGTGTGAACCAGTTATTCCTCTCCTTTCTTCTTCACAGCTTTTGGCATAGGAGACAGTGAAGAAAAGTAGTAGTTCTGGTCGAAAGTGGCTGGGCCCCTTGTGGGCTTGACTCTTACTCTTCTTTAGCCTGAGATCGCGTTCCTGAGTCTTAGACAGCTTGTACACAAGCAACAGTTAAAACAATTATTCCTCAGCACTTAGGGAGATGTTTCCCTACATAGGATAAATTCTTTAGAATTCTTCATATATGGCTCATCCCATATTCTAGCATAGAGCTACTGTTTGGGTACCTTTAATATGTTTTTCTTTACTCTTTAGAAGTTCTAATGCAGTGTTATTTCCTGCAAGTTGTGTAATAGTATTTACAAAATAGGCAGTGCTTGGGGATCCAAGGCATTTCCAAGAAAATTTTTCACTATGTTTTCAGTAAGTAGAATTATCTGTATTTTACAGTGAGAAACTACACATAGGTTTAGAAAACAAAAGCTGAGATAATAAAATTAAGGTATTAGGATGTGTTATGACAAATTAGGATAATCTTAAACCTCTGAAGATCAGAGATATGAGACAAAGTAGGGAGACCAAGGTGTCCTGTGGTGGGGAGGTGAAGCGACCTGATCTGTATCAATGAAAATCGTAATTTTCTGAGTTTGAGTTAGAAGTCTAAACCTGTTGTCTGCTGATCTTCCGTTAAAATGTCTGAATGCATCTTCCTAATGCTTTCAAATTATGCTATAAGGCTGAGATATATTTTTCTAGAAGAGCCCTTATCTAATGTCTAGGAAAAATACTGTCTTTTACAGGAAATGCTTACTGCTATTGAACAAGTAATATGTGTGTAAAAAATACTGGAGGCATAATTACAGGGAAAATGGATGCTGGCAGGTGTGAAAGAGCCACCCCTTTAAGCAAATGATTTTGCTTTTTTGCAAATTACAGGATAACTGGATGCTGCCAGAAGTGGAAGAGTCAGCCCTTTAAGGCAAGAATTTTGCTGTTACATAAAAGCTTGTTCCTAGCATGTCAATCGATACAAGATGTGCAGTTGTGGTGTTTCAGACATACCATTTTGTACTGTTCATGCTGTCTGTGTAGAGTGCTATTCCAGTCTTTTATGTAGTCACACAAACTCTGTCCTTTTAAACCTTTCTTCATCAGGAGAGACTTCTCTGCTGCAGGGACAGTGCACAAAGGATAGTACTCAAATGTGAGAGCGATGCCCAGCTTTTTTGAAAAATATGAGGCACTATCAACCAACTGAAAAATGGCATTAGAAATAATATAAATGAGTGTCCTAGTTTTTATACTTGTAGATACAGTGAACTATTTGTCCTCATGCAGCCTTGATGTGCCAATCTTGATTTTGTAGACTTTTAGCAAATGTCTGTAAGTCACCTCTTTTCTGTTCTGAAGAACTCCAGCCACCTAGATAGTATTGAAGCTTGTTAATCCTTGTGGTCTTCCTTCTGGTCATTCTTTGAATGTTTTCAAGTTCTGCTGTGTCCTTTTTGACAAAGTGGAACCAAAGTGCACACAGTGCACTCCAGTGTAAGCAGATTATGGATTTATACAGTGGCATAATCATCTTTCTGCTTACTTCTTAAAATCTGATTTTCTTTTTTGCTTGCTATTGAGAACAAAAAAATTTCAAATGTTAGAAGTTACTCAGAAAGTCACTTAATACACTGCTGAAGTTGCTTTTCTCAACCAACACTGACATTCTAGGCCTTTATTTACTATAGAAGCATAGAATAGTTTCAGGTACAAAAAATCATTCTTAATAGGCGTTTTCTTTGATCACTGTAATTACAGATGTAAACATCATAATCATTAAGGTTATACAACATATATGTACAAGAGAGAGCAAGACAGAATGTAATTATCCTTATGTGGTATATAATTGCCATTGTGCTGTCTTAAGATTTTTATGGGAAACAAAATTACTACTTGTAATTTGCATTCCTTTTTGTATAGTTATATTGCTCTGGATTGCCTCTACTACTAATACTTCTTGTGTATGTGTTGTATAACATGCAACAAAGATTTCAAGCCAGAGCAAGACAAAATGTCACAAGACAAAAATGTCATAATGGCAGTGTTCTTCCTCTCCAGCTTCTTTTCTGCAGTACGAGGTGGTAAAGATTTTAACTTTGCTTTCAGCATAATGTCAGAAATTACACATCTTTCAAATTAAGTTCTAATTTTGTTGAAGAATTTAATATAATTCTGGCAGACTGGAGTCCAGAATTGCTTTTTGATAAATTCTGACGATAGAAGAGTAGACGTTATACTTAATCATGCCATTTTATAATAAATGCTTGCAATGCTTGCTGTTTCAAATGTTTACTTTTTTTTTTCCAAAAGTCAACATCATCATATATATATCCTATGCTATTTCAGCACCAGATTTTGGATTTGCAGACTGTTAAGCAAAAATAGATTTTGTAGAACAATTGTTGCAGTTTGACACTCAGTTGAATCAAAGAATGGAATCACAGAATGGTTTGGGTTAGAGGGGACCTTAAAGATTGTCTGTTTCCAACCCCCCCTGCCGTGGGCAGTGACACCCAGTTTGACCAGGTTGCTCAAAGCTCTGTCCAGCCTGGCCTTGAACACAGCTCTGGGCAGCCTGTTCCAGTACCTCACCACCCTCATGGTGAAGAATTTCTTCCTTATGTCCAATCTAAATCTCTTTCAGGTTAAAGCCATTACCCCTTGTTTTATCACTACATGCCCTTGTAAAAATTCCCTCTCCATCTTTCATGTAGGTCCCCTTCGGGTACTGGAAAGCTGCTATTAGGCCTCCCCAGAGCCTTCTCTTCTCCAGGCTGAACAACCCCAACTCGCAGGCTGTCACCATAGCAGAGGTGCTGCAGCCCTCTGATCCTCTTGGTGGCCTCCTCTGGACCCTCTTCAACAGGTCCATGTCCTTCTTACGTTGGGGGCCTCAGAGCTGGATGCAGTACTGCAGGTGGGGTCTCCCGAGAGTGGAGCAGAGGGGGAGAATCACCTCCCTCAACCTGCTGGTCACGATTCTTTTGGTGCAGCCCAGGATGTGGTTGGATTTTCATGGAGGAAGAACATACCCTGACCTCCCTGTGGTTCTCTGAGGGTGATATTATTAACCACTGAAGTGTTCAGGAATTATGATACATATCCTATGATCTGAAAAAAGAGAAATTGGAGAATCTGGTGCTTCTCAAAACTAAGAGGGAACCATTTTTATTTAAATGAGATTGCAAATTATGCTATTATGAACATTCTCAATTATTGCATCCAATATGCAGCACTAAACTCTTTAGTATCAATCAAGTGACCAGATGACAGAATTCTTAAGAAAAATGTATCTAAACCCAAGGTAAACTAAAGAGATTAAAACTTTAGTGATACCTAGTAATTAAAATAAGGGTCTGATAGAAGGTTGTGCTGTAGTGCAGTTGTGTGTGTAGCTGTGCTGTGGTATATTTGTTTAGCTCACAAGCAGAGATACGTATTCCCCTCTGATACAATGAGTATGAAGAAACCCATCGACATGGACACGATTCCTTCCCAAGTGTGTATGGGGGTTGAGAACATATATAAAAGGCAGATTGGGAAATAGGTACAAAACATGGCAATGACAGTGGAAATTGAGCAGGTATCTTTAGTAGTTTGCAGTGGAATAGAACTGTCACTGTCTTTGAAGCTGGAGATGGGTGGAGGGGTTAATGCGAGAGTATCAAATCACACAGACTGAGCGCAAGATTTGTTCAATTAGTTTCAGTTCACATTCGTGACAGAATGTAATGTGCCTGTTCCCAGGTATAAGATGGTGCCACGTCTTGTCTCCTGACCCAATGTACTGTACAGCATCCTGCATCACATGGCTTGGCATACGAGGTCTTTCACAATGAGAGCGAAGAAAGTTGAGGGTCCTTAAGAGCTGTTTTTCTAAGCACTCAAATGGATGTTACTCAGCCTGGAGGTTCGGAGGTTTTTTTGCCAGTACTACAATTACTAGAGATGAAGGAACACTCTTAAGGAAGTGGTTTTGAACAGTTAGAGCTGTTAATATCTACAGAAGTATCAGGCTATAGCTTTTAAACTTTTACAAAATGGTCTTTGAACATTCATTTAGGATTTTTACACAGGTACAGCGTGACTGAACAAGTAGTGGGTGCTTTTGTGCAGCGCGTGAATAAAAATGAAATGTGGGTGAGATATGAAAGCAGCACCAGTTTCGGTTACCCTTAAGAGCAATGAAGAAGCAGTTGTGACTCTCTGAAATGTTCCTCTTGTGCACGAAGAAAACGAAGGGGTTTTCTGGCATAGGTTGTACCAGTTGTAAAACAAAGTGACTGATTAATAATGCATTCTATTGAAAAGGAATGGGACGTTTGCTTTGGTATGATTCATTGTTGTCTGCTGCAGTAATTAAGTCTGTTGCTTGTCTTAAGGTCAGCATGACCCTGTTTATTTTATTTTTTCAGTCTTGAGACTGTGCAGTTGGTGTTTAAGGGGGAATTAACAATTTATTGGTTTCTTTAGTTTTTGGCAAGTGTATATTTCCTTTTTTTTTTGTCTTCTCATTCATTATTGAAGCACTTGGTTGTCTTATAAAACTTAATTGACCTTTTATTTCACTCTTTAAAGACATTTTTTTTTTCTCAGAGATTTTAACAACATGTACTGTCATGGTTAAGGTCCTTGGCAGTTCAGTGATAATAAGAACAATACTTGTATTATTTTAAATACAAAGCAGTATTTTTAAAAGTTCTTCTGTACCTTTAATACATGTTCATAGGAAAGACAATCCTATTCCAGCTATCCTGTTACTTTATAAATAGAAATTCACCACACTTGCTTCCTCAGTTTCCTTTACATTTGTTAGTATTTCACAGTAGATGCCTGCACATTATTTTGCAGTTCTCAATGTCTTTTTTAAAACTCCTGTTTCTTTAATATCTACAAAAAGTCAAGAGTAATCTCCTGACATGTTTTTTTCTGGCAGCACGATTGGAATAGCTGCAATCTTGAGTGTAACTGTTCTCTGTACCTTAGAGAAGTGATATTATCCCCAATTTACAGTCAAACAGTAGAAGGACATTGAGGTTACAGGAAAAAAAAATACAGGCAAAGAACTTAGAAGAATTTGCACAGAGCATCCCAAACTGAACTGCTGGGAACCCTGATCAACTATTGTTCCACTGGAGGAACCCACTTCCAGTTCCTTGGACCCAGAGCTGTGGGGGAGATTGGGCGCAAGGGCCGTGCTGCACGGTGGCCCTGACCCACGCTGCTCGGGGAATGGCCGGGCTGTGTCTGCCCGGCTCTCCGCAGGACTTCGGTGCCTCTGAGACACAGGTTTTGTGCATGTTCGGGTGACCAAAGTACCGCCAAGTGTGTTTCACAGTTAGCCAGGATGTGCCTGGGAGCATGGAGTGAGAACAGGTGGGTGAGGGCACCTTTTGGGAAGCTGCTGGAGAACTGTGTAGGGTGGTGGGAGCAAACCTGCCCCAATCTTATCCATGCTGCCTAGAAAAAGGAGAGCCTTGTTTAACTACTCACACAACTAAAGCTGAGTGCAGAATGCCTGGGTGTAAACTAATGTGTATGTAGTGTAGACAGTTGGGTGATCAGGCGCTAGAAGCAAACTGGAAGCCAAGTTGTTTGACAATGTAGATGTATCCATAGATGGGGCAATTTTTGACTTTGAGAGTAGAATTTAGTTTGAGATTAAGGATTTGATTCAGCTTCTTGTTTACATGCTTTTGTCATTTGAGACGTTCTCAAGTATTGTGCATTACCTGGTCTCCTGCAGGTCTTACCTTGTGTTTCTGGGGCTTATGCAGCTGTCTCAGATATCCTGGAGCATACCAAAGACCAATAAACATGTATGTGTAAGCAACTAAATCGAGCCCCAGGACTCCTAAATATAGAGGTCTTCAGGTAAACATCCACAGCTGTAACTCCTGGTAGTCAGTGGTTACACAGTGCACCAGCTCTTCCTTTGTTCTTCCCTATAAATGAATGTCTTGGTAGAATATTTTTGTAATGCTGTTAATTATTTTTATCGTTGTATCTTAGTCTGTGTTTTGAATTTCTAAAAATTTTGTTACCCTGATGTTATAACCTCAGGTTATGTTCCTTGTTTCTTTTCTATTCCAGTGTCTTCGAGCTTTGGAAAACATGCCCTGTAGATTCCTGTAAAAAAGCAGATTCTTTTCTGTAAATGCATAGGGTACAAGGTATATATTTTACGTCTCTTTTATTGGCATAATTACGTGGTCAGCTTTCCCCTAACAACTGTTCTCTCAGTTCATTGCTTACATTACTGACTCATTTCACGCAGATTCAGCTACTCATTTCAGCAGGCAGACCCGCTCTTTTCTGATGGATGTTGCATCAGCAGCTGCCTACTGACCAACTCCCACTGGTTCTGTGTACAGGATCCTTACACAGAACCTCATCATCCATTCCTGGCATTCCTGCGCTGGGTATGAATCAAACACAATAGGCCCCGCTGCGCTTGTTTGCCCTTTCTCCTCCTCCTCTGGAGCTCCTGCTCCATGCCTATATCCAAGGCAAGCCCCTTTTATTTTTTGCATTCCATTACTGAATATCAGGTTAACATCTTCTTCTTTAACACCTACCCTATACTAATACTCTCTAAGAGTGATGTGGTGTTCCCAGTCCCACGGCAAAATCAGAAGTAAGCAGGCACTTTAGCATCCTAAACTTCATTCTGGACAGCACCCGACGCAGCATCCTAGAGAAATTTTGTTCATAAGTGCACTACAGTTAGGGGGCAAGTATGCTTGGCTGGCATCAATCAAGTTGTCCCTCTTTACAATGTCAATTTTCTGGTTTGTGTTACTGTTGACCTGGTAAATTATTAAAAGTGACTCTTCCAAAAATCAGGTGCTTTCACACACATGCGTGTGTATTCCTTGCAGTATTTGTTTTTCTTTTGGATTTCTTTAAACTTTGGCTGTCAATATAGTCTTTTCAAGTATCATCTTGTCAGGTTAATATGTTTAAGGCACACAATTGTACAGTGCTGATAGGAAACCAGGCAGTGATTTCTGCATTCCCTAGCTGAATGATTTTGTACCCTACTTGAGAATGACATAACTGAGGTCTCCCATACTTGATGTTAAGTAGAGAGCATTTATAAAACTTGTAGTTCACTTCCATAGCAACAGAAAAACATACCGGTAACTCCTAGAACATTACTTAATATTTTCTGTACAGTTTCTTTTTCACATTCTTTCATGCAGTGCTTGCATCTCAAATTTTAAGTATAGGATAGAACAAAATAGGTGATTTCGGTTGGAAGGGGCCTACAGCAGTCATCTAGTCCCACCACCTGACCAATTCAGGACTGATCAGAAGTTAAAGCATGTTGTTAAGGGCATTGTCCAAATGCCTCTTAAACATAGCGTATATGTAGAGTATAGCTTTTTTTTAAATTACCAAATAAACAATGAAAGCTTTCCATTAATATGAAACTGTTTTGAGTGAAAACACTAAATCACCTATGTCTCCAAGGGATTCCTCAGCAGGCTTTAAAATTCAGGTTTTTTCCATTTTGTGTTACAGAAGAAGAATCAGAAAGCGTAGTTTTAAGATCTAAAAATGTTTTTTAAAGGATTTTCGTAGTCTGGAGAAAAAGATCCTGCTCTCACCACCATCCCTAGGCACATGTTCCTGGTCCTTTTGTGTGTATTAATGGCCTTACTCTTTATGCATAGCTTGGTAAGAGATCTGATCTATCTGAACATAACCCTACAAAAAGGACTAGTTTTCAACCGTATCAGCTCAGATCCATGCCACTGAACAACAGAGGAGGAATATATGATCATGAGTGAGACATTCCTCCTCAGCTGTAATTTGAGTTTAGAGCAGCTTGAACCACAAATGAAACCGTACCCTGAGAATGAAGGGTGAAAATGAAGTTCCACAAGCTGTACCGAAAAATAATCTTTCATAGTTCAGTGGATCCTGCATGCAAAGGTTACACAGAACCTTAATTCAGCTGAGAGCCTAGATAAGTGCTTGATTTTACTTATTTCAGTGATACTTAACAGAGTTTAAAATCAAGCACATATCTGAATGTTTCATGACTTGGAGCCATAGGAAAAAGAAAATTCAATTTTCAGCATAATTACTTTCATCTTCTGAAGTGATGTACTGCAATTTGTGACCTAAGGAAACATCTCATGAATATATCTTTGCCAGAAATAAATGTTCTCTATACATGTACTCTAGATGTATCGTGAAAAGATGCAGTTTGTTTAAATGTGATCCAATAGCTGTTTCTTTGTATATCTAGCAGTATATTGAACATAATCTGTCAAATATTGCTTTGCTTTCCTACCCTTTTATTCAAAAGATACGGGCATAGTACCAACACAAAGATAATATTGCTACATATCTTACTTCTGTTCTCCTGTTAATCTTTTGTTCTGTTAGCAAAATAGTACCCACAGCATACACTTTATGCATTCTTTAGTGATTTTGTTATCTATATAATGCAAAAGGCCACCCCCATTTGTTTTAAAAACCCCACCTTCAGTCCTTCTAAAAACCTCCAACAAAACTGTTGACGTTAATAATGCTTCAGAGTGATAGATTGATGTGTGCCTGGCCAGGAGCACCATGACCCAGCACAGCACTTCTGTATTAATAAGACAGAAAGTCAGACCATTTATCATTTAGCATAGCCAGCACACAAATTAGAGAACAGCTTGCCAGGGTATATTGTGGTCTCATTACTTTGTTTTTGCCATCGTTGCAGAATAGATAGCTTTGAAACCTTCCTGTGCTCTGCTGTGACAGGAGAGTGTTCATGTCACGGTGACCCGGCTGAGTTGTTCAGTTGCGTACACTGCTGACTCAGGAGCCTTAAGTGTCCTATCCAATTCGCCCAGCAGCAGACTCTTCTCAATCAAAAGAAGGAAAACTCCATAAAGATATAATCACTGGCATTTACCACAGGTGTAAAACGTTCAGCAGTGCAATCAGAATACAAAACTTCGGGAGTAATTTGCTGGATGTCACTGAGGAACACGTGCTTTTATTACGGTACGGTATATTTTTTATTACATAGCTAATATTTCTGTGCTGAAAAATACTATTACTGTTTAATGAAAACTTTAACATAAGATAGCATACTCACGCTGCCTTATGTTGGTTACTCTTCAAATATTGTAGTTGAGAGACATTTAACATCTAATCCTCGTGTTTTAAGCATATGCATCTGTTTACATTTTTGTGTACCTCCTGCCTTGTCAGTCATTTGCTGTCTTTGGGGTGAGTGATTTCCTCTCAGGAAAACTTCGAAATGTTAAAAAAACAAAAACAAAACAAAATAAAAAACCAGACAACTTGAATTTTTAAACTCTTTAAACAGCTCAGATCTCAAAACTGCTAAATTAAGTTTCTTAAATGGATGAAATCTGAGCTTTGTAGTGGTTCTTTCTGTAAAGATGCTTGTTCGATGTTTTTGGATTGCATATTTATGTTCATGAACATTTCTTATGTAATTTAATTTCAATATATAATACATGTGCAGCTGATCTCATGATTGAGTGTACCTTCTTGCCCAGTTTTATTTTGCAATGTAAAATGTTCATCTAGAGAAGTATTTGCCATCCCCAGATAGCATATTTTAGGCTCCTCCCATTGTATTTCTGTCCACTCTTTGTGCATTAGATGGAAAGTATGATGCAGATACAGCGCAGTGTGCTCTGTCAGAAGAAATCAGTGCAGATGTCTTTCAAGCAGTGAGGCCCTTCTGTGTGAGTGAGGCAAAGCCTCCCAACCTGGGCAGTCTGTGTATCCTTGGAGAACCTCCCCAGGGACTGGCTCTGCCTCTGCTTCTCTGAAAGAGGTGGCTCCAAAGTGTCTTCCAGCTGTAATTCCTGGTGTCCCTGTGTGCCTGTGGCTGCCCCCAGTGAGCCCGGAGGGGTACACTTTGGGATAAGGAAGAACAAACGTCTGGTTTCGAGGATGGCTCCAAGCTAACCTGTGCAGTCAGTGTAGGATTTGTATATTCATTTGGGGTTCGGAAAAGATTCTCAGGAAGTCCCTAGCCACTGGTAACTGAAGCGAAGAATAATATACCTCATGTGCAGATTTCTTAGAATTTTCTTTGGAAAACATGCATTTCAAGGTAATCTGCTTCTGGCTTGCCACTCTGCTTTCTACTGCTTTACTTGGAGATCTCAAGTGCTGTACTCAAAGGTACAGAGCAGATGGGTGAGACAGTTCTTGAAAAGAAAGTTGTCTCTCTTTCCCAGGTAATAGTGAGAAAGCCTTTGCACTTACAGAGCTGGGAAAGGGAATGACCAAGACCTGTACAACTTAGGGAATGTTTTTTACTCGTTTTCCACTCGCTGCTTTGATCATTGCTTCCTAGCATTGATTTGTGGCACCTCCTACCCTCCCTTTCTCCTCCCTCTACTTGGCTTCTTCCTGCTGCTTAACAAGCTCAATTGGGTTTATGTATGTAATTCTTTTTTTTAAGAGAGTTGGAAGGTGGTCTCTAAAAGAATTACTTTCATCCAAAGCCAGGAGCTGATCAAAGCAACACACAAAAGCTGAATGGGAGCCAAGGCAGAGCTGCCTGGCCAGCCGTAAGTTCAGGGTTCTGTGCTGGAGAAAGTCAAGCATATCAGCTGAACTGCACAGGAAGCTGCTGATAAGGGATTTTCTCTCCACTAACACCTGCAAAGTTTATGAGATCCTACAGGAAAATCAAAGAAATCTGCATCAGAATACGTTGTTTCCCACAGAGAGGAATGTGAAAGCATTTACAGGATGAAGTGCCATTGCCTAAATGTATTTATTGCCATATCATATATGAGGCTCAGTCTGCACTATCACTGCAACACTGGACTGTTACCCAGCTCTACATTTGCTTTTATGAAGTGACTCCTTAGCACAGTTGTGAGGACATTAAGTAATGACATGTACAATTGTCTATGAAAAGAAGGTTCACTCTAAACCAAAAAAGCAAGTAAATGAAAATTGGTGTTATCATTATGCCTGGAAGTAGATTTCCAGTGAAATTTCTAATTAAGAAACAAGCTAATATACAGTCAGGCATATACAAAAAGTCTAATTAAGATTTCTTCTGAATTATTTTTGCAGATACAGATTTTTTTCAGGTGTTGGTCCCAATAGTGGTAATGATTTTTGAAAATTTTTAGTAGTAATCGAATGTATGACTTTCGACAAAGGGCTTTCTATTATGACAAATTTGAACTTTGTCTGGCATTTTTTCTTCTATATTAAGATAAGCTAAAATAGAATGCCATTTTTAAACAAATCGTTACTTTAAATGCCTCAGAAAAATTCAGCTCTGGCTTGAGAGTAGACATAAAAGTTTCTAGCATGAAGGAAGTTTAAGTTTTCTGTAGTCGTAAAGGAAGACTAGACTATGTATTAAAGCCAAAACAGCCTTTCATCCTTAAATAATTAAAGGAATCTGGTTGCAATTGGAGTTTTCTCTTTCCCCAGAAAACTACAATGTGGGCTGTCACAGCCTAGATTCCTTCTCACTGAATTGCCAACATGCCATAGTCCGGATCTCCAGGCATAGCTGTATATTTTAATGGGTTTATGGCAAGTTAGATTGTTTTGTGTTTAGTCAAGTTTTATTTTTTTGGTTCAAAGTAAAGTTGAATTTGTATGAGTTTAAAAATATGATTTTGTTGTTTTTGTTGTTGTTAAACATCTGGAAATGCTTTTTTCCATTTTCTGTAGAAAATATTCATTTGCAATTTTTGCTGCTGCTCCTTGCCTGAATTGTAGCATTTTCATTGAAAAATGAACACTGTCCTTAATGCTTGTTGATTTGCGGTTGAAAAATTTAAGCAAAAATAAGAAAATACTTGCTTTTAGCAGAAGTTCTCTTTCCAATGGCCAAAATGGATGTGAAATAATTTCATATGAAGAATGATCCATTATTTTTTTTTATTTATTATCTGCCTGAAGAAAAAAAAGCAACAGCTTTTTAATAAGGTTTTCATTGAGGTTGTTTAACATTGTTTTGTCCAGGTCTGTTTTCATCCCTTTTGATATGGATCTGTGTGATTTCTTTCAGGGACACAGAGGGCAGTTAACAATTGGGCTTGACTTTTCAGTAGGTGGGGAAAATTGCCCATATTTGATTTCATTGCAAAGGTGTCCACATTAATCTCTGCAGCAATGTCCTGAGAATAAAGACATCTCCCTATTATTTGCGTCTAAAGTGAATGAGCAAACTGATTTCGGTGGTTAATAGAAGTGATTTGGCTTGGGATCTCAAGTTGCCAAAGAGCTGGGTGATGTCTTCCCATTTCCCGCTCTTCCCAGGGCACTTGAGAGCTGGGCGCCCTTCGACCTGCGCTCTCCTCCCAACACCCTATTGCTTCAAAAGGCGAGTCAGTGGAGGAAATAATCTCACTGTTAATGCAGGAGAAATCCCATGTCTGCAGTCAGCCCGATTTTTTGATCTCAAAAGAAAATATGAGACAAAAATCAAAAGCAAGCGCAAAAGAAAAAAGAACTGCTAGAGAGGTCCGAGTAGAAGTCTTGCAGTATATTCTGTTTATGGAAACAGTAGCAGGATTGTTCTTGGCTGTATAAAGATGGTCGGATTATGTTCTCTGTGACCTGTCATCAACCTTATTCAGAGTCTCTGTGTTTAATCATGAACTACTTTCCGAAGTGGCATTATTAGGAAACCATTAAGTTTAAACTGGACTGGTCTGTAGATAACGTTTCTAATATAATTCCACAGAAGATATACGAGTTGTGAGACCTGGTAACAGAAAAGGAGCTGGAATTTCTGGCAAAAGTAACTGTGGTTTAAGTTAAAGGTTTTATTAATATGTTGCCTTTAAAATGTAATGGCCAAATGGTGTCTACTGTACTGCCATAACATTATTCATATGTGAAACACGGAATGACTAGAGACTTTTAAATGGTCCGACAACTTGATTGTTGTGGAATAAATCACTGAAAAAGTGGATTTCAATCAGCAGATCCATAAGTGACTACAGCCTTTAATCTGATTAGAACTATAGAGCTGACCTCAGCGAAGGATCATCGTTTCTTCTCAGTAACTTTTAAAGCTTCAAAATTTCTCATTCTGAGTAAGACTAACAGCAGAAAATCAAACCCTTTTTGAAGTTTTTGATGAAAATCATAGGAATAGTAAAACATTGGTCTGAAAGTGATCTCAAATGAGGAAATGTATTTAAATGTTTCCCACACTCCAGTATTATATCTTAACCATCAGTCTTCTGAGCCCGTTTTTCCTCTCTCTTGCTGCCAACTAATTCTGGCAGAATATTGTGAGGAAACAGAATTGACTTCCAGAAACTAATATTTTTTGCAGAAATTGGCAGTAGTCCACCTGTTTACTACGCATGTAGATGGCTTTGTACCGACAAATAAAAAACTTTGTAAATTACTTCTACAAGTGATAATTTTGTGGCATGTGAACAACCAGATTGCTTCGTGAAGGAGTAAGTTTTTCTTTGTTTTTGCCCATATGAACCACAGCAGTATTAGTAAATTAAATAGTTGCAGGAAAAATTCCTGTGTGCTAGAAATCAATTTTCTTTTGTAATGTCTTGGCTTTTGTGCCAGCGCTCACTCTTTGCAGCAATTCCCAGGCACACTTCAGAAGTTATGATGGGCCAGTGACCGTTCCCAAAAGGCATTTTGGATGGAGTAACCTTGGTTTGGGGCTCGCAGTAAAGACAGAAGCTATAATACTGTGCTGAGTCTGGCAGGAGATGAATATCACTGAGAGTCTCTCTTAGTTTTCCTGAATCAAGAATTTTCTGTAACCAGTGGGAATATATTTACCACAGTATCACTTTTACACAAGACTAATATTAATATAGAAGATTAAGAATAATTTATTCTTCCAAATCCAAAGCTGAAGAAAGCACTTCCTATAATTATGGAAAGCTTCATGGAAATAAAAGGGTAAAACATGGTTACACAGTCTTGTGACTGAACGGAATCCATGAGGATCTTACAGTATGTAATGCTACCATTGAAGAATCAGTTTTGTGCTGTCTCCAAATTTTCTTTTCTTCTTATAGTTGTGTTTACATACAAGTCCCTGCACTATGATTTCTCTCTTCTTAATCAGATTGTAGTTTTTAATATAAGTTTTCAAAGGTAATTAGAGACTTTATGGAACTTTAAAAATACCAATGGATTTTGGATGCTACTGGATGGATCTAACTCATGTTCGAAGAGCAAAAGGATCATATTAACAACATTTCTGGTACTGACCAGTGAACAAATTGTTGATCTGCAGTATGGAATGCTTTCTTCTCCCAGACAAATTTTAATAGATAGCCTTTTGGATACCAAAGTCCATAGTTCATCCAAATAAAACCTCTCATTTTATGTGAGTGATGAGCTGCCTCTTGCAAGAGTCATAAATTATTTTGGAATAACAATGAGCTTGGAAGCATCGTACTGTTCTCGTCTTAGAAGTGATACAATAGAAATTACTCTGTTAGGCCACTTTAGAAGTATGAAAGCTGGCTGCTTAGACTGGGAAAATGTATCCGTTGCTATACAGTTTTGCTGGAAGGATTAATAATTTGAAGTACTAATGTCACTTATGTTTTAGAATGCAAAAAATTCACAACTTAATATGGAACTTATCCTCCTATGATAATTTGTAAGTCGTATGCAAGATTGAATTTAATACTAATTACCCATGTCTTCCTAATTTCTTGCTTGTTTCCTTGACTACTTTTTCAAGCCTTCTTAACACAGCCCACATGTATTCTTTACTTTATTCAGTTTTTGCTGTCAGCAGACTTTCTTTGTCAGTCTGTTTCAATGGGAGTTGTCAAAAGCCCTGGATTAATTTCCATGCTCTCAAGTCCATAGCTTTCCTTAGGATACCCAGTCCATCCTAGGTATAGGATAAATTTTGTCCAGAGTTGCTAGATCTTCACTCTTCACAACATCTTAATACTCCTCACTGATCTTTATCACAGCCAGGATCTCAGTGACTGGACGGCAATCGCTGTGGGATATCGTGACCGGTCAGTGTCATGGCTCTCGTGGTAGGTACAGCCCCTGTGGCCACAAGAACAGGCCACGCCTGTTCTAAATCACAGCAGCTGACTATAGGGGCACAGCAGAATAGCGCAAGTTTTCTTCAAAACCTGACTAGTTCAACTGCAGTTGAACTTGAAGTTGACTCTATATGCAACAGACATTAACCCTTAAAAAAACCTCTGTTTTTCCTAGTCACGTAATCCCCGTTTACCACAGGAATCCTGACAGTTCCATGTTTGGAATTCCAGGGCTGTTCTCTTTAGTGACTAACACACTACTTCTCTCATTTGAGATGCTTGGACTTGGCATCTCTGGCAGGATTATCCATGGGTTTCTAAGACAGGAGCATGATGGGCTTCATTTGTATCGCAATTGTTTCTTAGGCTCCCAAGTTTCTCAGAGTGGTTTTCTTCTTTTTATCACAGTTTTAAGCATTTCTTACAGGTCCAGGTCTTTCCCTTTTCTTCTCCCCTTGGTATTGGCAGGTATTTTTCTCTGCATCCTCTCCATGGAAACTGATGTTGTGGGAGGGAGGTGCCCTTTGATTTATCAGTAGCTGGGGTCGAGACTTGTACTTCTGGGTCAGTGTGTGGGGGTTTTTTAATAGATTTGGTCACCATCTATGTTCATGGCTTGGAATTTCACAAGCATTTGAAAGTTTAGCCAGTGCCACCCACTTGTATCTGACAGAGACATAAATCTGGGCTGGGAACGCTGAGTTTATTGAAGCAGGAAAATAGGACTCAAAGCCTTTGCTTCCTGGTGCCACGGAGTCAGCATTTTACAATTCAGGTACCACAGTCTGAGCAGCTTTAAAGAGGGGATGACAACCACAATAGAGTTAGTGGGAAACAGCTTCTCCTTTGCTTGCTCCGTAGAATAATTTGTCCTGCAACTGAGTCAGTGGGACTCTGGATGGCAATGGCTGATACTGGCAAAGAAACTCCTGCAATGCCCATTTTCTGGTTCCAGTGGTGTGTGTCTGAAGATGAAAAATGGCTGTGAAATACTTACCATGTCTTCCAAACTATGTCCCGGGGTTTATGATTGTGTTTGGCACTGTGATTGTAAGATCCCACAGGTACACGAGAGCTGACCAGGTACACAAATCCAGAAAGCATATTTTTGTTTCATTTGAAAAACCCATTCATGAAAGTAAATTACCACCCCAATGGATAAACAAACATGCTTATGTTGTAAAGGATTGCAGGACCTGTCGCTTGTACAACTAACGTAATCTTAACCGATTCCTTATCTGTAACATCACATCACTAAGATGCTGCTTTCTGCCATCCTCAGGGCTAAATGTGGGGTTTCTGTTTCATCGACCTGTGTGAATGCTGTGGCTGTGTGAATGCTGAGCTTGTATGTCAGATCCCTTTAAATGGTATATCTATTTTTGTTCCTGATAAACTGTACAGACTAATAGCTGACTTCGTCTGTGGAATAGAGTTTATAAACAGAAACATTACATTTTTTTCTCATTCATCACAATTGGATCCAGATAGTGACTAGTAAAGCAAGTAAGCCTCCACTGCATAAAGCAGTCTGCATGCATAACGTCTGATAATGGTTTTCAGTTCTCTCAGAATGTTTTGTTTCACTCTGGATGAATTTAAAAACTTCTTATTTTCCAAGTGCTTTAATTAAGCTTTTCAATAAGTAGATAAGCTCGAGAATCATGTAGACCAGTCTGCTTTGCATGGTGATGTTGAGAATAGGTAAAATCCAGCCCTTTTTTAAGACAAACTTCTGCCACTGCGGCCAAAATTTTGGATGTTCTCTTTGTGCTGTACCAGTGATTTTTTTTTAAGTGCAAAAAGTCTTTTGTATGTTTTATGAATTTTTCATGTTTTGGCTCTGTATTTAAATAAAAGTCTATGTAAGAAAGCGTGTGTAATGGATGATAGCTGAATACTGTTTCCATTCCTGAAGGTGCAAGTTTGATTGTTACCATGTTGAGAGATGATAATGCATCTTTATTTCTCTTTAGTCCAGACTTTTGAGACTGTGATGGACAGTCATGTAGAACCGTATCGTACCTGCTGCTGAAAATGTAGAGGTGGGTCACTGAGCCCACAGATGTCTCCAACCTAACGTGAGAAAATATTAGTTTATAATATGGGAAGGAATTTAAAAGAACAAAGAATTAGATAGGTATCTGTCAAGTATCTTGTCAATTATTTGTCTTTGTTATACTAAACCTAAACCATCAATATAGCAACGACAAAGAGTTATCAAGATACCTGGCAATCATATAATGGTTGAAAGATGGATTGGAATTAGAACTAAAAATCTTCTAGTGCCTTTGTGCAGAAGCAGCATTTAGTATAACTCATTTCAGAGCTTGACCTTGGGGTTCCTGCGTATGCCTCTGGCAGAGGTTTTTAAGGACAATACTGGAGTTGGGCTTTTCTCATCATATTCAGCTGTGTTTGGTGTGGGTAAAGCAGAAGAGGAGCCAGAGGGTTCCTGTCAGTGAGGAAAGGGAACCGTAATCTACTTTTTGTGTTGGAATAGAAGATACGTCCTCACTTCTGCATTAGCACTGAGCATCTCTACCAGGCTTTACAGCTTCCCAATTACCCTTCAGCAAACGGACACATCAGTACCGCTCACTGCAGATTTTCTGTTTGTTTTCTGTTTATATGTGAATATTTTGTCAGTAGTGCCTGCTTCTTCTCTAGATCGTGTTCTTAAATGCTACCTGCATGGTTTTATAATTCTTATTGTGCTTCTCTTAATACTATAGATATGTAATATCAATAGACTATAATATCTACTATTAAACATGCTATATATATGTAGTATTAACATACTACAGAGAAGCATACAAGAATGTTATTACATATGTAAAACGTGCTTTACGAAGTCATAAAAAGACTTCCAAGTCCTCGGCTTTGTGCGTTGTTTGTCTCTAACTCCTTTTTCCTTTGAGAGCAGAATGTGGTTTCATGGTGGTTTTGCTTTTTCTTGACTGATTCCTACCAGCCGCTTCCCGGCCGGCTGCTTTCCCCAGCGGTGCTGAGGGGCTGCTCTGTGTGTCAGAATTACTGCCACAAACAGGAAGCATTTCATGCTCTCTATTCACAGCGACTTGAGGAGGGAAAGGACATGGGGCCCAGGGCAAGAACCACTTTGTACTAGGAAAAGAAAGCTGACATGGCTTTTGGTTATACTGGTTCATTGTGCTCGCTGTGGAAAGCAGGCGGCTGTTAAGTACGTGGGATATTCAGCTGGAATAGACTGGCTCCTCAATGACTGAATGAGTAAATTATGTGGTTTCACTCACAATAAAGTACTGATAATTAAATGCAAAATCAAATAGATGATCAATAATATCACATTCTGAAAAAAAAAAAGGCACATTTACTTCTTAAGGTGGGAAAGAAGATATCTGAGTTACAGCAATGCTACATTATTTATAAGGCAGCGCCTCTAAAAGATGTGTCGAACTGCTTTAGCCAGGAGTTTTCAGCCATGGAGGCCCCTGCAAACTTAATTACACAAAACTGTGCTGTTCCCCAGATCCTTTAACTTTTATTCTGTTCAAATCATGTAAATCAGAAAGGCTGTTTTACAGATGACATTGCTGACTATTGAAAATGCATCTCCTCAATTGCTATATAAACCAAGGAATTACTTGAATCAGATTTCTAGTCACATCTTCAAGAAGGTGTCAAAACTTTCTGCTTTTCTGCTAAATTACAGAAAGCTGTTACTTTTAGATAACTTCCTGTAATTTACCAGCAGGATCTGCTCAGTGATGGCTGCAATGTTCTTTTCCTTTGCCTTTCTTTGCGGACAATGAAGCTTCTCTCTTTCGTGAGAAATGTTGTAGTCTGAAATCAACATGCAGTGATCGAGTTCTGAGTGCTAAAATTGAAATTATCTTTTTTTTTCTTTTCTTCTTGTCACTTTTTTTTTTTTTTTGAGAAGATGGGAAATTCTTACGCTGGTCAGCTCAAGACAACACGGTTTGAAGAAGTGTTGCATAATTCTATAGAGGCCTCTCTCCGCTCAAACAACTTAGTTCCCAGACCAATCTTTTCTCAGTTGTATTTGGAAGCTGAACAGCAACTGTCATCACTAGAAGGTAGGAAATAGTGAAATTTATATTTCTGCTCAAAGACAATTCTGTTGTTTGCTCTTCCGAGGCTCAGCACAAACATTTCAAATCAGAATACAGAAAACCAAAAAAAATTAAAGGTTTTCTTCGGAATTTTTATGTTCTAAAATATATACATACACTAGAATTGGTTTATAAATACAAAATGCATTGTCTTTCATTTAGACAAAATTAAACCACTTCCTTGCTCAGATTTATTATTATCCATAAATGGAAGTACTAGGAATTATTACATTAAATGTGTGGAGGAATCTTTGGAGATTTGGAATATAAATCTGCTATCCTATAATTTATCATATGCTGCTGAAAGTTATACAGTAAACTATGGTAAACATGATAGCTTTATAAATTATATATGCTAAGACTAATTTTCATTGTGAATAAATACAGCAGAAATTCTTTTAGCTTTTAAGAAGATTAATAATTACTTTGAGCACAATATTTTAGTTATTCTGTGGTTGCAAGGGTAAAAATTTAGTGTGTGTTCTCTTATAAACCCTGCACAAGTTGGTTTTTAGCACATGGGATTTCTCACTGAATTTTTGTGTGTGTTTAGAGCAGCCTGCTTTCTGAGTTTCATCTAGTCAGTCTTTTTTTTTTTTTCTTGGAAGTAGTATAGCTTAAATGAGCTGTGTAGATCTGATAAGCTAACTCATGATACAATTTGGTGTTTTACTGTGCTGTTATGTGTAGTAGTCTCACGGTTTTCCATGAGTTTACTGGTGTGTGCAGAACATTGGCATCCCGGTGCAAGGCTATGTTTAATAATTTCATTATTTAGCCATTTCTGTCACCAGGGTGGTGTTTCATTTATTTTGACCAGGTCTACTTGGTTGTTTCTCATGCGGGACAGGTCTGCATGCTCATGTCATGTACTCCAGCCTCATTGTAAATTAAAATCTCTACTTCTCGCTACATGAATCCCTGTGCTCCGAGGGCCAGGAGGCATCTGAAGCAGAGAGCCATCCTTGGGGTCTTGTATAAGCCCCTGTCCTACCCTCTAGTTGTTTTCTTTCCTTGGTGTGGTGGGTTGACCTTGGCTGGATGGAAAGTGCCCACAAAGCTTCTCTGTCACTCCACTCCTCAGCAGGATATAACGAGTGAGAAAATAAGACAGAAAAACTCATGTGTCAAGATAAAGGCAGTTTAATAAAGCAAAAGCAAAGACTGCTTGTGGAAGCAAAGGAAAACAAAAGATTCATTTCCTACTTCCCGTCAGCCAGTGATGTCTAGCCGCTTCCCGGGAAGCAGGGCTTTAGTACGCATAGCAGTTGCTTGGGAAGACAAACTCATAATAACAAATGCCCCCCACGCTCCTTCTTTCTCTTAGCTTTTATTGTTGAGCAGACATCATATGGAATATCCCTTTGGTCACTTTGAGTCAGCCGTGCTGGCTACATCCCCTCCTGAGATCTTGTGCACCCCCAGCCTTTGGTGAAGGGCGATGTTGGAGGGACAGCCAGAGCACTGGTGTGGGATCAACACCGTCCTGGCTACCAGTACACAGCACAGCACCATGAGGGATGCTAAGGGTGTTAAGTGGCCTACATGTTATTTTTTTTGCAATGAACTTGCAAACATATTTTCCAGTGAGAATGGTTTTCCAGTCTACATATTCTAAATTTGACAAAAACATGCATATTAGAAATGAATGCCTTTATAGTAATTTATATAATTAAATTTGCCTATAAAATTATTTGGAGCTATGTGAATTAAAAGTACCACATTCACCTAAGTTGGTTTAGACAAATGTTAGATCTCCTTGGCTACAATAATAGTAATTTTTTTTAAATTCTGTTTTTGTTTGTTTGTTTTCCTGCCTTTTTATTATTTCTGTGTTTCCTGTCTTCTTCAGGACTGTCAAATTCATGTGGTGCTTAGAATAGTCCAAAACCATTATTATTGATACAAACCTCTTTCTAGATTTTTCATTTTACCAAGAAGCCTTCAGTTTGCTGTGTTCTCACTGGTCATACGTTTCTAATGAGGATCTTCTGAAGTCTTCTTAATTTTCTTAGCCTTTGTAATTACAGAATGTATCTGCAAATAATAGAATCATAGGATTGTTTTCATTGGGAAAGACCTTTAAGCTGAGTCCAACTGTTAACCTAATACTGCCAAGTCCACCTCTAGACCATGTCCCTAAGAACTTCATCTACATGTCTCTTAAACACCTTCAGGGCTGGTGACTCCACCACTTCCCTGGGCAGCCTGTTCCAATGCCTGACAACCCTTTCTGTGAAGAATTTTTTCCTAATATCCAATCTGAACCTCCCCTGGTGCAACTTGAGGCCATTTCCTCTTGTCCTATCAATTACTACTTGGGAGAAGAGACCAACACCCTCCATGCTACAACCTCCTTTCAGGTAGTTGTAGACAGCGATAAGGTCTCCCCTCAGCCTCCTTTTCTCCAGGCTGAACAGCCCCAGTTCCCTCAACCGCTCCTCATCAAACTTGCTCTCCAGACCCCTCACCAGCTTCATTGCCCTTCCAATAAATGGCCTGGATGTTCAGGAACTTTCTAAGAATGTACATGAAAAACTCTTTACAATAGAAGGCAAGGTTATTTGGCTTTAAGACATTTAGCTTTCTTGTATACATCTGCCTAGTTATTACCATACAAACTACAAATTAAACCTGTGGACTGGATTGCCAGTTATTAGAAGTCATTATCTGCAAATCAGTGAGGCTCTTTAATCTGATTCTTCCCTTCTGAAATCAGAATCCCATTTGAATCACAATCACATTCACAGTTTCGGTTCTCTAATCACGTCCCGTTTCTTAAATACAAAAGACCTTTCTTCCATTTTTCGCTTGAGTTCTCAGATTCATTTGGGTGCCACCTTTTAAGACTGCGTATTATGTTTGTGCCGAAGAGATATGAAGCTGATTTCAAAAGTTAATGACAAGCGTTATTTTTCTGTTAGCATCCAACTCCTATAGCACCGTTATCACTGGGACATCAGTGGAACAGGCTGGGAACCAGCGTGCAAAGCAATGCAGAGCAACAGAGGGACACTTGGCTCCACGGCAGGGAGATTCTTCATTGCATGGTTTCGTATTCAGCTCTGGTAGCAGCACCATGTTCTGACGGGAGCTTTGCAGCAAACTCCTGTCTGTGGTTGACTGGTTCCTTCCTTGAGCTGCATTTAGGGCAGGCTGTCTCTCCATTGATAGGATATATTTTGTGGCTGTTGATTCAAGCCTTGATGCTGCAATCAGTTTGTGGATCATATCAGCCCACTGAATAGTCCCACTGAGAAAAAAGTAAATACATATAAAAAGTTTGCAGAACTTAACTTATATTTAAGTTATACCTTAAGGAGAGAAGAATTTTCCATGTGAAATGTCTTAATCACAACTGTATAAGCATAAAGATCTGATAAATCCTTTGTGAGAACTGAAAATAATTCCTTAGAGCAAACAGTATGTTTATGGTATCTGTGAATGAATTTAAATTCAATTAAGTATGGACAAAGTCTTCGCAGTAAGTCTTGGTTTAATGGGGCTGTATCGAGATACATCAGCTGGCTGCCTGGCTCTGTAACGTACAACAGAAGAGCTGTGGTTCTAAGTCCGTTTTTGCCATCATCTTTGTCTCTGGTTTTGGGTGCTTGATTTTGTGTTCTTTGGAGATTGTTTAAGAAAAGAAGATGTGGAACGGCCATATACAAACATAAAGTTCTTCAAAGGGGCCCTGCTTTAAAAATAAAATGGAAGCAGAAAGTGTAGATCTGTTTTAAAACAAGCAGCGGGAACCCTAATGATGCCCTTTGCAGGTGACAGCAGCTCATGCTTGTGTATTATAGGTACACATTTGCTCTCGCACTCTTTTCATTATGGGCTGAAAGTTCTTTAGCTCTCTTGTTCCTTAGTCTCTACTTCCATTTCTTGTCTCCATCTTTTTTTTTTAATGTGAAAGTACTTGTTATGGATGAACAAACCAAACAGTTTACCACTGACCAGAGAGGGAAATCCCACATCCTGCCACCGCCAGCCCTCCTAACCATATCTTCCCATTTTCTGCCTTTTCATCAGTTTGGGCATTTGTTGGATCTTACACTGAGCTAATTTAATACAGAAACCCAGTAAAAAACCCTGTTTGGTTTAGTTTGCGTACTTAGTTGGCTGCTGGGTTCGCGAGCTGGGGCGGCTCAGCACAGGCTGCAGGGGGTGTCAGAGCTGGCACAAAGAGGCTGGGAGTATGGGGAAGGAGAGCCAGACTCACCCCTTTTTCATTGCATCTGGATGTTAGTCAAGGTTAAGTCATAACATGTAACTTACCCCTGACTTAAATAGCAAAGAATGAGAGCTTCGCTTTTCCCTTTGTTCATTTTCAGCATTTTTGTCTTTGGGCTACACTCTTAAAACAGTCATGTTTAATGTTCTGTCCTTATCTGTGTGCACCAGGACTGAAGCTTGATGTTTAGATACTGAAAAGTAAATATACCTTTCAAATCCTCTTCTAGATTGGAGTGTAGGGTGTAAGTCTCAATAACCTTTAGAGACGAATCTTCAAACTTCGGATTTACTTCCTTCGGCTTCCTCTCTAATTCTCATTCATCCTGTAGAATTTGTTTAGCTGATTTTACAATCCTTTCTCAATAAAATCGAAAGTTATTCTGAAGAGGATTGTAGAGAAGAAAAAAAATCCTTGATGAATATCCTATTGGATTCTTAGTGCCTGATCCAAAGGCAGCCAAAGCAAAGAGGGTATGTCCAGTTGACACTGAGTTTTGCACAACTGCAGTGTCCTTCATCTGCTTCATCATTTTTCTGTTTCAACACTAAAAGCTGGATCAGCACAATAATGTAGGAGCCTAACTGCTATTTTACCTTCCCAAGTCCAAACAGCTATTTGGCTTCTTTCTGATCCTCAAGCACCTGCAACCCTTCACGACCCTATTTTGGCAGTGAAAGCTGTTAGTGTTTGCTGCAGGCATGTCCCTACGGACTAAAACAAAAGCCCCAGTGGGTTCGTTTAGTACTTATGCCTTATGTCAGTGGTATATAAGGTTGGATCTGATGTGAAATTTTCCCTAGTCCGGTCTGTGGAAGTGCTTTCCCCATTTACTATTTAGTTGCACTCTCCTCCTTGTCAGCTCTGTCCCATTTGCCATGAGGTGTCTGAACCATAAGAGGGGATGGAGTCATTGCTCAGGATGTTTTGCTGGAGCTGTTGTGTTAGGCATGAAAAAATTATTGTCCTATGGGTAGAGAGAAGGAAAGAAGCAGTCCCAAGTTGAAAGGCTGAAACATACACCAATAATATGCAGGTGAATGCTCTTAACAAGCAAGCTATCAGGTAAAAATGCTAATTGAGGTAGACAGTATGCCAGAAAAATCGTTTACAGCAGAGAATCTGAAGAAGAAACACCTAAAGCCCTCTGAAAAATGAAGCCTTGTGCTGGTTTGACTGAAAATGGGTTAATTTTCTTCATGCAATTAGAAACCTTTCTTTTTTGTAGTTAGCACCGTCATTATTAGGACTTAGTTTGGGAACAAGAGATAACACCCCAGGCCAGAGTTAATGTTTTTAATTGCTCTGGTCTGAGAGCCAAGGATGTTCTGAGGCATTGAGGAAGGTGGGCATGGACGGGGCAGAGCTTGACTGACATCCAGACTGATCAACAGGAGTATTGCATCCCATTAGCGTCATGCTTCATATATAAGGAGAGTCGGGACTTTCAGGGTGGCTCTTCTGCTCTCTCTCTCTGGGGCGCAGCCGGGGGAGTTTCAGTCGGGACGTTTAGTTTGGCCTTTTGCCATTTTTGCAGAGGCCTCTGGGCTTTTCTGCCTTTTTCCTTTTTTTCTCTCTTCTGGATCGGCTGTTCAGGACCGGGGTATGGCTTCCTGGGCCTGGCTGCCTAGTGTGGATGGAATTCGTATGTTAGCATTTTGTTATTTTATTAAACTGTGTTTATCTCAATCCAAGTTTCTCCCTTCCCTTTTGATTCTCTCCCCTGTTGCAGAGGGAAGGGGTGAGTGAGTGGCTATCGTGGTTGAATTGCTAGCTCGGGTTAAACCACAACAAGACTATATCATGTATTCTTCTCCCCAGCATCCAGTATTGGCTGCCAGGCTGGCACAGTCCATGCACAGGCTGCTGTGGATCATCTTGCTGGCCATGTGCCTTGACATTGCAGGGGGAGCAGCAGCGCTGTACTCAGAGCTCCGCGTTCTGCTCGGGGACAGCCGACCTGAGAATTAGGTGTTCTTAACGGGGCATCGGCTGTGGTGAACCCGGTTTCAAAAAGGAACCGTTTCTTCAGTTCCCTGTACAATATCAAGGACATGGTCAATACCTAATTAATAAGATCTGTACTTGGACTGTAGCCAGGGCATTCTAAAGTGCTAAGAAGTGATGACTTTGGGTTTATATTAGCTGTTGCTATTATCAACAAAGGATACAGTGCTGTGATCAACGAGAGTTCAAACACCAAGAGGCCCTTAAAAATCATGAGATTAGCTTAACGATAATAAGATTTTTAAAAATAATAAATTGAAGCTTCTTTTTATTTGTCCTTCAGTTTTTTTTTTACTTTCTTAGGTGCAATCGGGTCGTTCTTTTGAACGTGCTTTTTGTACAGGAACATGCTTTATGCACAGGAGCTAAAAGCTTTATTTTTTGATGAAAGATGTTCAGTTGTAAGCATGACTGGAAGTTGGAGCTTTAAGGAAACAACAAATATCTTAAGAGTTGGCAACAGTAAAGTTATTGTCAAGAGGAGAGAACCAGTTTGCTGTAATACTTTCTGTAACTGGGTCACCCTGTTCTTTCATTGGTTTGTTGCCAGCATTTTCTGTTGTGTCAGAGTCATTTATGCTGTGATAATTTGTAGCAGGCAGCAGAGCAGATAATGAGGAAGAAGAAGAGGAGGAGGAGGAAGAAAGCTCAGAATCAAGTAGTCCTGTTTCTTACCAGATGAAGCCTCCCCCAGAAGGGTGTTGCACTACTGATGGTAAGAAATGCGCTAAACATGTTGTCAGATGGCATTTGTGCTACCGAAAAGGGTAGGATTAGGGCCATTTCCCCTATAATTCATCAGAATGAGGTAATATATACAATATGAAAATCCTAAAAATGTCACCGTTTGTTACCTGCCAGATAAAGCTGGATTGCTCTTGGTTGCACTTATATTTTGCAGAGTGTTCGCCCAGCGTGTCAGATAAGCATTTGTGTTGGAACACCTGACATGAGGACAACTTAGGCAACGCGACCTTTATAAGGTTGAGTTTGCAGGCGTGGTGTTTGCTGAAACAAATGTGATAATTCCTATGGCTTTATCACTGCTCTTTTTTATTTAAAGTGTACGTCATTCAATGTTGCTGTAAAAAATATTTAGAAACCCAGGAAAAAGCCAGTGAAATTCGCCAGATGTTGAATTTTTGAACGTCTGACCTGATTTATGATAATGTTAGTAGGTTGCAAAACATCATCAAGAGAAACTTCACTGTACATTTTCAGATTTGTGTTTATTGTACTGGTAGCATCTGTTTATGGCTGGCTGCAGGCAGGGAACAAAATTAACTTAGTTTGCTCTTGACCTCAGAGGACACAATGTTTTCTTTAAAAACATAGGAAGTTTTTTTAAAACGGCAATTTGAGTATTAAACAAAAAAATCTTGTCAACTTAAAAATACATTGAATTGATTTTTTTCTAGGTTTCTGCCAAGCTGGTAAAGATTTGAGACTGGTTTCAATTTCCAATGAACATATTGAGGTGCCATCAGGGTTTTTACTTGTTGGTGCAAAGTCGCCAAATTTACCTGATCACCTTTTAGTGTGTGCTGTGGATAAAAGATTCCTGCCAGATGACAACGGGCGCAATGCCCTGTTGGGTAAGTGTCTGTGATTGCAGTAGTGGATGCTTCTGTGGGCTACAATTGATAGCTAATCTTTTTTTGCAGAGTGAGTTCAGCAGATTTCGCTTCCGTTTCATGTCTACAGTAACGCTCACTGGTGATGCACAACAAGATAACGACTCAGGGCTGGCTGTGTTTGCTTTGGAAAGATACAGAGAGAGCCAGTTCATTAGAAATGCTTCATCACCTTCTATCCATCAGTCCAAGGCTAAAGTCCGATTGGTTTATGTCCCAGTTGCTGGAACTGCACATCTGGTCACTGGAGTAGTCGAACAGCTGCCTGTCTCTATTTTAGCTTTCCAAATGCTAACATGGACAGTCTGTAGGTCTGGCAAGTAGAACTTTCAAGCTACTATATGCATGTGAACAGTTTGATGATAGTTTGGGCTAGAAAAGTTTATGACCTTTTTGATTTATCTTTTTGAGATAGGGATAATATTCTCCCCTGTGTTTGAACAACAGAATGGGTTCTGGACCCTAACCTATAACTCTGCTATTATCACAATATAAATAAATATGAATGATTATAAGTTTATTTTTTTCCTGTATAAGTAATCAGGTAATGCTATGTTTTTGAGTAATACTTTTTGTAGGATACCCTAATTTCTTGCTTTTCGTCTGTTTAAAAATCTAACTTCTGACATAAGACTCGGTCCTTCTGTCTTTATTATAGCCTTTCTGATGGCCATTAGCCTCATCCAAATCAACCAAAATAGGTGCGATCTGCCATCATGTGAATGAATGAACTGAATATCAATGTTATGACAGTGGAATAGTTTTTATATTGGGACAAGTTGTATTAATATATAATTGGGTGGAAAACTCTTTGTTCAATCAGGCACTTCCATGTTCTTATGTATTATTTTCTTAGTTAGTATCGTGTCTCTGTACAAGTCCAAGATTTAAAAAGCAAAAAAGGAAACATTTGTCATGTCTTTTAACCGTTTTCTTTCACGAACACTGAGGGATGTGACGTGAACGCAGTTACCTCAGTGTGAGCAACTCTTCAAGGTGTTTGGGATGACAGTGTAGTGTGAAGGTGCTTAATGTAATTCCATGTACAGTAACTTCTCTCCTCATGTGATCTTGCAGGGTTGGATTGGTCACAGTACATTTGACCAGTGACAGTAAAAGAATTAAGAGGGTTGTAAATCACCCACGTGTTGCCATTTTAAAGATAAAGACCGGAATGTTGTACCACTCAAGTCATTCAGTGCTGGCACAATTAACAGCTTAAGCTCCTTAGGCTGTTAGCGGAGAGGAAGTAATGTATTTGTTAATTGCATGCTAAACAAGAACAGAAAAAAGCAACAGGAACATAACTGGGAGGTTTTTATGCTACTTGCATCCTCAGCTTGTTTGTTTAATACATTTTAGTTTCCTGAAACTGTTGAAATGCTTATTTTTGGCTGTTGTTACACACTTAAACACCAGTGAAACACATTCTTCCACAAATAATTTTAGTAACTCTGTAGGATGACTTTTATGTATTTTATAACAAGCTTAACTATGAAGGAACTTATTTTAAGATCCAATGTCTTAATCTGAAAGCTGGGAATAAAGTAAGGTTCCCGGTCCCTAATCTAATGATAAAACATGATATATCTCATTGACATGAGGATTTCATTCTATTCATACAATAGATCATACTGTAGATAGAAATAATCCTGGTTCTCATACACTGATGCAAGTCAAATCAGGGTAAGTAAAATTAGAAGCAGACATGAATAGTCTCACAGCTTCAGACACAGAGTGAGATAAAAGACAGAACCATTCTTGCTTTAAAATCTCTGTCTGTTAGCATAACACAGTGACCTCTGCCCTGTGACAGATTTAAGGTGAAAACATTTAATATGAAGAAGGGAAGCTCTTTTCATTGTCTTAGGATAGAAGGTTTATTTTTGGTATTCTGAGTTTAGGCTGCTCACATTCAAACATGCTGGACTTTTGAAACAACATGGAAAGTGGTCTCTTCAAGCCTTTCTAAGTTTAGAGAGAAATGGAATTGGATTCATGCTGAATTGAAATGAGCTGTTGTCATGGGTCAGAGTATATCCCACGCTTTTGGTAAGGCTTATTGGTGATGCAGGCATATCACTTGTAACCCTTCAACCCCAATGTTTTTTCTAAGTTTCATGTGGTTTTGGTTTCTTTTTTTCTTTTTTATATTGTGTTTTTGTAAGGCAGCTGTTATTCAGTACTGTAGATTTTTTCCAAAATAATTTATTTGAAAGGAAAAAACACTAATGAATTACCCAATAGTTTCCTGATTTCTCGTAATCCTCCTGCATATGTTTGTGAAGATGCCTGTGGAACATACAAAAATTCCGGAAGAAAACAGGAAATGTCTCAGTATTTCTGGGCTTTTGACGTATGGTCTTGTTCCCATTAGGGGCTGTTGACATTGCCTCTGGGGCATGTGCCAGTTATTGATTATGGTAATAAGTTGTCCCACCATTGAGGCATATGTGCTTGTGATTTGGAAGACATTTCTTTTGGAGGTTGTTTTGTTTCTTTGTTTTTTATAATTGATAAAAAAAAAAAAAAAAAAAAATCCCACTTTCTGGAAAACACTGTGTTTTTGGCAAGCAAAAAGTTCTCTGTGTCTGAGCGTGTAGCTTGTATGCTTCTGTTAATCAAGGTAGATCATAGGTTTAACTACTCTGCAAAACAGATTCAACTTTTTTGCCTTCAGGAAGCTGTTTCTTGGGGTTTTTTCCGACCTAAAGGAATGCTTAGATGGAGGAAACACTTCTGTGATACAGCAATATTTATTGTTCTCTAGTGAAAGCAGCTAACACATACCACTCCCAAAGGTTTTTTCTCTTTCGAGTTTTTTCCCCAGTTCTCACTCTTAAGGAGACTATTTCATGATAAACAAAGCAGCCATTCACCCGTCATTTTCATTCCCAGAAGACCAAACAGCTGCCCACTTTCTAGCAGGGAATAAGAAATCCTTTTTTTTCTTGATGGATCTCTAAGGGCAAAATGACAGAGGAAAAGATTAGTTTGATTGCATGTAAGCTGTACGTAAGAAGAAACGTTGTAGTATAAAATACTGTGGCTGCTTGTGTTAAAATGTACAATGTTCTGTCGGGCTTTTGTAATAGTAGTGAGTTTCTCTCTGGTGGAGCTCTCCAGCTTGACCGTATTGATCTCATTTGTTTTTAAAATTTAGGACTTCAGTCTTCAAATGGAACTGTACTAGGTAGGAGGGAAAAGTGTGGAATATTGTCAGTATCTGTATGCTTTTTCTTGTGAGTAGGACTGAAAAGAAGAAATACTTTTGCTGAAAACCTGAAAAGATGATAATTCTTTGTCTTAAGCAAGCTGCCGACTTTCAGCAAAAATAATAACGTTAATGAAAAGCCCGTTATTCATTTAAAAGAGAAACAGGAGGATAATTTTATGCCAATTTATGAAAGATTAGATTATGAAAGATTAGATTATGAAATGTTAGATGGATCTCCTTCCAGCCTGAAGTCCTCTCTTTATCCCTAGCCCAAGCTCGCTGTTGACCACAAAGTCCCTGCTGTGGAAGAGCTTTTTGAATTATGAGCAATTGATCCTTGTGATGTGAGCAAATTCAAGCAAATGCATATGATAAATCTCCAGCTACAATCAAATACCTTCTGGTTAAACAATCTTCAGAGGGTTACAGCCTTAAGTCACTGCTGAACTGAGCTGGATATGAACTGCTGACCTAAAGGTGAAAGGCTTTTAGCCCCTAAACTCCAGGCATTGATTTCTAATTCTCTTGTGAAATCAATCCCATGACATAGATATATTGAGTCACCTCATGGCTGCCCCGACTCCCCTGACCTTTGTCCTCTCTATAATGTATGGAAGAATATTTAATGCGGCTTGTTTATGAAACAAGCTGTCCCCTCTATCAGCTGCTGCCCCGGGCAGCACATGAACACGGCACGCAGCAAAAGGAAGATGATTAAATGTTCGGCTTCTCGGTGTTACTCAATCTGCTACATAAAGTGCTATGAGCCAGGCTGGCAGAGCCCTGCGATGAGTAAAGGTTGAACAGCATTTTATTTCACCAGAATTCTAATGTCATGCTGTGTTCTATCTGCGATGTCAGGGCTGAGCTGTGTTAATGAAGCAAAGGCTGTCCTGAAAGAGTGTGGGTCAGAATGAATGGGGTGAAAATTGCTGTTGGCAAGGAGCTGGCAAGAAAGGACTCCTAGTCTGACTTAGCGGAGCTTGGGAAGCTTGAGGGGAAAGATGGTAGTTTGACTTAAAAGGAAAATTAAAAAATAAACTTCTAAAATGTTCTTCGAAGACTTTTCAAAACAAGTGGACAATTTAGTTCAGTTTAATCCTTACTAGGCCTCACCTGTATGCTATAAGTAGTGTAAACTAATTTCCAGTACATATCACAGCATTAAAAATAGGTGATTAGGACCAAAGGTTGTTTCAGGTAGATGCTGTTGCTAAATCTGGCTTAGGCTGGTGGTGATTTACACGAGTTTCCAATAGCGACTGACCTAGAGTCCACATGAAAAGATGTTATGTCCACTGTCCAACTTTCTGTTGGACAAATATTTCTGCCTGTGGCTTTAGCAAGTTGCTGGACACTCTCAGCAAAATGATAAAATCTAAAAATTGCACAGGTACTTCTATTTTGCTTTTGGAAATGGTCCCTTTGTGCTTGTATTTGAAAACGCATAAGGGCTTGTAAGTGGCAAGCAGGCAAAATTGCAATGCTGCTGGTCATGCTCGGTGTCCTGCCAAACATATGGGAAGTTCTCGTTTACTAACAGAAGCATTTTTCATGATTTCTTAATCTGCATAAAATTCATGCGAACTCTACAGCTTTTGCCACATCCGTTCTAATTTTGTTTCCTTTTGTTGTTGCTTTTATTGCAGCTACTGAAGGCTCTGTGATGTTAGACAGTTGCTTTTGTGCTGACTGATATAACACAGAGGATTCTGCAGAGTCATGACTTGTCCTGATTTTATGAGTCATAATGACCTTTATCATCCTACCGACCAGGATCAGAGAGATAATAGCCAGCTTTCAATAGCTGTTAGCCAGTTGTTCCCACAGATACCAGAGCGATTTCCACATGTATTTATGCTTTTAATGAATTCTTCGGAGCCATTTGAGAACTAATGAAAGTGCTCAGGTTATAAACCAAGCAACAGGTTTTTACAAAGCATTATATTTCAGTGCTTGTATTTTACAGAAGGAAAAGTAGTATTGACCATTAATCAGAAAACGTAATTTGCCTGAAAAATGGGATTGAAATCACCATTCTCATTAATGGCTCTTCACTTTATCTACAATATCCTTTACTCTAGTTATACTATTTATTTCCAACATTATTCTCTATCTGTTATGTGAAATGCGTTTCATTTATTTTATTTTTGCCATCTTTCAGTTCACTGAACACACCCTTTCTGTTTCAATCCCTGTGATGACACATAAAAATGAACATTAGATATTATTAAAATAAAATAAAACTTTGTGCTTCAGGTCATGTGTAGAGAACAGACAGAAAATTTCCATGGGCAAGATCATCTTCTAATTGCACGCTGTAGGATTTCTTGGTAGATAAAGATTATTTTCAGAGAGTTGCATTGGTCGGACGCAAGATGAACGATTCCTAGGAAATACTTTGGAAAATGGACAAAAAAAGTTGTTTAAGAATGAAAGACATTCAGCTGTGCAAGGAATGCCCTTTATTTATGGTGAAAACGGCATCACCATCATGAAAGTCTCTTTGAGGGTCAAACTGTGTATCTCAGAATGAGAGGAAATGGCAGCGTCCCTGGAAATGCCCCATCAAGCCTTAGTACAATAAGCTTCTTTACGTGCAAGGACTATGTCTCTGTCGTGCCTATAAAGTTGCAGGCACTTCGTTTCCGTAATCATAAATAGTTTAAACTTCTGTGAAGTGCTAACACAGTGCAGCCATAATTTGAGAAAGCCACTTTAAATCAATAGCCCAGGAAGACTTCAGTATTATTTTCCTCTCTAAAAAGGCTTCTTTAGTAGGAACTTGGTACTTAAATATACTTAAATCTGGTTAAAGATAATAGATTAAATAGACTTAATTTCTTAAGACTTAATTGCATGTTTAATTTCAATGAAAGCTGAAACAAGAGAAGTCTGTACTTTTTGTGGTGTTGCAAAGGGCTGGGGTTAAGCATGTGGTTCAGTACACTTCGATCAGAAATTTCTTGGTTTAATGTTTCACAGGTAGGTAATTGTGATATTTTTCTTGCGTGAGAAAATGAAAAATACGGCCCATTTTAGTTGTTCCATAAATGTGGGGCTCTGTTTTTGCAATCTGGTAGCCGAAGTGCAATACAGTAGACTTGTTGTAGTATTTTTTTGGAGGAAAATGTTAATAAAAAACTCAGGTCTTGAAAAAAAAAAAGATAAATATAGCTTTTCTCCAGGAAAGAGTTGTGTTTGGATGTTATTAACAGTGACTCACCTATCTCATTGGATTATATGTATTGTTTATTTTATCAGGCTTCTCTGGCAATTGTGTTGGCTGTGGCAAGAAGGGTTTCTGCTACTTTACAGAATTCTCAAATCACATTAATCTTAAACTGACCACTCAGCCCAAGAAACAGAAACACTTAAAGTATTATCTGGTCAGGAATGCACAGGGAGCTCTGACCAAAGGATCTGTAATCTGCTGGAAAGGGGCAGGTAAGATAATGAATCTGTCTTCCTCCAGCTCTGGCTTTCATCAGCCAAGCCTGGCTATCAGAGGGACGGGCATCTGTGTAAAACCTAAGACAGACCAGTTGAAAGAAAGACTTTAAAGCTAAGTGATTACTTGACCAGCTGTAAAAAGCAATTGGCTGACCTAATATGAAGATGGCACATCTGAAGGCACCGGTTCCTCCCTTCCAAGTGCCGTAGTCTCTAAGTAATTCACGTGTGAAATTATCAAATCAAATATGCAGAGAAAAAGCAAACGCCGCTGGTGTTGGGATAAGAAGTTTCTTTTTTCTTAAAGAGTTCAGAGGCCGACAGTCTTCACCCAGCACCTGCTCGAGCACATTGTTCCAGCTGCCGGAAAGTTCGGGTCTGTCGGGAAGCACCTCAAGCGAGCTTCTCCCAGCAGCGAACCCCGGTGCTCCAGCTGGGGCCCCGCAAACAGGTACCGCTCAGGGGGAGAGCACGCTGGGTTATCCCTCCTTGTACTCTTCTGCGTGTGCTCCTGTGGGTGGGAAGGCAAATAAATAAGCACATTACCACAGAAAAGAAAACAAGTTGAATAGATTTAGAGGTATATTGCAAATAAAGAAAGCAATCGTACTTTGAAGGCTTCCTGCTGCCCATTTTTTCCTCTCAGGTTTGTGTATAAAATATATGTACTGTGTATGAAAGCCTAGTAAAATAGGTGTTCTGCAGCTTGCTCACAGGCAAGGCAAACCAACGTTTTTTTAAAAGCCATTATCTTTAAAGTTGCTGAGAATAGGTATTACATTCCTCTGGCTGTTGCTTGTCTGGTCACAGATGACAAATGTTACAGGAACCAGTGTTGTTTCAGCTTTTTTTTTTCTGATACAGTGTATTTTATGTTATGACTAGAATCCTCCTTCATGCAGGCATTATATGGGCATTAGCTTAAAAGCTTCAGAGGTTTGTTTTTTTTTTTTTTAAATTAAAAACCAAACTAATGACCAATATCTGTAACTTTTTTTGGTACTAAAAATGATTTCTGAAACATTTACTTTTACATTATCTTGACATAAATGAAAGGTGATGGATAATGAGGCTGAAGTGATGTCTCTCAGCTTCTTTATAACGAAAACAGCTCTTTAGTGTCTTGTGACTGTTACAGAGATTCACACGGGAGAACCGAGGCACAGCTCTTGGTGGTTATATTGTCTCTGTGAGACAGAAACCTGTTAAATAGTTGTGGTCTGGAATACTGGTACCCCTCCAGAACAAATCATTAATCTCCTTGTAATAGCAGATTGGCTTTTTTTTTTTTTTTCTGTCAAACATATGCAGAAAAGCTACATTAAGCATGTTAGGCTTTAGAAAACCTCTCTTTTTAATTACGTGTAGTCAAAAAGAAGTTTGGAAAGAGGATGTCAAATTAGAATGGAGACTTAGGAGATTTTTAATACATTTTAAACAACCTCTCTCTTTTAGCTTGTTCTTGAGTAAACTTCATGGAAGAGCTAGGATCCACCTGCAAAAAAGCTAAAGGATCTGACATATGTCTTCAATTGCAGACTCATCTTTTACTCAGGTGCTTAATTGGGAGTCAGACAGCAATAATCTGGTAGGAGATCAGGAGTGGGTTCATTTTACTCAGCATTGAATTCACTCTGAGCAGATCCCGATGGCTCTATTAAAGCAAATGATCAAGTGATCAGTTTATTATATCAACTGGGGATCCTGACCTACAAGTGTTTAATGTAAATATTTCATTTTTTTTGTTGCCAGCTGCAGCCATAGATCACATCCCTTCAACAGCAGCATTCAGCTCAGCAGTTTATAATGGCAAGGAATCACCTAAACAACAGTTGGTGAAAAATAACCTGTCTGCTCTGACAAGACCTTCAGTATTAGGTATTTGTATGGATTTGCTGTTTAATAACCCCAAACTCTCTATTCCATGGGTGTAATAGTATCATTGAACAAATGATGTCTTAATCATAATTTCCTGTATAAGCAGAAATTGACAATCCCTTCCAAGTCCTTTCTGACCATAATGCCTTTTTTTTTGGTGTTAATTTTCAGACAAAAAGATGGTCTTATGTTTTCAGCCATAGCTTTTTACAGGTTAGATTATTAATTGGAAGTTGTTTTGTTATATTTAGAGTTCGTTCACTTAGTAGAAGTACAGACTACATTCCGAATCTGGGTTCTTAAAATGTGTCAGGTTGCATCAATTTCACCAACAGGTTTTGTGAAGGGAATTAAGAAAGATTTATAAGTAACAACTCATAGGATAGTTCCTGTGTTGCAGTTCACCTTGGGATGAATACTAGACTTTGACAACTGGCTTTAAATTAAAGAAACTGGCCTCACTGCACCATTATAATAATGATTCGGGTTAACTGTCTTCTGTTGCAAACTGTATTCTGTGTCACTGGCTTGTTTAAGCAAGAAAGTTAGTCTTCTCTATGGCTAGAAACATACTATAACTCTCTTTTAGAATAAGTCTTCCCAAGTTTCCCTGTTGGCATCACAGCCAAATTATTTTTCTCTGCCTGTTCAGGTCCTTGCTCTCCTTTCTTCCATACAGCAACATATTCTTACTAATTCATTTCAGATGGATTACTTTCACATATTAACATATCTGCAAGAAAGAGTACAGCATTTTCAAATGAAAATTTTTTGTATTGCTCTAACTAACTTGTGACTTTCGTGACAATATTATGCCAGGAAACTAAATGAAATAATCAGTAATATGGCTAAGTACTGCCCTCGTGTGGTAGAAGTTTAAAGGACAAGGTCATCTTTTAAAACCTGTACATAAGGCTCTTCTGCAAATGAACAATTTTATTCTAGATCTGAAGACTTCAGGTATATTCTTAATATCTTTTGCAAAATTTAACCCCCCTTTTTATATAAGATTCTTAATCTGTCTTGAATTTTATGTGGGAGTTTTGCCAGGAATTATAGCCCTGCCAGTGGGAAGTAGTATTACAACTTGTGCATAGTTATGTCCGGAAATAGAAATGACTCAATCATGCAAGATGCTGAGCAATTCCTGGAGGACTGTTGACTCTCAATAATTAGAAATAGTTAATGTTAGCAGAAGCTCATCATTGTAGGAGTTTGCAGGAGTGCACAAGAATATTGAAGAAATTAATGGAAGAAAATTCAAGAAATTAATCCTCAGGAGCTCCTAGAGAAACTGAGAAAGTTATGTTTTTACAGATAAAGGTGTTTGAGCTGCATGTGGGTAGGAGGAAAGTGCAGAAGTAATTTGCTAGGAGTTAATATGGACTGATGTCAAACTAAAGATGGTAACCAGCAAGAAGTGGCAAATATACTGTAACTGTGAAAATGGTTGAAAAGAACACAGATCTTTATTAATATTACCCTGAAACCCTTGAGAATTTTATTTTGCAATATTTTACATTAAACACAGTGTTACGTGTTCAGAAATAAAAGAAGCAAAATGCACATAGTGTTGAATCCAAAATATTAACACTTATAAGCGTTCTTAGTATGTCTCATTCTTACTACATTATTCTTAGTACAGAGTAAACATTGGCATAAAATAAGCAAAGTTTCAAGAAATTTAAGCAGGAAATAGCAAAGTAAAATAAAAACCATAAAAAAATAATTATATTCATGGACTTGACCCTGTCTACCACAGTACTTAATATACACATTCAGTATATCAAAGCATACTGAATTACCATGCACAAAACAGAATGTATTTTATTCTAATACTTTTCTGAAATATTGCTCTTATTCAGGCACTTTAACAAATTCAGGGCCTCCAAAAAAGCGACATAAAGGTTGGTCACCAGAATCTCCATCATCCACTGAAACTTGGAACTTGCAGCTCAATCCACAGGCTCCAAACAGAATTAAAAACGGTAAGCTGTACCCGAGGTAATGATAATGTTTCTTTCAGTATTCAGAAAAAAATGGGGGGAAAGAGGCAATATTTTAAAGATATCTGCAGATTTGCATTAGAGTTTTGTAAGTTCTTTGATACCTATGTGCTCACCTACGTTTAGGTGTTTCATTGCCATTGATTTCTTTTTGAGGCTCTGAGCCTGACTCTCATTAGGATCCAGTCTTCAAGTCATTATTAATAAATCCCAACACATGCCTGTGTCCATCTTTAGACACCGAAACACCTTTGGAGTATTAAAATTAGGGTCATAACTGATGTCAAGGTACCATTTATTCTTTCAACTATTGGTCAGAGTGTTCTTGGCACTTGGATTTTATAGTGTAGATGAAGCCTAGAGTGTCATGCGAGTGTAATAAAACTGCTTTCCCAAAAATGTTTTCTTTTAATGTGTTATGGTTTAAATTAAGAAATAAAGAAGTTATGATGGTGCAAATGTTGAATCTTATTTTTGTCTTTCTTGCTATAGCAAGAAAACCTGTTTAGAAGCAGGAAAACTAAATATAACATACAGAACACACAAATCATAACTATTTGTGCATTGGTGTCTCTGTATTCTTGCATTCATACCTGGAACTGTTTCTTTATAAACATTTCAAAATCTTTAAATGCATGCATGATGTTCAAGGTCACAACGATATAATTAGTCCTCCAAGAAAGTTAGCATAATAGGATGGGTTGCAGCAACAGCTCATGAAATGTGTGATGCAACCATGAAAAGCATTTTAACACTGATACCAAGTGTGGGTATGAGATGATGTTGAGTAACTCGTCTTTGAGGAAATCATTATTAGAGCTCACTCCAGTAATAATATGTTTGAAATCTTAGATGGAGGAAGCCTGTCATCTTTACCACATTCTGCTTTGGTGGGGCCAGCCTCATCTCCGATGGTGGGCTCAGGAGAACCGGTCTCAGTTCCTGACAACTTGCTGAAAATCTGTAAAGCAAAGCCAGTTATTCTTAAAGGTAAAAACCTCAACCCCCCAACAAGACGTTATATTTTTTTTGTAAGAGATGTAAAGATATGTCCTATTGCTAAACACTGCTAAAGCTGTCAATTTAAAAACGTTTACTATTAAAACTGTTTAATGCATACATGGGAAATTATGAAATGAATGTCATGTGTACAAACATTGTTTATTTTGTAGGTCATGGAAACTTCCCATATCTTTGTGGGAATATTAATGATGTGATAGTGAGTCCTTTGTTGTACACCTGTTACAGAAATTCACAGTCTTTATCTAGAGCATATGAACAATATGGCACCTCCACAATACAGCCTATTTCAGAGGAAATGCAGCTCTTACTGACTGTCTACTACCTTGTTCAACTAGGTAAGATTATTTTACATCCAGATAGACTGCAATGAATATATTACGTGCCAGCAAATGAGAAAGGGAATATTAGGGCACGACAATATTAAATAACAGCCTTAGGACATGTGATATTAAACAATCTTATTCATGGTAATGAAGTAAAACTAAATAATTAGATCTTGAAGACCAGACAGATTGAAATATAATCATACAAAGTTCATCTTCTGCTATAATCTGGGACCTCAGCAACTAAAAGTAAAAATAAAAGGTTTCTTTCATTCTTTCCTCTTGCATACAGTCTGTGGTTTACAAGTAGTATTATGCTGAGACAGGCAGCGCTCAACCTCTTAAATATTTCTAATTACTGATACTCAGGTTCCAGTTAGGGTGTCTTTACCTGAGTGTCACAGAGGTACCTCAAAATGAAAAATTTGGCTCACATCTGCTAAAAGGAATAGAGTCATGCATGCAGGAATCTGAAACATGATCATCTCTAAAAAAGTACATATTTGGAAAAAAAAAAATGAACTCAACAGTTTTGTTTAATTGTTTCATAAAACTCTCCTCTTAATTTTTTTTAGCCTCGGACCAGGTCCCTTTGATTGAAGATTTGGAACAGATATTCATGCGCTCGTGGCGGGAATCCCACCTGTCTGAAATCCGTCAGTACCAGCAGGCTGTCCCCCAAACCTTTCCTCAAGTCCCCAGCCAGGTCGCGCCTGTGACTTCAGCGCAGCTGCCCTGGCTGGCGGGACTCGCCGCCAGCTCCTGTAACGACAGCGTCCACATCATCGAGTGCAGCTACTCTCTGGCTGAGGGGCTTTCCGAAATGTTTAAGCTGCTCATTGAAGGAAAATTAATAAAGACAAACTACGTGGTGATCATATGTGCCAGTAGAAATCGCGCCATTGATTCCTGCATTGTGATAACAGGTGAGATCACAAGGGTGTATCTCTGGGCAAAACAGAGTAATCTGACTCTCAGTAAGCTGCCTCGGAAAGCAGAGCTTTTGCCAGCAAGTGATGGGTTTTGCTGAACCCAAGTTGATGCTGCACAGTTGGGTCTCTCCCTAGCAAATCACATTCTGCGTGTTTCACCCGTTTTCCCAGCCAGGGATCCCATCCAACACTACTACAAATAATGGCGAGTGACAGCACACACAGTGCATAAAGCTCTCCTGCTCTGTGTGGCTGGGATATTACTGTGAGCAGAGGACTGGATATTTTCTGAGCTTCTAAAACAGGGGTGTCAAACTCAGTTTCACTGAGGGACTGTATCACTAACTACTCCTACCTTTATACAGTCCTAAAGTTACATTCAGCCCTTTGAAGGCTACTGCGAGGCTGATGTGGCCCCCGGTGAAAATGAGTTTGACACCCCTGTTCTAAAAGAGGGTCTTCCACTGTCGTTCACTTCAACAACCTGTTGAGGGTTGTGCTGATAGTGAAACAAATTATTTGAATAGCCATTCAAAGATTCATTATGTGTGTAAGATAACTGACAATTCCTTTGACTATTTATAAGCTCTTTTTATATACTGCATCAACAAATATTTCCTAAAAAGAGAAAAGAACACAAAGAATTACGAAACATGGTGTCTGGTGCATACATGTACAGGAGAGAGAAAAGACTCATGTCTGCTATTTTTGTGTATGTGGTATTCTTTTAGCTGGGTAGTTTTTTTATTATGACTTAGAACATTTTAGAACTTCAGTTTGAAGTGCTTTCAAAATTACCTTTTTTCTCTTTTAGGAAAGTATCAGGCAAGAGTTCTGTCTGAGAGCATGCTCACTCCTTCAGACTACCAAAAAGAAGTTAACTATCAGCTGGTCACTGGAAAGGTGGAAAGTTTGGGGTCCTTCTTTAACACACTCTGCCCAGGTACCTAGCAGGTTATAAAGAGGCATGTTTCCAAGTCCCTGAAACTTCTAAATCAGAGAAAATAGCTGCGCTCGTTACCTTTCCAGAAACAGGATTCTATTAGTAAGATATAAAAAGCTGTGAAAGTATATTTGAACCAAAATTCCTCCTAAAAGTGTCGGTTTATAAAATCCCTCAATTTCATAAAAATATGCCAGCAAATAGCTGAGCATATTATTCTTAGCTATACAAATCCATCTGTATACTGTGCAAGTCCATGTCCATAAGATGTATGAATTCTTTTGCCCTAAACACAGACATAATTTAGACCATGATAGAATACAGTTATTTTATCAAAGGAAGGATTTGTCCTTTCAGCTTACAATGCTGTGAACCTGATCATGATGCACGGGAAGGAGGCAAATTGCAGAGAGACAGAGTTACTGGATTGTTTTTTAACTGAATATACTGAGGATTCCTACAGGCAGGATTATCTGGGTATAGGTCCAGCCACATGGAGAGTTGAACTGTATCACAGAACCAGAGCAAATGCAGCATGTTTGTCAGTGTTAATGGAATCTCACAGTCCCCTTTGTCATTCATGGCACGTCAGTAAACCTGTTCTTGGATCACAAGAATCCTTCTGGGTGTGTCATGGTATTTTGAGTGGTCACTTAAGAGAAACTCACTTTCCTTGAACCATTGTGTTGTTATGTTAGTGTTTCTGTTCTTAGTATCTTCAAAGTATGGTTCTCAAAATCACTTTTGCTATTGCTGTTGTTTGAGCAGAACAAGTCAACGAGCATCCTAAAAAGAGTTGCTGCTTTATAACCACTGGATTGCACTTCATGGGGCAGGCCCTGTCTTTCTGAGCTCAGTGCAGACATGATCAAACTTCTTATCAACTGCTTAGAAAATACTAAATGCTCAGGACAAGTATACTACTGTATAGCTTTCATCTGCAAACAGGGGCCCTGCTGAATAGAATAGGGTATATTTGCAGATATGCATAGTTCAATAAAACATACCTTGATTGCTTCAGCATTGTGTGTAGCTACAAAACTCATATTTCTCTTTCATCTCCAGAGGGATTTATTTTTCTTTCTGTCTCTTGAAAATGTTAAAGATTTTTAAATATTTCTGAGATTTTTCCAAAGTTTCTTGTAATCCTTATTAGTAAACGGTATCGCTCCATAAACTAAGCCAGTTTCATGTCTTTGTTGTTGCTGATTTGCATCAGGGCCTTGAGGCTGTTTTTTTACCATCCACCATAAATGTCCTAGTTGGTGGTCTGCAGAGTTGGTCTGTCATTCCTCAGCCTGATTTGCATTTTATTAGTGATATGCTGTAAAAGCAGATGCAATAGAAACTAATGAGAGGGTTCCTGTATGAAACAGCCAATAAGCCAAATGAAAATCAGTAAGAAATGCAGCTATTGACATGGATGTTTGTTCCACTATCCCTTCAATTTGATAGAGGGTGACATTGATCTTTTGCTGGAGAAGTTTTATCAGGAAAACCGAGGACACATCTCTTCATCGCTTTCTGCTTCAGGGACTAAGCCAACAGCACTGAATGGAACGGGAGCAGCTGCGTGCACAAGTAAGTAAGGAAGATTTTCTGAAGAGGTAACCGAGCAGAGTGCTTGAGAGCAGGTCTCTGGGTGTGCAGTTAGATCCATCTGGGCAGAGTCCTGGGCTCTTGAAGGCAAAGGTCCCGAGGCAAATAGCAAGTCGTTTCTTGGGATATTCAGATTTACAGTGATGGAAGCTCTGCTTTGTTCCATTGGGTATTGTAGTCTTTGAAGCTCCAAGCAGAATGCTGTTGTACAAGTTCACATTCAGCTCTCAGACATTTAAGAGACTTATAGGACCCAAATGCAGAAAGATTTATTTGCATATTCCATATAGAGTTTAATAAACTGGATCTCCTGTTCATAAACAAAGTACCTTAAAGAGTAGATCTGTCATTCTTTGTCGGACTCTAACATTTTGCTTTACATTAGACTTTGGGCATATATCTAAACAAAATTTTGCCTTTTTCCAGGTTATGAGATTGAACGACATCAGATTCGTCCGTTCCAGCTAGCAGTGGCTCAGAAATTGTTGTCTCATATTTGTTCAATTGCTGACTCCAGCACTCAAAATCTTGATTTGGGTTCCTTCGAGAAAATTGATTTCTTGATTTGTGTTCCACCCTCCGAAGTGACTTATCAGCAGACTTTGTTTCATCTCTGGCACTCAGGTGCTCATTAGTTAGCTTAATTTTAGATTTATAGGAAATTGTTAAATGCAATTGCATCTGGAAACACTGACATTTGTTCCATTTCTTTAGGTATTTTATTAGAACTTGGATTAGAAAAGGAACATCTTACAAAGCAGAGGGTGGAACAGTATGTTATGAAATTAGATGCAGAAGCCCAGATTAAATTCAAAGCATTTTTACAAAACTCTATGCAGAATCCACATACACTGTTTGTCGTCATCCATGATCATGCACACTGGGATCTCATGAGGTAAGAAAACTAAAACTTGTTTTTAGAGAAATTATTACCATTTTCATTAGCTCTCAAGATCAGCTTTCTGATTTATCCCTTCCTTCATCTTTGTTTGCATCTTTCTGCTGTCTCTTCCCATGTGTTGAATAAACATGTTTTCTTTAATGGTCCTTCATGACTTATTCTTATCCTGCTTACTATATTATGCTTCAGTGGAACATTTCAGCTTTCCTTGCTCACCATTCTTATCTTCTTTCAGCCACAGCTATTGTTTTTTTGGCTGGTTGTCTTTTGTTGAAGGGAAAGCTTCCTGTGAAAGTACACAGAGCTCATTATCCTCTGTCGGTGTCCTCTGGGCTGTAAAACATGGAAAAACCCCCTCCACAGTCAGTAGACAACTAGTGACCCAACACTGCTGCTTATTTTTTTAACTGTTTGGCAATTTCCCTGTACAATGTGTTTTCTATCCAGAATCACCGATTTGTAAGAATTGAAAGCTTCTGTGGATTCATAATAATGTCAGGTAGACTTCTCAGGGAAGAAGAGAGGTTTCTGTCCAATGTTTACCAAGTTTCCCATCAGCTCACTTGTATAACTTACTGAGCCCTGTTTCCTTGGCTTCTCAACAATCTGCCTGCTGAGAGGTTGGGCTGCTGTTGCTTTCTGGCTCCTGAGGCACAGGGGAGCTTGGAGAACATACTGAATTCCAGAAGCACCAATGGGTGCCAACTTTGGGAGCACAGTAGTGTTTCTGAAACCAAAAACTATGGCATTTTACTTGTGAAAGAAATGACACAGTCTTGTCTTTCACAATGGTTAAGAATTACGACTTTCACCAAAACTTTATTTTTGCCTGTGAGGGTTCCTTGTTCAACTCCTCTAAATCTTAGGAGCTTACATGACCTATCACAGCTGACACAGCCTTTAAGGCATTTATTCACTTAACATCCTTGAGTGGTAGGGAAGTACCTGTATTGCTGCTGAACTCTTATATTTCTTGTCATCTAATAAAGATATGTGACAAATATTTAAGTGCCTGTTCTGCACAGCAGGATTCACGCCACCTGACTGCAGTCAGTTCAAGGAGATGCCTAAACCAGGAGTGTAATTGCCTGGGGTTGCCCACAAAGTCAGAGCAGAGACAGGGCAGCTCTGAGGGCTGACAGATCATGGGTGGACACAGTTTCTGGAGGTACTTATCCCTCTCTGCTGGTAACAGAAGGAGCTTGCAGTGATGGAGCTTGTAACTTTGTCTCTGCAGCTAAATGCCAAAAATTAAATAGCATTAATTTGGACTGAAGTTCTACACCAAGGCAAGGAATTGACTGTAGGTGTTCCATGGTACTGGCATTTGCCCAAAAAATAGCTACTCTTCCCTTTCGTAGTAGCTCTATCACAGGTAGTTTCCCTCTGTTTTTCTGTTATACTGCCTAGCTGTCTGTCATTTTCTATCTTCATTTTTGTAGGTAAGAACGATATTTTCTTAAGGCAAAACTAACAATCTGGCCAAAGTTAATACAGAACTATGTGTCTATTGGCAGCTGGAAAACATTAACTTCCTTTCATCCTTTATCTCTCATATTCTGGTAGCTGTAAGGGACTGGTAATTTGTTAGCTAGGGAGTTATCAGACTTACAGAAATTTTCAGCTGCAGTGAAATAATTTGCATTTCTTTTCCCATCCTTCTATGCAACAAAAGCATGGCAAAGAATAGAGTCTTAAGTTCCTCGTATGTGTTTAACTTTGATTTCACATCTGGATTAAAGCTATTCCACTGACACAATTGTTCCTTTGTGCTGATGACTTCGGAGAGTTCTGGGTTTCTTTTTTGCAGTGCTATGCATAGCCTTTATCCTCAAACAGAACTGTCTACAGGAGTCGTTGATAGACTGTTGAACTGCAGGGAGGTGAAAGAGGCGCCAAATATTGTGACCCTCCATGTGACTTCCTTCCCCTATGCGCTGCAGACACAACATACTCATATCAGCCCTTACAATGAGATCCACTGGCCTTCTTCATACAGCAATGTAAGATGGATGCTTTGAGGTGCTTTTCTGAGCTTTTTATAAGTTATTTTACATTTACATACCTGGTGAAACTGTGCATGTCCCATGATTTTTATGCAAAAGAGTGAAGCTTGCATGGCATCTTTTTCTTGTTCAGTCTGTGGCAAGTTCTTTTTCCCTTTGCTTGTCCTGTAATTTCTTGCCTTTTTAAAAACCTTTTTATATATTCTATAAGCTGTAGTAACTCTGCTAAAAATCTTTGAGCTACCGAAATGGAAACCATCTGAAAATCTGTCTCTAGTGCATTACTGGATAAATATGTGTACATGCATGGATTTTCTTCTTATGTGTGCATATTTATTCCATACATAACTGTTCTGTCTGTGTATATGTATATATGGGGAGATAGAATGAGTGAAACAGGGAAAAATTGAGCCCAAATTATTTTCTCAAAAAAAAAAAGTTTCTTTCTCTCCTTGTTTTAATATGTCTGAGTATATGATGTTTATTAGAGAATGTGATTGCAAATATATCAGATATCAATGATTAATCCATTGTAAATTAATAATTTATAGACTTTACCTTTACATTTTTATTCCTTCATTTGCTTTAGGGTGTAGATTTATACCAGGAAAACAAGAAATACTTTGGGCTGTCAGAATTCATTGAGTCCACCCTCTCTGGACACAGTATTCCACTGCTTCGGTACGACAGCTCTTTTGAAGCAATGGTCATGGCTTTGGGAAAGAGGTACAGTACATTCCTTTGGTTAACACAAGGAATCTAGGAGGTGTGTTCTAGTGACTTGAGTTACAAGCTAGAAACCTACTTCTTTCTATTTTTTTTTTCACTGTCCCACAAATCCGTGTACACAAGGACATTTAATTTGGTCTTGTATTCTCCTTACATCTTTTTTATATATATTTTGCTGGCAATCTGTTCAGTCTAGACTGCCTCTCACTGTGAACATGATCACTGTTTACCTCAATTTAGAGTAATTTCAAATGTGTTACTACTTTTGTCTAAAGTTATCACTTGCTGACCCTGGCTGATTTTGATGTATAGAATTTGTATATACTGCACTTGGACCACAAGGAGAAGTAGACATATCATCAGAGCTTGATAATACATCATCAGTTTTCCTTGGTCCTTGTGGAGCAAGTTTGGAATCACTGCAAAAGAGCAGTGACAAATTCTCTGCATACCTGCAGCTGTGGATGACCTCTCTGGGCTCTTTAAGAAGACAGGACAGGTAGAATCTTGTGCGTTTGTATGGCTGAGAGACTGAGCACATCCACACAAGTGCTGGAGCTTGCTACAGGGTGCTGTGGAGCTCTGATCACACAGACCAGGCACTTTCTGAGCAAGCCGTGGTCCCTCTTTATACTGTGCCCCTGGGTTTCGTTTTCATGAAAATTGGAGCATAGGAAGCTATTGCATATCCATGTCTCTCCCTTCCATAGACTGGGAGTTGGGACAAGGTGTATCTGGGCTTGGGGATTTGTAGTGCTCATTGGATGCTGCCTACGTATCCAGGCCTCTTGGAAACCAGAGTGATTTGGTTCATGGGTTCAGTAAGAAAAGAAGAGAAAAAAAAGAATAGCATGTCATGAAGAGTAGTATTCTCATTGACAAGTGCATTCATTTTGATTGATGGTATTACCGAGTGCATTAGCAAATATTCTGTGATAAATTTTGTAACAGTGGCGAAGTCTTGGTAAATTGATGTGATGTAACTTTACTGGACTACTTGCTTAATCAATCTTTACTAAGAAATGGAGACACAACATCATTTCCAACTGTGAAGTGATGCCTTGCAAAGACTATCCAACTGCAATTTGGTGAGATTCTGTTGTGTATTAGGTATAAAAAAAAAAAAAAGAAAAACCTGAATTTACTGTATTTTGTAAAACGTTAGCTTTTTCACTTTAGCTTTTAATGCTTCACTTTTTAATTCACCATTTATTTCAGGTTCCCCAGATTACACAGTGCAGTGATAAGGACTTTTGTCCTCATACAGCACTACTCTGCAGCTATGATGGCAGTGTGTGGTCTTTCTCAGATGAAGAATTACACCTCAGTTGAAACTCTGGAAATCACCCAAAACCTAATAAACTCTTCAAGACAATGTCCTAGTGGTCATGGCCTCATGGTAGTGTTGAGAATTCCATGTACTCCGCTGGCTGCAGTGGCATATGAACGTCTGTATAATGTAAGGGAAAGACTAGCCCTTGAAGATAACTTTGAAATAATCTTGGGAAATCCTAATTCTGGAATCACAATAGGGAAGCACTTTGTGGAGCAACTAAAGGTAACTTGCAGAATGACGTGTACCTGGAAGCTTCATCAGATGGGCAGGCGGGGAGACTTTACCAGTGAGAGTTATGTTTGTGAGCTGAAGTGCAGGTCTTACTAGTGAAAATAAAAACTACCATAAGGACCATGACTTTATCTTTAGACATACCATCTGTGACTACTGTCCTATCACTAGTTAATGCTTCAGTGGAATATTAGCTAATGTGGCTAGAACTTGGCTTCCCTAGCAAGCAGCAACCTTCCCAAACAGTTGAACTGCTTTTATCTACAGGGCCATGAGCAACAAGGAAAAAAGCCAAATAAAATTGTCACAGTTTTAGCAGAATTTTCTCACAAAATCATCATAGTGCAAAAAGATTTGCATCAGTGACTGTTTGAGAGTTATATTATGCTTCTCACCAGCAGGTGGCATAAAGGCATCAAATCAGTGATGCTATAATAGTTATGGGTACTACAGCACCCCAGTATTCACAGCTCGGGAGTTTATGCTTTCTGGACCAGTGTTGGTTTATGGATTAATTTATATCCTTTAGGTCCAGAGTCTTAAGTTGTGTATGTAACAAAAGCCCTTGATACTGCCTTGCTTTTCCTAAAATTACCGTAATCTGATCATATGATCATGAAAGCAAAAATGTATTTACATTCATGGATGGTGTAATATATATACAGCACACAGTCACTCTGTCTGACAGTGTTATATGTTATATGTTAGACAAAGTCAATTGAGATCCAGGGCCTAGTGCTGATCTCATTCTGCTACAAATTAAGCTGTGTTCTCAAGTGTTCTGAATCACATCCTGGTTATCTGACATACATAACAGTGGGAAATGTACGAATGTCAGAGGCTGAGCTCCTTATCTGTAGATCAGTCGTACAGCAGAAAGGTCTGACTGGTGTAAATAAAGCAGTATAGCCTGGTGCTGAACAGTCAAACAACAGATCTAGTTATCAAACTTCTCATGAAGTTGTCAGGAAAACTGACAGCTTTGGGGGAGAGCGGGAGGCTTCAGAGGGTAGCAAGTGAGGACAGTGGTGTGTGTGTGCTGAACGCTTCCAGCTTTGCCCTGTTCCTCTAAGGGGAAAAAGCCTCGTTCCCAACTCATTTCCTTCCTTGGACTCAGACATCCAGACATTATCTGTCACCAGAAGCAACCCTCTGGACTCTCCTCTCCCCTAGACCTCCTACTCAGCTTCGCCATTGTACCATATCCACTCTACCTGTCTGTGTCCTGCCCTCGGCACTTTGCTATAGCAGACTTAAAGCAGGCAGATTGTTACCTGTAATGCTCTAGGAATTGTGCAATTTACCTCTGTTGAAATTGGCTCTGCTCTGTGGTTTCCTTTGGTGGAACATCCATCCATTGCACAAACGGATTCATATAATGGATGATAAAATTATATATTTCTGTGTTTTTATTTGCGCCATATAGATATATCCAACAGTGTTTCTTATAATATACAGGTATGGCAGAAAATTGAAGATGTAGATTGGAGGCCACAGACATATTTGGAATTGGAAGGTTTGCCTTGTATATTGATATTTAGCGGTATGGATCCACAAGGGGAGTCTTTGCCACGGTAAGAAGATCCAGTATTTTCTCAATGACAATTTTTAATCCGTTGCTTACCAAATGGCTAAAGATGAACTGTGTAATCACTTGTGGGAGAAGAAAACAGACTTCAGTGTCAAGATAAATACAAACCCCATATTATTAATAATTACCTCCTGCCTATAGCAAGATACAAATAGCTCAGAAAATATATGAGTTGTCCCAGTTTAGAGGAGAGAATAAGGGTGTGTAAAAAAAAAAAAAAAGTATAGCTACCTTAGATACCTTAGAGTAGGTGAGGCATCCGTATAAGGCTGGCACATACACTACAGGACACATGGAGAGATCGGTGCCTTCTGGAGTGGAAGCTGGAAGCCAGACGACCTGCCCCGGGGCACTGAATGCTTTTGTATGTTCAACTGAATCCCGTTCTGTGTATTAGGCTTGGAACCCAAATGATTATTCTTTTTCTTATGCTGATGCTAATGCTCAGTGCACCAGATTAAGCTGCATAACTGGATTAAGAAAAAGAAAAGTGTATACACTACAGTGGTAAACCTATTAAGCACGAAAGATATACTGTGTTCTATCTCATCTGTAGTTTAAGCAGATTATGAAAAAAATCCCCTTTGGCTGTGTTTGTAAAAGAAATAAGGGAGTAGATTCCAGTGAGTTTTCATACTAGCTCCTCTTGTTTCTCTTCAGATCACTGAGATACTGTGACCTACGTTTAATAAACTCATCTTCTTTGGTAAGGACAACCTTGGAGCAAGAACTTGGTTTGGCCGCATACTTTGTGAGCTCAGAAATTCACACAGAGAAAGCAGTTGTGAATGATGTGTTAGAAAGTGACCCAGAGAAACTAAGCAGCACTGATAATGAAGATGAAGAAATAGCAACGGAAGGTATTATTAATAGTGATAATAAAAGAAGCTGTGAAATGATTGAGTTGTATTTGAAAAAGCAGGACTGTATGGACACCTACTTGGTGAGGGTTTCTGGAGCCGGCCTTACTGAGTGAGCTCTGCTCCTCAGTTTTGCTTCGTCTCGTTGACCCTGTGTTTTTTCATCCTCCCTGCCCGAGAACTGTTGCTGCTGCAGCGTTTTAATCTCTTGCAGTCCTGCTGCTGCATCTGTGCTCTCTGTTTTATTGCACCCTTCCTCCCTACCTCCTTTGCCCCAAGTGTTCTGGCAGCCACGAAGTGGAGCTTGAGTGGGTACATCCAGTGACTCTCCCTGTTGGGGGTGCGGTGCTCTGTTGCAGCAGGGAGGTGTGTGCTGTGCTCCGATCCCCTCCCTCACAGCAGGGCTGCTCACCTACACTGTCCCTGACTGATGCTGCTGAACCTGTGCTCACGTACTCACAATGGTGAAGATTCCTCCCAAGGAAACTCTATGTAGTACAGCTGAGTAGTCTCTAATTCATGGGTGTCAAACCCATTTTTACCCGGGGTGGGCACATCCGCCTCACGGTTGCCTTCCAAGGGCTGAATGTAATTTTAGGACTGTATAAATGTAACTACCCCTACTGTATAGATGTACAGGTATGGCAGAAAATTGAAGATGTAGATTGGAGGCCACAGACATATTTGGAATTGGAAGGTTTGCCTTGTATATTGATATTTAGTGGTATGGATCCACAAGGGGATCCATACTGTATAAATGTAGGGGTAGTTACATTTATACAGTCCTAAAATTACATTCGGCGCTTGGAAGGCAACCACGAGGCTGATGTGCCCACCCCGGTGACAATGAGTTTCACACCCCTTCTCTAGTTTACAAGGTATTAAATAGTATGGCTAGAAGATATATCTGAACGTAACAACTCCTCAGTACTCCTTGAAAATATCTTATGACTTCAAATTGACCGTGTAGAGTACATGAGTTTATAATTTCTTAAGAGAGCAATTAAGAACATATAAATGTGTAAACAAGCAAAAATAATTTACCCAGGAACTGTTGGGGTTTTTTTTTAATGATAGTTGATGTGAGTTATCAGTTATAATTAAGTTATGTATATTTTTCTTTACTGTCTATTGTGCCTTGTAACTGTGGTAAACAAGGGATTTTTATGCCCGTAGGTTATTTAAATCTCAAACTGCCTTCATTTCCTTTTGTATACTATAAGGAGGAGGAGAGCTGGTTACTGTTCACCTATTAAGTTCTTACTCATTGGTAATAAGGATAACATAACAAGCAGAACAAAAATATTTAATCAAATATGTACTTTTCATAGAGGAATAAAATACCTGAGGTCATACTCAGACAGTCTATGATAGAGCCCTGCTTTAGATGTGATGAGTACTCCTGTCTCTTTAGTTGAAGTACGCCAAGATTGTATGCGATCTGAATCCAATGGGCACCGAAGTTGTTAGGTGTCTAAACTGTAAAATTGCTTTCCTAATCCATGAAGTATGGTTTTCTCCTCCAGAGTCCAATTCAGAGCACCTGAGACAGACTTACAGTCTAAGTTTTCTGCTGGCAGTGCTTATGGCTCTGTTTATCATGGTAAAACTGTGCAGAAGCAAGCATTTTTAACTTAAAGGCCTAAGCTAGGAACCTCAAGTGAATACCCTTGGTGGCTGTTCAAATATGGATTTTCATCACCAAAAGCTGAGATATAATCTGGCCATAAAGCTGTAATGTATGGGGTGGGAGGTAATTTCGTACCATAATGACAAAATAGAGCTTGTAGCCTGTTGGTTTCCTTGACACTGTATTCATGAGGAAAGTAAGACATGGGTAGAAAGAGAAAATGTGGTTGAGACATGCTTAGAAATTACCAGGTCCTGGCTGCAGCACTGATTTTGTGAAGCTATTGCAGCTCAGCATAGTTAGATTAGACCATAGGCTGATGCAATATTGCGTGGTAGGAACAGATACTTGCTACACTGAAAACAGTGTCGGAATGAGGACAAAACCCACACAAACTCTTGTGTACTTTCCCCTATTTTGACAATGTAGCTGTGCCTTCTCACAGGCTTACTTAAATTATATTTTGTTTTTGTTTTCCCCTACCGCTCATGAAACAGGTTCTACTGCAGAAAAGAGAAGTCCTATGAAAAGAGAAAGATCTCGTTCTCATGACTCTGCATCTTCATCTCTCTCTTCAAAAGCTTCCAGTAAGACCTTAAGATCATCTCTGTTAAGTTACATTTAGGACATAAGAGACCTTTTATTCAGCTTATTAGAGAAATAATCAAAGGCATAAATCACTAAGGTTTTGGTAAGACCCATTTTAATGGGATCACTAAAGATAACTTTAAAAAAAATAAGAATCAGACTTCTGTTTCTTGAAAACATATGGATAAACTTCATCAACACTTTAATTTTCAAAATTTTTTTTCTTCTTTAAAGTTGCTGCTCACCAGTTCCACAGGGTCTGTGTGACCTGCCTGTGGCTTTGTGGCCTCAATTTGCCTGTAGTTTTTATTTTTTCCTTTTTTTTTTTTTTTCTGTGCTCTTAGACACTGTTATTTTGGGAGATGTCACAGTGGTTTTACTTGAAACCACTCATCCTGCCGGGAATATTTTTGTATTTAATGCTAATAGTTTAGTTTAGTTTAGGCTACTTTAGTTTAATATGCAACTAGAGTATACCTGACTATTTCTTGAGACCAAGAGAAACTACGGACTTCTATCAGTTCAAAATATATGGGGTTTTTTGGAAGCAAAACTGTTGTTTTCACCATGAGAGCAAAGCTGCTTTTATCTGTGTTCAGCTTCAGACAGATACTCCTACTACCATGTGGAGACCGATTCCTCAACCAGTTCTCGGTCTTCTCTGAAGACTCAAGTATTTGCATCTCCTCTTTGGAATTCACAAAACATTAAAGATGCTCAGAACCACTAAAAGTGAAGCCTTGAACTTCCAATAAATCTTAGTGGTTAGAATATATAAGGTAAAAATACACCACTTTCAGAAAATTAGCAATTAGCTGTGGGGTATATCTATGTCACATATTCGAGGCCAACATTCATGAGTTCAGTATGTGCTCTGAGCTGATCAAAAGCTGTATGAATGCATTACATAGCACCAGGGACTTGAGAGCCAGGCTTTGTTAGATCAGCCTAAGTACTGCAGTGATGCAGACACACAAGTGTCAGATCAGATGTGACTCAGAGCTGAGGACTGCTTCTGCATGTCAGTCTGAGTAGATATTTCTGCAGTTTGATGGCATAATAGCCTGTGAATACTTATTTTCTTACACTCTTTTAAGATGGTTTCAGTAATTTTGTGTTTGTCTTGAGTGGTGAAACCTGTTGAACACCTGAAGCAACGAGTGAATGAGGGAAGGAGAGGACAGGACAATCACTGATGTCTTTCCAATGCACTTCAGTACTTTAAAAGCCACTTTTTGCCTTGAGATGAATATCCAAACTATTATGACTTCCTGTACGAGAAAAGTGAAAGCAAGAACAGGAGTGGGATTGCAGTGTTTGATGGATACTCTATCTAAATTATTATTTTGTTCTGTTTTGTTTAACTGTGACATTGACTAGCAGGGATAGTTGCACTTTGTTTAAATACAAATCTTCTTTTAGTTACAGCATTCTGCAGCGAGTCATCACCTCCTTTAACAGCAGCAGGCGATACAGCAAAATCCCCTCACCAAGTCCTAAGCAACAATGCTGAAGAAACTACTAATAACCATGAAAGACAGAAGCAGAAAGTAGACAAGGGGGCACAAACAACAACTAGCAAACACTTGCCACTGGTAACTGAACAGCTGGATATGAAACAAAACATAAAAAGTGCCCAAATTTCCATCACCTCGTCATCTTCTTCACCTTTCTCCTCCTCTTCTTCCTCCTCTGCACCTACACATAACTCCTTCATCCTACAGACCTCTCAGTGCTCCATGACCAAAGCGTCAAAACAGCCTCCCATAGTTTTCCTGCCCAAACTGGTTTATGACATTATTACTTCTACGGACAGCAGTGGACTTCCCAAATCATCTTCCCTCTTGCCTTATCATTCTGTTATGTGGGCAAGTTCTTTTCGCCCTCTTATGAGCAAGATGATGACTTGCACGGAGCAGTCTCTATACTACCGCCAATGGACGGTTCCCAGGCCAAACCATATGGACTACAACAATAGAAATGAGGGCAGAATGGACACCTTTCACCCAAGGAGGCTGCTGCTGAGTGGGCCGCCACAGGTGTGTAGTGAGAACAAGGTATTATCATTGATTTATTTTGTTTAATTTTATCATAATCTCAGAAAAAAATAGATTAGTTATTATTATTAATACATGAAGGGTTTTTTGTTGGTGGAGAGTAAGTTGCTTATGTTTTGTTTCCTAATCCCTTTTTATAAACATTCTTAGACTAAACAATCTTAGATTAAACAAACTTCCTTTCTTTACTGTTAGCCTGGGTTCAAAAACAGTGAAGTTTCAGCAATGTTCATCTTGTGTCAGTCTCTCTCCATTTAAATGTTTTAAAAGATAGTTTGCTCAAGAGATAGATTTCATGTGTAATTTCAGTTTGGTAAGCATGAATATGCATTTGCATTTTAAATAAAGATCGAAGATCTTCACAAAACCACTTTCTTATGATCAATCTGAAGGCAGTTGGCAGTTTGTAATTAAGTTATTTTCTCTGTTTCCTCCACACAGCAGACAGAAATAGAAGCTGTTGTTAATAACATGTGCAAGTAGGCCAGCTCAGCATAGCAGAGTCATATGTACAAGATGAGTAACTGACCCAAGAGTTTTTAAATTACTTTGAAAAGATACAACGAAATGGATGTAGTCCTAAGAAGTTCCTTCTCTTCTAAATTCTCTAAGAAGGTTTAGCACTTATTTCTGAGTATCTCCTAGTTCAATGCACAAGTTACATGCCAAAGGTAATATTGTGCCTCTCATGTTCTGCTGAAGTACAAAGCAACAAGATAAGAAGAGACACCATGTGTACTGAGAGCATAAATATGTCCTGTGAACCTCAGAAGTCAAAAAGGATAAATCAAAACCAAAACAAAGACCCATGTTTCCAGTTATTTTAACATCAACCCAAAGAATTAATCCAAAGATAGTTACTGATTTAACTTGCCACGTGATCCACTCTTCTATGCCCATCCATTGCAAAAGGAAACTACATATTGCTATTTGTTAAATTGTTGTATTCCATTGTACACCCAAATTTATGACTCAGCAGAGTAGAAAGAGCATAAACGGCCTTTTCATATTGGGACTTCCTGCAAACATTTCTGTAGTTCCTAAAGTATTCCGGAAGGTACTCTGATGAGCAGTTTTTCGCTGTCCATGCCTTTGATCTAAATTGTCCATGTTTGCCAAAGACTGAGGTATATGTGATCAAGAAACTGAATTTCATACTCAGCTTCAGCTTAAAAACAAGTACATTCTGGAAGAGAGATGTTTTCGATTTCCATCTCAAAGAAAAACACAGACTGTGACCATTTTTATTAGAATTTTATATGCATACACGTCAAACCCTACAAAGATAGTATTCCCAAAGCTACCCTAAATATCCAGATTAGCTGATAAGTAAATATTTCTTTGGTATTCGTTTGGTTATGGGTCACCAATGAAAATCTGTGATTCTCAGAAGAGGCATTCAGAGACTTCTAAGACCATACTACACACCTGTGAGAAGGTTTTGATGCTTTACACACTTGGTACTTGCCATTTAAGTAATAATAATTATACAGGCTGCTTATTTATTCATCAGCTCTGCTCCAGGGTATGGTATTCACCACTTTTCACTATCAAACTTTTTTTTTTATTATTATTAAATAGGACTCCTGTTCACCCTCTGTACAGCAGTGAGTTTCAGCCTTAATGTCACTTCTTTTACTTGAAACTCCATCTCTTCTCCAGCTATCTCCACAATGCAGGTTATTTCCTAGTCTTGCATTGGGTCATACAGTGGGATCAGTTACTAAAGGACACACTTCACGTGTTTATTCATTTTGTATTCCTCAGTTCTTTTTGAAGAATATACCCGTTTCAGACAACAAATTAACCCGCATGAAATTAGGAGTATCATGTCTTCTTCATTAGTATCAAAATGTAGGGGTATATCTTCATTTCAGTATGTGGAAAAAACCAGCAGCTTTTCTTCCTTTATTATTTAAACCTCCCAAAGTACTGAAAACTTCTGCAAACCAAGCAAAGAGCTGTAAAAGTATGTTGAGTGTTTATTGGTCTACAGTAAAACAGTACAGTGTTTCTTCTAGGGAATAGTTACAATAAAATACACAGAAATTAGAATTACCCTTCTCCTTTTGGGTAGAAGTAATTTTGCTTCCTGAAATAGGTTTTATGTATATGTGTGTTTGATGATATTAACATTTTACATGGACTTAATGCTTAATGCATGAAGAGATATAGGCAGAAATAAAAACAATTATTAGACAGCACCTTAGTGTCAGTAACATCTCAGCCAAAGTATAAGACTGCTAGAGTAATATCTTTTCAAAAATTCAGAAATAGTTGTTTTTTCAGTCAGTATTACTTTACTAAAATCCAAATCAGGAAGCAATTTGTTGGTTAAAATTAAAAATATGAAATCAATGCAGGAACAAAACTAGGCACATTGGTGAGCCAAAACAGTAATTCTTGCTGTCAGGGTAATTAGGAATTAGGTACACTCACTGTTCTCTCACAGAGACGTTTTATGCTCTGGACTGATCAAAATGTTTCGCTAGAAGACTTGATGTATTTTTACAGGGACAATTATGTAGATTAGAAGGCTTTAAGATTAGAGGCTTTAAGAAATACAACAAAAACTGGATAGGTATAGAATAGATCTATATATTTATCTGGACGTTGGCTCACATCATTGAAGTTAAGCCATTGGCTCGTGGGTATGAATAAATATGCACCACCATGAACAACATGTATCATATCTATGGCTAGAAATCTAGTCCCTAGTGCACCCAAGAAATGTCTATAAGGAAGCCTAAATTCACTAAAATATTTTTCTTAGAAACATTCCTCTTAAAGTTCCCCCACCTGCAAATCGAGGTTTTGTACCTTTGCTTTTTAACTGGATATTATGACTTAGAACTAGCGTTTTCCTTAAGTGTGAGGCTGCTCGTGGGCACGGCTCGGTCCTGTGACACCACAGCCAGGGAATGAAGCAAGCGTGTCTTAAGACACTTTCTGAGGAAGAAAACTGTTGCCTGTATTATTTGGATTTCCTCCACTCTTAAAATCCTATTACAATGGGCTTATCTACCATTCAGCTTATGTAAGAAAAATATAGGGAAATATTCAATGTATCTATTGTTAGCTGTCTTTTAGAAGAATGTATCAAGTGGAGACAAGGAGAAGAGCCAGCACGATTTGACCAGCTGCCTGCGGACCATCAGCATGTGTTCTATGAATCACCATTGCTTTGCAGACCACAGTTTGAAAACCAGTGCTGTGGTATGTGAAGAAATATCTCACTTGGAAATTAAAATAGAAAAGCCTTATAGAATTATTTCCCCTTTTGGCATTATTTCTCAGCATGTGAAGACTGAAATCAGACGCTACTTTATAGCAACATGTAAGAATAATGAAGTACTTGTAGTGGTCCTGGCATCCAGTGTCTGTAACAAGTTACAAAAGGGAGCTCACTGTTGTTAGACCTGCTGCAACAGCACTTTTTGATGTCACTTCCATGAATAAGCGCGGAGGCACACGTAATTTCTCTGGCTGGAATATTTCTCTCTCACATTCTTAGAGAGTTTGTTTTCAGCTTATCTTTGATATCTGTGGCAAGTGCCATTCAGTGGTCAAAATCCTTGGATAGCTTTCCACTCCTCTTACGTATTTGTGTCTTTGACACAAAATTCGACCTTCACATGCCTTGAATTCTCTGCAGGCAGAATTTGAATTCATATTCCTTCCTCACTGCTACACTTTTCACAAATGAAGAGCTTCACTGTAAACAAGTTCTTAGTGTTTTATAAGCGAATCATCCCTCACACTAAGGATGAAAATAGAAACCAAAATACTAAATTTTTGCAGATCCCACATTCCTTTGTTATCAGAAGTTTTCACAAGATTAGGACTTTTTCTTCTTAGTCTTCTGGGATTTTCTTCCAAGTCTGATTCATCTAACTCCTGTCTCCCAAATTCAGGTAGACAGAAACACATTAGGGTAACACTTCCATTACTTGGGAATATCTGACCCCCAAGTGCCTTATCTGATAAGGCACTGGGCACTGCTACGTATTTGAGGAACCACTTTCTGGGAAGTAGACCTGTCTGTCATAGCAGCACCTGTCATGTGCATTTTGTTTCAAGAATCATAAAAATGGAGTGAAGATCCAGGTTCCTTGATTCTTTTAATCTGTTTGCAGCTTTTCGTTGCAGAGCAAAGACAGGATAGGGAGAAAAACACCTTGCTCAGAGCACTTCCTTACCCATCGTCATCATTGTTAACATATTATATCATATTGTGTTTAAGCCCAAAGTCACTATTAGGATAAACATAACATTGTACCAGGCTTCTCTAAAGATGTGTAAAGCTACAGCCCAGTCGTGTGTCCAGTTTAAAATTTCTTTGCAGATCTTCTATTTTGTTGCAGTTGGGAGATGGAGGATGGGCAAATATGGGGCTTTATGCTTCAGAGTTATTCATATGCTGCATGAGGGATCTCTTTGTGACGCCTATAGTTAAGAAGATATGATGCCATACTTGTGATGCCCAAAGTACCGAAAAGAGGGGTGGTGACAGATGGGGCAAGGACTCTTTGGAGAGATGTGGAAGCTCCATTTATTGATAGCTATTCAGTATTTTCAAACAAGTACATATATAGACAAAAAAAAATAAAGGCACATTTACTTGTCTGAGCATGCTACAAATTCAGTTGTTCAAGGTTCTTCTCTTTTGGAGTAAACAGTGATTGTAAATGAGAAGGGTGGGTTTGTGTGTTTGGTTTTTTTTTTGTTTTGGCTTTTTTTGTTGTTGTTGCTTAGTTTTGGGGGTTTTTTTGTTTGGTTTTAGGTTTTTGTTTGGTTGTTTCNGACAAAAGATTGCTGGGAGGAAAAGCAAGATGAGGAAATAGTGTTACTGCACGCTTTCAGTATTCTGATAAAAACAGAAGAGAAAGAATACTACTGTTGCGAATCCTTCAGTTGAAAAGAGTGTTTACAATGTCCTTCCCAAAATGTAGTCAGATTTCTTGTGCCAGTAGTTACTTTGGTGTCACACCATGCACTCCTCATTACACTTTCAAGTGAAGCGTGCTCTGGAGTGTTAGTATGCCATACAATACGTGCTGTTCTTTATGAGCGTCCTTAAACAAGTTGCTGACTTGAGCAACAGAACACATTTCTATTCCTTTTAACTCCTGCCTGCCTTGAAAAATGAAGAGCTTTGCCTCTCCTGTGTGTGACGAAGAAAACTGATTGCAAAGACTCAGTCAAGTATCTGAAGAAAGCCTTCCTAAAGGCATTAGGGGTTGCAAAAAGAGTTTGTACTCAGCTTGCAAGAGTTCTCCTGACAAAGAGAAGTCAGTAGGGAAGGAGGAGACCCAGGCTGACTCTCAATGCCCTGATACCTCTTTGGGATAACAAGATAACACAAAGTTAGTACGGAAACATATTTCTAGTAAATAGCTCAGGCACCACTAAGAGCTTGATTGTGCCTGGAAAGCTCTTTAATTCAGTTGGGAGATGGAGGATGGGCAAATATGGGGCTTTATGCTTCAGAGTTATTCATATGCTGCATGAGGGATCTCTTTGTGACGCCTATAGTTAAGAAGATATGATGCCATACTTGTGATGCCCAAAGTACCGAAAAGAGGGGTGGTGACAGATGGGGCAAGGACTCTTTGGAGAGATGTGGAAGCTCCATTTATTGATAGCTATTCAGTATTTTCAAACAAGTACATATATAGACAAAAAAAAATAAAGGCACATTTACTTGTCTGAGCATGCTACAAATTCAGTTGTTCAAGGTTCTTCTCTTTTGGAGTAAACGGTGAATTTAAATGTGAAGGGTGGTTTTGTGTTTTGGTTTTTTTTTTTTTCCTCATTTTCTGTTTGAAAATCTTCTCGAAATGACCTGGAAAAGGTGTTCTCTATGTCACCAGTTCATTTCTTCAGCAGAAGATGCAGGCAGATGTACAAGTGAATGGAGTCCAAATATGAATGTCGCCATGTGCCCAGCCTGATCTCTCACCTGGCAGAGAAACATTCGGAAAATGTGGAGAGACTCCTTAAAGTTCCCACCAGCATTTTACATGTAGTGTTGCTGGTATCTAACGGTTCATAAAGCTCACAGCAATGTATTGGACAATTTATATGTGATAGATAATGAGACTGAGTAAGATATGGTGCATGGAATATCGTATGTTTTATTTTGATGGTTAGGGAGTAGCATTTGTCGTCCTGTGGTTTCCAACATTTTTGACTCATGACCTTACAGCTTTGTGTATGTTTGAGTCAATTGACAATTGATACTTTTCATCTGAGTACCACTGAGAGTAGCCTGCTCTCTCCCAGATACATTGCTGAAAACTACTGGTGACAACCGGTCGCCTAGGAAAAGAAAAAGATATTATTTTGATAGAATAAGTTTTAAGCAGTTACCAAAAAGAAAAAAATAAGGTTTTCAGCCTGTTGTTCTGTTGACAGTTCTAAGTATATACCTCAAACAGATTAGGAATTAGTTTTTCACGTAAACACCTGATACGAGGGGAAGAGGTTGTGTACTTTTGCCAAATGATGTCTCATTTGTTTAAAGTCAGGGAACAGTTAATCCGTGAGGCCACCCTGTGTTTAATGAAATGATGATCAGAGGAGCTTTATAAAATATGTTCATGAGGGCACATAAAGGCAATCTCAGACTTGAGAGAAAACATTGAAAGTATTTTCTTCTAGAGCAAAGTATCATCAGGTTTGCCTCTGGTGTGGGAAGATGCTTTTGTTTAGCTCTCCAATAAACAGCCATTGTTTAGAACCTTGTTCCAAGATCAATAGAAAGATTCTCATCAGTCTCAATGGATTTTAGATAAAAACCTAGACTGGGAGTTAGAAACATCTGGTCCGTGGGCTGACCGTGGTCCGTGCTGTCATTTCCTCTATTCAAGGTCACTTTTTTTCTGTGTTACTCCTGGATAACACTGAGTTGTGTGCTAACACATGGTCTACCATGTGTACCTGAAAGGGTTATTTGACCTTCACAAGGGATAATCGTTCCCTTTCCCACCCTTGGCAAGCAACTGCTTCAAAGGCAGTATGATTTATTAAGAACAACAGATACTGAACGTTGAGCAAAACAAATGTTTTCCTGCTCTTGCTTCAGCTTCAAAGCCTCTCTTCCTCAAAATTGAGAGAAAATGAAAGTTTTACTTGAAATATATGGAAAATAGTAAATCCAATAGTATTTTCAGTAATTGAACACCCTATGCGTGTGACATGCCATAGCAGTAATGGCAGTGAAGCTGAGTTTTCAATTCAGTAGTAATATAAACTTAGCAAAATCTGATACCACTTTGTGAAATCACACAGGTGCAGCAGGATGTCTCATAATTGATCTGCATGTACAGGTGTCACATTAGGCTTAAGTTGTCAACTGGTCATTAGTGTCATTCTGAGGCTGAACTGTACACGCAACACACACTCAAGAAATCATATTGTGTCCATTCTCCTGTGAGTGACATGAGTGTGATGGTCTCTTTTTCTGATTGAAGCCCATTGTGTACTGCTTCCTGTTGAAGTGTAACAGTTTGTGAAGATGTCTGCTTAGATACAGCATTATTTACTCGATGTTATCATCAGCGAACTTTATGTGGAAGACACAGAACAATCCATTGAGTAAATTGTTGGCTGTGGCTTATATATTTTAGCTGAAAAAACTGTAAGAGGGCAGTACTATTATTAGACATAATGAAGAGAAAATGTTTATAGTGTGTTGGTGGGGTAAAAAAGAAAGGAGAAAGTTTTAATCCTAAGATAATGTTAAAATAGACTTTTAAAAAGTATTTTTAAAATAGTGGAAGGGAAATAATGTATTTCAGCACAAGAGGTGGAACAACACATTGTTACATATACCATGTTCTCCAGGAGTGGAAGTGGCACAAGTTCTCCTATAGATGGATGTGTTGGGTCACAACAACCCCAGGCAGGCTCGGGGAAGAGTGGCTGGAAAGCTGCTGGGTGGAGAAGGGTCTGGGGGTGTTGACTGACAGCCAGCTGAACATGAGCCAGCAATGTGCCCAGGTGGCCAAAAAGGCCAACAGCATGCCGGCTTGTATCAGGAATAGTGTGGCCAGCAGGACTGGGGAAGTGATTGTGCCACTGTACTCAGCACTGGGGAGGCCCCACCTTGAATCCTGTTTTGGGCCTCCCATCATAAGAAGGACATTGAGGTACTAGAGAGAGTGCAGAGGAGGCAATGAAGCTGGTGTAGGGTCTGGAGCACAAGTCTGATGAGGAGCAGTTTAGGGAACTGGGGCTATTTAGCCTGGAGAAAAGGAGGCTGAGGGGAGACCTTATCACTGTCTACAACTACCTGAAAGGAGGTTGTGGCATGGAGGGTTTTGGTCTCTTCTCCCAAATAGCAAGTGATAGGACAAGAGAAAATGGCCTCAAGTTGAGGGAAGGTTCAGTTTGAATATTTGGAAGCATTTCTTCACAGAAAGGGTTGTCAGGCATTGGAACAGGCTGCCCAGGGAAGCAGTGGAGTCACCATCCCTGGAGGTGCTTAAAAGGCATTTAGACGAGGTTCTGTGGAACATGGTTTAGTGCTAGAGTTAGGTTATGGTTGGACTCGATGATCCTGAGGGTCTCTTCCAACCAAAATGATTCTGTGTCTGGCACTTTGTTCTTCAGGATAGTCACTGCACTTCAATGGCAGTCAGTGTATTGGTACATTGTCCAAACATAAACGAATTGAGGTAATTACTTAGTTATCTTGTATTTTGAGGAGGTTTTTTTGAAGCCTTTTATGATCTTGGAGGGATTTTTAAAAGTTCATTGCCTATGTAGAAGATATAATATCAGGAGAGAAGATTCTCATCTATGGTGCTGTAATTAGACTTGTGATATAAAATACATTTTCCCAACTGGGTTCCTGCATAGATAGAACAAAACTATTAAGCATTTAAGCATGTCATTTATGCCAAGGAATATACAAATACAGGGACATGCAAGATTGAATATTAATAATCAGTTTCACTGCAGCTGCAATTTCCAGATATGTGGAAAGGCAACATGTTGAAAAATGAAAGCTTACTTTTGTGTTTTCTAATTTATGTATTTACAGATAGGGAAAACAGGTGCCTATCTGCAGTTCCTCAGTATTTTGTCCCGAATGCTGATTAGACTGACAGAAGTGGATGTTTATGATGAGGAAGAAATCAACAATAGTAAGTTCTTGATATAAAAATATTTGCTTCTGGAGACTGTAGAAAATCGGTGTGTTAAACTGAGAAATAGTTGTTGGTTTATTCTATGCCATTCACCTTTGCAATTTATTTACATTACTGAAATATTCTAAGAAAATTTTTGTGTGATCTTCAACAGGTACTTAAGAATATTTTATTATTCTACTCATCATTTAGAGTTTAGTCTTCCTCTCAGTAAGAAAACCACATACCTCTGTTTTACTTGCGAAGTAATCAACAGAATTTATGTATATCAAACGATATCCAGACATTGTTTTTGAGGTTAATTGGAATGAACTTTTGTGGTAAAGTATATAGAAAGAATCAGTGAAATTCTGGCAGATTTACACCATGAGGAGCAATGTCATATTTTCTAAGTACATAAGACTACATGAGGGAGGAAAACAGTTCCTGCTCTCTAATAGCTAATTGTAGTCCAAACTTCCTTTATTTACAGGGTATTACTTCCCTGTGTTTCCAGAGGTATTTGTGACACTCGGCCTCAGTAATTAAAGGCGGGATTACATAGAAAAAATGGGTGGTATTTTGTGGAATATGTTTAATTCTGCACTACAAGCATGTCCGCAGTCAGCCATGCGGGGTCTCAGTGGGTGCTGCCTGCCCCTGGCTGGAAGCTGTTCGGTCATTTTGCTCTGGGATGGTGCCTCAGCTCTGCTCGCTCAGGGCTTTTGGGGGCAGTACCCAGGGGTCTTCCTGCACACTGAGCTGTGCTTGAGAAAGAGGCAGCTCCCCCCGAGGTTTATGGCAAAGCCTGGGGAAAAGGTGACCGGTCTGCTAGGGGAAAGGTTTGTGGAAGCAATCCTTTCTATTTTAGGCAAGATTTTACAGGTAACTCACAGTCAGGACATGAAGATAATTTCAAAGTCTGACTGATTCCACCGGAGTTTCATAGTTACTTTGGATGCCAAAAGACAGGGTCTCACCTGTTGTACATAATCAGTTAGACTATACTTATTACGGCTCTTTATAGCAGCTTACAGCTGCCTCCAAACTGAACTCCTCACTAATGTCTGTTTTACTCCTGTCACATCTTCCGTCCTCTTGATAAAGGCAGAAAAATATTTTGTAGGGACTTCTGCACATCTGGGTTTTTATGTCAGTTAACCTGTTTCAGAAAAAGGTGTGATTTCACTGCACCTTATACCAGTACCATTTACTATTTTTCTCTTACCATACCATACCATGAATTATCTTTGATTACTCTGGTCTTATCACTAGAAGGAGCATTAGACTTTAACTCTGCACTGTACTTAATACTGCAACTTCTGAAGCTTTCAAAGGGCTTATTTTCCTCAGTGAGAATAATGTGTCTTTCCTCAACTAAATTCATGAATGTTGTGGTCAATGGAAAGACTCCACAAATGCTGGGGTGCAGGTAGATCAGCCTTACCAGACCCTTGACATTGTTTTCATCAACATCCCACCAGCTGCTCCTTGGTAGGATTACCAAGGTCTTAAATTGATAATAAAGGTTTGAAAACCAGAATTGCATTGAGGTATGAGGTACATTTGCTCAAAGGTTCACCTCTTGATGCATATTAATATTACTTCCTGAGAATGATTAAAGAAAAAATTGTGTGAGAATAACAGGCATAACAAAACCATCTAGAGTAATATAAAGAGTTTTACAAATTGCAATTACATGAATCCTTATTTTTTAATAATATCAGACATAAAAGAAGAATCTGATCAATACTACCATCAGCCGGGAGATACGTGGCCAGATTTGGAGACATTTAAGAAGATGCCTTTTGACTACACTATCCATGACCCGAAATATGAAGATGCAAGTTTGATTTGTTCAAAGCTTCAGACTATAAACGGTGAAGGTTAGAATCTGAGAAATCTAGATTGGTACACTTATATGTGTTTATTTGTTTTTAACATGAGAATCCTGTTAAAACTTTTAAACAGAGTGAAATTATCAGAGTTGCACTTGACGAGCTAATAGTGAAAAAAAGATTTTGACTTTTCCAGATAAAGCACCAGAGTATGAGCCTTATGAATGTTTTATGGAATATTATATATGTAGTTTTCCATTAAAATGCTCTGATTCCACAATAAGTTTGTGCATTTGAATGTTTCTATGTAGTGACATTGTCCTGCTCTGTAGCAATGAAGCGACCTCTGTGAGTAAAGTTATTTATGTACTTAAAATTGTTTACAGGTTTATTTTTTAGGTCTTGGTTTAGGTTTGGAAAGTGTGAGAGGCATATGCCCAGGTCTAGATTCCTGGAGTACTGAGGTGTGAATTAGTCCTCCGAATTAGCCAGCTGAACATATACAAGCTCATGGGACTGGGTAGGATGTATCCAAGCATGCTGAGGGAAATGTCCAACGTAATTGTGAGGCTACTGTCTATCATTTTTAAAAGGTAATGACAACTGGCAGAGGTTTCTGATGGTTGGAAAAAGGAAAATGCTGTGCCCTTCCTCTACAGGACAGAAGGAGGATTGAAGCAATTAGAGCATAGTCAGCCTCAGTCCTCAAAACAATTATGGAACAAACTCTCCTGTAAACCATGTCCAGACCCATGAAGGACAGGAAAGTGATTTGGAGCAGCTAGAATGGATCTATCATAGGCAAATCATGATGGGTAAACATGATTACATTTTATGATGAGATACTGGCACTATGGACAAAGAAAGAGCAGGGGTTTTATCTTGACTTCAGCAAGACTTTGGCCACTGTCTTCTATGATACTCATATAGCTAAAACTGGAAAGAGATGATTTGGATAAGTGGATTGTAGAGTAGGTGGGAATTTGGCTGGACCACTGAACTCAAAATGTGAGGAGTGGCACAAATCTGACTGACAGCTCGGTATGCATGGCAAAACTCAGACCGACAGTGAGGAAAATGCTGTTTGAGAATGCTGTTAATAATCTGGTCCAAGGGACAGAACATCACATCAGCAAATTCATGGTTGATACCAAATTGGGGGAGCAGTCAATACGCAGGAAGGTAGCACAGCCGTTCAGAAAGACCTTGGCAGGCTGGAAAAATGGAACCTTCAGGAAGGAACCACAGGAACAGGAACCACATACATAATAGTTCAACAAAGGTAAATGCAAGATTTTGGACTTGGGATGGAATAATTTTTGCAGCTGTACAAGCTCGGGGGCAGAGGTATAGACAGCAGCTTTGAGTAAGGTGACCTGATAATCCTGGTAGACAACGATTTGAACATGAGTCACGAGTTCTCCATTGGGTTAATGGCTTACTAAAAATCTATCAAGCAGATCAAGGGAAGTGATTATTCTTCTGTGCATGGCACCTATAAGAGTATTATGTCAAGTATTTGGCTTCCTGGTAAAAGAAAGACATTGGTATATAGAAGTGAGTCCAGCGAGTAGCCACCAAGATGATCAGAGGCCTGAAGCGCGTGATGAACATAAAAAACTGAAGAGAATTGAGCTTGTTTGGTCTGGAGAAGTCTTGCAGGGGCATCTGATTGCTGTGTTCAACTTCCTAATGGGAACTTGCAGACACAAACTATGATACAGCAGAAGGGCAAGAAACGCCAGACACAAGTTGCCATGTGGGAAATTACAATTACATAGTATGAAATATATTTGTAGAATAAAAGTGGTCAAACTGTGGAACAGGTTGCCTAGAGAGACTGTGGAAACTCCACTCTTAGTGGTTTTCTAAACTTGTCAGGACAAGGAACCACCTGATCTGATGCTGAAAATCTGAGTGAAAGATTTGGCCAGATGGCATAACAGAAGTCCTTTTCAGCAGAAATTACATCTCATCTTCCTTCAGCCTCCCATAAAGGAGACTCTTTTTTAAAATGTGGTTATTCGCTGAAGAGGAACATCACTAAATTTGCCAAGTTCATTTTACATAATCTACTGTGATGTCCATCACCAGACAGCAGATGTCTGTCATATTTATTACTTTCGCAAGCATTCAATAATAGCAGCAGCAACAACAATAATTTTAATAATCTGTCTTTGCTTACACCTCAGCCTCATGTGAAATCTGTACAGAATTATAATAATGAATTTTCAGATACTTCTTTGTAGTCCCCTTCGTTGTGCATAACGATTTATAAAATATACTGTGCTCAGAATGAATTCGTAGTTTGTTTTGCATGAGTTTAATCCTGCCATTGTTCCCAGAAGCTAATTACAGTGACAGCAACAGTTTGTCACAAGGGAATAGATTCTGGCCTTGAATATTTGTTACATTTAAATTGTTTCTTTTTTTAATAGACAGATCAACAAGCAGGAGACAGGAGGATATGTATACACGCCGCCAAACAACTAGGATGAGATTGTCCAAGTATGCAGCATATAACACCTACCATCACTGTGAACAGTGTCACCAGTATATGGGTTTCAATCCCAGGTACCAGGTAAAGATTTCCAGATATTACTCTGCACATGGGAAACTGAAGCAGACACAACCCAAACACGGTTTTCGGTACATTCACTGTATTTACATTGGCTGACAAGTTGTATGTATGTGTTAAAAACAGCTGTTTTACAGATTTTTTTTATTTCTTGAGGTTTGCCTGCCTTGAACAGACTGCAGGTTTGGGGACATCAGAGGGCTGATCCTTGCCTCATTTACACTAGCTTTTCCAGTGCTGTAATCTGCGTTCTCCTTGTATTCTGCCTGTTAAAACTACTTTCCTGTTAAGTGTTTCCCACTGGGACTTTCATGTATTTTCAGCTGAGTAACTGCAAAAGATGCTACTAATTCTTCTGATACAGGAGTAGTCCAGCATGCGAGGAAGAAGGTATTAGCAATGCAAATACTGGTTTTTAGGAGTCAGTATTTTTGAAAGCCAAGACTGACCATTAGTATTGGTGCCATCTGCAAGACAAAGCTGAAACAATGATTTCAAAAGAGGGAACAGTTTAATTTATGTATTTTTTAGCGTATGCTCTAGCCTAACGGGCATTGCTTAACATCTAATGAATCATGAGGTAAAATGCAGTAAGTGATTGTTTGGTAATGATAGTAATGTGTATTAACTACACTGAGATCTTGCAGTTTGACTCTAACCACTGGAATTACCCTATTTTTTCCCATCCTCAGCTTTATGAGTCCACTCTGCATGCATTTGCCTTTTCCTATTCTATGCTGGGAGAAGAGATCCAGCTGCATTTTATCATTCCAAAGTCAAAGGAGCATCATTTTGTCTTCAGCCAGCCAGGAAGACAACTGGAAAGCATGAGGCTACCACTAGTCACAGATAAGGTAGATGGATAATTATATTTATGGCCATATATGGGAGAGAGACAACATCAATTTTAAAATGTTAGGTTAGGCTTCTTTACACTTCTGGTCTTGCTGGCAAGAGATAATGGGGTTGTCCTGATACTAAGCTTGTATTTTCTCTCAGAAAGCGAGACATGAAGCAAAACTGTTAAGCCAACAATAAGCTGTTTCTTTTGCTCATAATCAAGGTTGATCCTTTGGTATAAACACTTCTATCTGGGGCAAAAGGCCTTTGGTTATAAGTTTAAGATGTTAAAGTGAGAATGGTTTTATGATCATACAGTTACTAAGAGGACACAATTTTTTACTGTAGAGGGAGGCAGAGAATTATCCTCTCTTATTCTGTGTAACTGCTCAGTTGCTTTCATATAAATATAAGGCTTTCAAAGAATATTTGTCTTGGCTTCATGCCTGTCCAAAGAATCACGTCATCCTTGCAGAAAACACTTCGGTAAGGTCATTTGTCTGACAGGCTACGCAAACTCTGATGTTGGCCTTTCCAGTGACTCCTAATATCTGTGCTTAAGATGAACTGCGCCTTGCTCAGGCTACACTGCTTCGAGTATTGCAGCAATTTGTGGAACAGTAGTAAGCAGTAGCACTTCCGGAGAAAATAAGCTGCTTCCAATAAATAATAATCAATCAATACCACCCTCCAGTTTGGGCTTTTATGTCTAGTTCAAGTTTGAAATGCAAGAACCCAGGCAGCAACACAGCAGCAACTGTGCAACATGAGGATGAAACCTCCTGCTCTTCCTCACCCAGTGAACTTGTGCTTGGCTACACAAAGCTGTGCATGGGTCCTTGTGGATTCTTCTCCTGCTTCTGCCACTGACATGCTTTGCGGCTTTGCCAAAACCATTTCCTCTTCCTTTGCTTCTTTTTTCTGTTCACTTGCTCCAGAATGGTGTCTACATTCTTGCTGCAAGCTTGAAAAGTGCTGTAGGCACTTCATCCACATTATTAAACCGTTATAAAATATTTTTCTTGATCCACTTTAAATTCCCCTTCCTGCACTCTACTGGCATCAAATTCACCATTTGTGCTTTGTCAGTTTTATATCTGGAGTGCTTAATTGTGAGGGTTTTGGAGAGTCTCTGTAAAGAAGCACACTTTCATTCTGGGTCCTTAATGACCTTAGTAGGAACTGGGCTAAAATCAGTTGCCCAGAAAGGAACAGCCCTGCATGTCTGTAGAAAGAAGTCTCTCAAACTTGGAAGCACCTAATGGTTTCCATTGCATTCAGGACTGGGTGACAGCCACTCATAAGGGTTGTACTGCAGTTTGGGAGTAAGATATTTCTTAGCATCTTCTGTCATATGGACCTAAATCCTTTTCCAGATCTCACCTTAGGGTTCTTGTGCAGTTTGCAGGTCAGGTTTAGCCGTCCTATCCAGTCCACCACACTCTCACCAGGTGAATAAGCTAAGTGATAGAGTTTTTTTTTTCCCAAATAGTATAAAAGTTTCTCATTTTCCTATTAAGCTTATTTAAAATGTAGCAGTTTGCCCAGAATCAATGAATCGGACTTATTCTCCTAAAAGATCTGGTTCTCTTTGTTTAAACATCCTCCAGGCTGATACAGAAACTCACACTTCTTTTTATTTACAGAGTGAAGATTACATTAAAAGCCCCACTTTTACTCCCACTACTGGTCGTCATGAACATGGACTTTTCAATTTATATCATGCAATGGATGGAGCCAGTCATTTGCATGTTTTAGTTGTCAAGGAATATGAAATGGCCATATATAAGAAGTATTGGCCCAACCACATCATGCTTGTTCTTCCAAGCATTTTCAACAGTGCAGGAGTGGGTAAGTATAACAAAAAGTTCTAACAAATGCAGACACATGTAGTTGGGCCTTTGAGGTGTTGTTACTCAACAGTAGAAGGTAGACACACACCTTGTAGCCAGCATATTGGATCTGGTGACCTGGATTCCCTTCGAGGACAATGTGTCACAGTTGAAGATGCAATTCACTTAATCCAGGTCACTTAAAACAAACTAGATGAACTGCATCCTAGAAATACTCACCTAGAAATACTCTCTCCTATTGATTTTAAAGAGTACTGAAGGTGTTAACTCAGATGGAGTTACCTACTATGTTTCCTTGTGGAAATAAGTTATGTACTATTTGCATAGGCAGTGATGCACTGATTAGAGACATCTCTTAGGTGGGTTTTGCTAATGTGATATCTGTGAAATATTCAGCACCTTGCTTTTACTGCTAGAACAACTTATAGACAGCAGTAGTGACAAACATTCAAAGTAGATCGTCAGGGGAAATTATTCCCATGTTGTTCAGCTTGTCAAGCAACATCTCTATATGTTTGCACTAAGAGATGCTAGTGCAGCCAAATATCTGTCAGGTTAAAATAACCAGTCTCTAAACCCTTAAGACACTAACAAATCATTACCACAGAAATCAGGCTTCATTTTTGGTGCTTCCCAGTGGGGTCCTGTAAGTCACTTGCTTGGCAAGTGACAGAGTAAGTTGGCTCTGGGGAATGTTAGGATGTTAAAATCTTCAGAGTGATTCATACCCTGGTCTGCAGAAATATTCACTTCAAAACGCTTCCAAGTTAAAAGCAAACAATTTCTGCCCCTACTTTTAATCTGATGGTTTATGTCCTTGGTTTCAGGTGCTGCACACTTCCTGATAAAAGAGTTGTCTTATCATAACTTGGAGCTTGAACGGAATCGGCAGGAGGAGCTGGGGATAAAGCCCCAGGATATTTGGCCTTTCATTGTAATTTCAGATGACTCTTGTGTTATGTGGAATGCAGTCGAAGTTGATTGTTCAGGAGACAGGAAAAGGTGAACAGAGTAATATATGCTTTTTCAGCTGATCTCTTTTAACCTTTCACTGGACAACAGTTTTAAAATTACATTTGATATACTACAACTTCTACCCTCTACAAGAAGAGGATAATATTTGCCTAATGACAGAAGTATTTTCCCTAGATATCTGCCTTTGCATACCACATAGTTTAGTGCCTGTTTTTGATTGCTGTCCCCTAGGGATTTCAGTGCCCTGCAGCCTTTGCTGTACAGCTTGACTCTAGTTCAAACCAGACTTATTTGGGCTGCGGATTTCAGACTCTGCAAAACAACCCCTAATATACTGGGCAACATGGGTATTCACAGGTACATCTTTAGCAGGATTTTTCTAAGGAAGCTAAAAGACATTTCTGTGCAAACTGTGCAACTGATTTCCTCTGGCTGTCAGTCCCAGTCTGTATGGCTCCTTTATAAGCTCCCCAAATCCCCAAACAAGTATTTTTTGTTTATTTTTGTTTTTATGACTATAGAACATTGTTTGTACTAGATATTTTATCTATTCCCAGAATGATCCTATGCAGGATTTACAGCAAACCTTCAAAGAGAGCTAAGCTCACTGAAAACTGAGATTTATGTCTCCAGGGGTGGGCTAAGAGGATCTTAGGCTTTGCACTTAAGTTATGGCACAAAGTCAGCAACCCTCCCAGGGTCATTTGGAACATTATCCAGGTAACTTTCAAATTTTACATATCTGAGTGAATATTTTGAAAGATCCAGACTTAAGTTTCAGATCTGTCATACCAGTCCCCACCACATAAGCACTAGTTAAGTTTTGATTAGAGTGAGAGACAAAAAGTTGCAGTAAAGTAACACAACACTGGAGTTGTCTACCAGATACTCATAGCTACTTTCAGCTGTTAAGAATTGCTCTTCACCTGAATGAGATTCAGAATATTCTCTATATGCTTTAAAATTAACACATTTTCATAATTATTGTAGTGACTATGCATGGACTGAAAGGAATGTTTCCTTGAAGCAAATTCTGCAACACATTGAAGCAACTCCCAATGTCACTCACTATGCCTTAATTGGGATGAGGAAATGGTCCAGTAAAACAAACAGTGCTGAGATCAAGGAACCATTCTCCTGCTGCCATGTGCATGACTTCATCATGCTGAATGTCGATCTGACACAGAATGTACAGTACAATCAAAACAGGTAAGTGGATGAGTAGCATATTTCAATAGAGATAATGAGCTATATAAAGGAGTTTTTACAGAAGATCTTGTTGGCTTTTGGGGGAGGTGGTTAATGGGATACAGAAAGGTTTTGTTTTCTTATTGATGGTTCAAATCCTTCCCAAATTGTCAGCAGCTGGAAAAAGACATTGATTTCCATAGTTCCAAATATAACAGCCGTATCTGAATTGTAGAGCAGACACACTCAGCAGTGGGCCCTGCAGTGCTGGTGCCCCAGCGGTCTGGTCCAAGTGTCCTTTTGGTGAACACTGTCCTTCCCCTCCTGCCCGTTTACCTGCACTCCCTTCTAAAGGAAACAGGGCTGTATGGGTGAATAGTGCATAACCACATTTTATTGTGACATGGAACTGAGATACAGCTGAGATTTTTACCTTGAGGAGCACAACACTGGAGCATACTGCGTGTGTGCTCATCAGGACAATTAGAAGAAGGGAAAAAATGAACCTCATTAACATTGGTCTTGGTTTTCACATTCAGTTGTCTCAGAACTCCCAATTTTTGATTTATTGTGCCACGTAGGATGTATCAGATTATAATATTGCTATGCACAGTATCACCACAGTTACCAGAAATGCATTCACTGGGTACATCATCTCACAGAATTTCGCTGATCTGTGTGAAATAAACTGTGGCTTTGGCCCCTTTTCTGAGGCACAAGCATTTATTACAACAGAATGAAGTAGATATCGCTAGAGATGGGATTCGCTTGCCTGAAGTCAGTCTTTAGGCACCTCAGGATATGCAAGATGTCAGTATGGGCCTGACAGGTATGACGTGAAATCAAAATGCGGTTTTCTGTAAGCTAGATGGGATACCCCAGGTAATTAAAAGGGCTCTATACACCAAGGCTTAGATAACTGAACGTCACTGTACCTCTCAGAAGAACTCTTCTGTCTCAGGAAGATGTGTGTTGAAGTCCAAGTTTACTTGTAACTGCAGGGAAGCACTTCTGCTGTCATTATTCTGCAGACAAACAAATGACCTCAACTTCTGTCACCACCAGGCTGACACCTTAAAAGAGCATTTTAAACATGCTCCCGTGCATCTCCTAGCCTGTCTAAATATTACCTTATGAAGCACTATAAAGGGCTAATGAAGATAACAACAGTAAAGCAAAATGATACGAGTGCAGGCAGCAAAATTACTATGTCAGGAATGCCAGACCACACCACCCGTTTCCTGCCTGTGCCCTTCAACCACGCGTGGCTCCCGTAATCCTCTGCGTGGGTGCTGCTGAGCCTGAAGTATTGCATGGCATTCCATGCCTGGTCTGGCAAGGAAACAGGTACTTTTTAAAACATAGAGACACTGACATTCAGGGATACCAAATATCCATGTAAATATTACTAAGATCAAAGACAAGATTTTGGAAACATATAAATAAATGCCACATTTCTCACTGGTGTTCACTGTTGCAGTACCTGCTCAGCTCTCTTAAATCCAAGCCCTGGATGTTAATCCAACAGTTCTGTACATCATCCTCTTTGCTGTGTAATATCTACATTCAAAATGGGGAACTGAGCCTGAATTTTCCAAAGGCCACAGAATTTTAATTTAGTCAGCTTTAGGAAATTATCTTTTATTCTGCTCCATCTTATTTTTAAATATTGACCAAATTTAACCCAGGGATGTTTGGCCTCATTCTGCTTAATTTATTCCTATGTCTCAGCAGTTCTGGTGTATTAAGAAAAGACTCCTTGTCTTGAAATAGATTTTGCCTCTAACGTAAGATGACATTATTTCTGTAGAAGAATACTGAAAAAAATTCCTGGATATTCATATTCTAAGGGAAAAAGGAGTGGTCAGAGACCTCTGTGCATTTGACAAATCACATGTAGGGCCTCAAACATTTCCTTGGAAGTCAAAGGAATTAATTTCCTTGACATTATTTGGGGTAGTAACGTTTGTGGCTATCTTCTATGGCAGCATTATTGTAGTAAAAGGCAGAGAAAATATTTTAACTCCCAGGACTTTTCCCTGGTGATTTCTTACACTTCTCCTTCCATTTTTCCTCTGTATTTCTGTTTCTCTCACTCCCTAAGTGGTTCTCTCCCTCATTCTGGTCTGCCTGAACTCATTCTAGCCTGGTTTATTGTTACAAAGCATAAGCCTCTTTCCCTGACCGGCACCAGTGGAGGGTCAGTGTATTTGACACCTGTCAGAGACCCTGAGCACTTGTATTTGTTAGTGTGTGACGAGAAATATTCCTCTGAACTGCTTTGATTTTATTCTTTCCAGATTTACGTGTGATGATGTTGACTTCAACTTGCGTGTCCACAGCGCTGGCCTTCTCATCTGTCGGTTCAATCACTTTAGTGTCATGAAAAAGCAAATTGCAGTAGGAGGACAGCGATCCTTCCACATTAAGTCTAAGGTGGGAACTGAGGCCGCTGTTTCAATATTGTTAAAATGCTGTTTTCCTTTTTGTACCCTGTAACCAGGAGAGCTGAGGTATTTTGGTGCATCACCAGTTGCCAGTAACGGGGTATGTCTTCCATGTATTTTGTTGTTTATTTATGTATTTATTTACTTCTGAAACACACAATATTCTTGACATAAATGCACCTTTCCTTAATAATTTGCCTTTAAAACTTTTTAAAACACCTAAGGTGTCTCTTTACAATGCAGATAACCGTTCACATGATTCATTCATGATTTTTTTCTCTATAGCTTTTGAATTGCTCATCTTCATATGACTTCGTATGTAGGAGGACTTTGTGTTAAAACAAGAAACCACAAAGCCTCTATAAGTACAAGTATCACTCCGTGAAACTCCAAAACTTTTTGGTAGCAGATATTTTTGGTTGAATGACTTTGCTTCTTATATAAATCTTAGATTTGTAGGCTAGAGCTGTATTTTATACAAACCGAAATTCAGATAGGTACAACTTGATTATCAGGATTGATCTGTACCAGAAATATTTTTCCTCGTAGGTATCTGACACTCCAGTTTCAATCTCCCCCGCTCAGTACATTTGTGCTCCCGACAGCAAGCACACCTTCTTGGCAGCACCTGCTCAATTGCTCCTTGAAAAATACCTCCAGTATCACAGTCATCGCTTCTTCCCTCTCTCACTGAAGAATTATAGCCATCCAGTGCTATCTGTGGACTGTTACCTGAACTTAGGACCACAGGTACTGAACAAAATGATCTTTGAGCAGCTCTAGAAATGTATAGGCTATGTTTTGGATGAGTTTGTTGATGCATTTCTCAATAATAATTACACAGCCTTTGAAGAATCAGGTATTAGATCCCTGTAATATTCAAATCAAGTTCTTAGACCAACAGAGGTATTATTTGAGGCTACAAATAAACTACACGGAGAACAATACCAGACTTGTCCTAAATATTACTGTAGTCTGTGAATTGTATTAGATTTTGCATTAACACAAAGCACATTTTTCTTTACGTGTTTGCTCAGTGTGCTATAATTTGATCCTTCCTACAGCAAATTTCTTCCACAAGAGCGTTTTACAAATACTAGCTAGCCCTTAGAAAGCACTTCAAAATACAAATGTTTTAGTTCACTTTTGACTGATAAGCTGAGGCAAAGAAGTAAATACCAAGAAAACAGCATGAGAGAAGCTGACATTAGATCTCGGGAGCTGTTGGCTCTCTCTAATGGGTTTGGATCTAAAGCCAAGGTCATACTTAAACACAAATGTGGGTCAAATAGAAGTATGATACTAAGCTGTTGTTCAAGAGAGAGAAACTGTATTTATATTTTCACCTGACTTGAATACCAAATGAAATTCAGTCTTGCTCAACTTCTTTACCAAAGCAGCTGTGTAATGACCTTTCCATATAGGCTGCTCCCAGAAAATTTGGAACTATATATTTTAATTTTCTTTCTGGCTGAGCTCTTATAGGTCTACATTCCCACCGTGCTTGGATAAACAATCTCTGCGGCAGGGTGTTGTACTGCTACTCTCTTCCTCCATTGCATCCTGTCAGCTCTAACCCATTCGACACATGAGATGAGTTCAGTCTGGAATTGTTACCTGAGCTGGAACATGATACAATAGGATTGAAGGAATATGGATAAATATAAGCACCCTGGGCCAGAGTCTCAGTCGCTGTGGGTCAACCTTCCTCCACTGAATCATGCTGATTTATGCTAGACGAGGGTCTGTTCCAACTACACAGCACAATGGCACTTTGGAAACAAAGCCTTGTGTGGAAGATGCCTTAACTTAATATGAAATCCTGAAAGAGTGCTATAAATATTCCTGGTTCACAGTGGATTTGGAAAGTAACCCTAAAAACAAATCAGACAAGAGGAAACCTCACGCATTTATGTATATGTGCAGTTCTACTGACTTGATTAATCCTATGTAATGTAAATTACATTAGGCATTACTAGAGGGTTCTTTTCATGTCTGACCACAGAATTACTGTATTTACTCGTGTGAACTGTGCTGGGTTGTTGGGAGTTACTGCAGCTTTCAAACCCTACCATATCTGAAACTCGTGATAATAACAGTAATGAATAGTAATGACTAATAAATAGTTACGAATAGTGCTTTTATGTAGATTTTTAATAAGCAGAGGGATGTTCAGGAAGAAATGATAAAGATCAGAATATTTGGAGTTGGAAGGCAAGTCTGAATTTGAGTCAGGTGCAAGTACTGGAAGTTTGATATCAAGCCTCAGCTTTACTTAGTAGCATGAAAAATGTTAATTTTCTTTTCCCTGTCCCAATCAGATCGCAGTTTGCTACGTGAGTTCTCGGCCTCACTCTCTGAATATCAGTTCCTCTGGTTTGACGTTCAGTGGTCTCCTGCTGTACCTCTGTGACTCCTTTGTTGTGGCCAGCTTTTTGAAGAAGTTTCATTTTCTTAAAGGTGAGGTGCAATAATTTTATTACAGAGAGTTACATGAATTGGTCTCTGGGAAGGTGGGAAAAAATGTGTTTTAGATTAAAATATACATACATATATATATATGCGTGTATTCATATTTGTCTTTATATGCCCCACCCATCTTTGATGCTTGATCGTGCTGACTCTGTACAGTAGTAAACTGGTATATAACACTGCTAGATGTTCTGCAGATTTCTAAGTGGGGAGGAATGTTGGATCTGTATCATTATGCCCAGTGTATATGCATAACTCCTTACCTTATGTTCGAAAATGGCGTATTTAAGATTTATGTATGAGTCATTTACCTATTGTGTTCTTGCAGGTTTTCTAATTTTTGATAGAAAATGGGTGATGGACAAGCCTCCATCCAAATCTCTTTACTACCCTTGGAAATAGAAACTGGCTCATTCAAAATTTATTCGTAACAACCATTTTCTCCCTGTAGGCCTTACGATGGTGGATAGCAGTGGAGACAAATAACTTCCATTTGTAGGCAGTCACCTTGCAAACTTCTTTGGGATTGTTCTGCTGCTGTCTTAGGCTTTTAGCGCTCTGGGGATTTGTTTCACTCACAGCTGTAACTGTCACTGGAGGACGAACACCGTGGCAAATGCCTTCTTGAAACAGGCAGAGTTGTTATGAACTGCGGTGTCCTTTGTTGCAGTTAATACCGTTTCATGTAGGTATGTGTAGCAAAGCGCAAACTGCGGTATAAAGTGCTTTTACCTGCAGACACCACTGAAGCCACACACGTGCCAGTGTCTGTGCTCGTTCTGGAGCAGTGTCCACGTTTTAACCAGCCTTTAGTTTCTCTATCGTGGCTATCAGAGTAACTGCAAATGAAAGGTGTGGTTTACGTTGCATTTTTTGAGTGACTGGAGGCTATCAGTTTCATTCTGCATAAACCAGGCAATTTTTATGCTGTGTAGCACATGGCATATTTGATTTGAGATTTGTCCATCTCCCTTGGCTCTCTGCTTGATTTTGTAAGCAGTCACATGAGCATTAAACACCACATAACTGCCTGTCTTGTTTCTTTTTATTATATTCTCAGGGATTTTTTTGTCTTGCGCCATTTCCTCCTACCCCACCATTTCTCATTCAGAGTATTGAATGCTGGTGAGGTAATTATTTCCTCTTGATTGAGCACTTTTCTCAGAAGCCAGGAAATCATGCACACAGGTTAAAATGGCATCAGCATGTCAGGCAAGACATTCAATATTGTTTATTAAAATATGATATTTTTTACTTGGGCATTCTGGATTCTCATGTGTCCATAGCCATACAGGCCAGGTTCTTCCTTGCCAGCACGTTAGCTTACCAATCTGAAAAGCACTCAAGTTTGTGACTAGCTTTAAGGACATGTTTAGACCATTTCTGGCCAGCAAAGCACACGGAGCCCATCCAGCCATCGGGGCGATTGGCTTGTGCTGTGTTTTGCTGAGGGAGGGTTTCGCTCAACAAGGTAGGGCTAGAACAGGAATGGAGGTAGGGATTTGTCTTGTTTTCTGCCAGGACCCACCACCACCTCCTTACACCTGGCAGATTTACTCTTCCTTACTCCAAAGAGTAGGGAATGTATTGTTAGTCGTGTTTACTTGATGCATACTAGGTACCTCCAGTTACACGAGAAGATCCTGATAGATAGGGAGCTGAACAGAGCTCTCCTCAGTTCTACGTGAGTGTCTTAATTTTCTCCCAGGCTCCTGTTGTGAAAGTGGTGGAGTTCTACATGCTAAAGGGTGGCGGGAGCTGGGTGTTATGAGAATGAAGGGGATATTCATGTGGGTTTCTTTTCAACTCTTTGCTTAGGTGCCACCCTGTGTGTCATTTGCCAAGATCGCAATTCTCTTCGCCAGACTGTTGTCCGGCTAGAGCTGGAAGACGAATGGCAGTTCCGACTGCGGGATGAGTTCCAGACTGCCAACGCCAAAGAGGACAGACCGCTTTTCTTCCTGACTGGACGACATATTTAATTGAAAGGAGACACATTTCCTAAATGAAACAAGAGACTAATTGCCACCATCTCCTGAAATGACTTTTGAGAGGCTCTGCTTTCTGAACAGAGGCAGGACTGATTTCCGTTGTTTATTAGAATGATACCTAATCAGAGAAATTACGCTCATATTTCCAAACCCTGAAGTGACTTTTCTAATTTAATTGTCTGATGGAAGCAATTTCTATTCCTGAGAGAGATGCAGAAACTTAACTACTCTGCATGGAGGAAATCATCTTGGATCAGAAGGGAGAACAATGAGTGCACTTTTTCTGGGACAAAAAAGACCACACGCAAGTTCATAAGCAAGAAAAGACAACTTTTTGTGTTCCAGAAATAGGAAATTTAGATTTAGGAGCATATTTTGTCTTACAAGTCTTATTTATCTAACAGTTGGCACAAGGCAACAAGAATTGTTACAGTTTTGTAGTACACCGCTACTGATTGATTCAGGAAGGCTTTTTATACAAAGATTTGTAAAGTATATTTCTTTAATAGTGGGCACTCAGCTGGAGCCTTAATTCCTGGAACAGGTGCCATGCTGGATAGTTTTACCGCACAGGACTTTTGGGATAGAAGCAGAACTATATGTCTAATTTTATTAGCATAAGGAAGAGAGTCAGGAAAGTAGCTTTTAAATGAGATCTGAACATTTATACCTAAAACTGAAATTACCTCAAGTAACTGAAGAGACCAAATGGTGATACTGACCTGCAAGTGACTTGTTACACCTGGTGTTTCCTGGCTTCTGGTTAAATTGTTATACTGGCTGCAGACTTCAAGCTGGGCCCAGTGCACTCAAGACAGCAGATGAGGTGGTTTGAAACACTCCTAATACACTTTCTGGGGATATTTTCTTGCCAAAGTGCTTCAAAAGAGTGAGAAAATAGAGACTACGTCTCTGAGAAATTCAGGTGGAAATCTAATAACACATTCTAGAATGTACACTTTACATGTGAAGTCAGTGATCACAGTCGTTGTCTAGACTTTTGGTGATATTCTCTCAGTTGCAAATTTCCTGTTTGTCTTTATAGAATCAGTGTTAACTTCACTCACTCCAGATGCACTAAGGATGAGTATAGATGTTGTCAGAAGACCTCTAATATCTTTTCTTGCTGGATACACCAGTGGGAAGATCATTGATTTTATAGTGATGAAATGCGATTAGGTGGCTGAGTTCATTACAATACTGACTTGAAATGCAGACATCGGTATGCCAAAGAGCTAATTTAGGTTCATTTACAGGGAAAAAGTGAGTTCTGTGAGTCTGAGAGACTGAGATCGCTATTCACAAGGTAACTGCTAGAAATCAGTGTGTCTCTATATTTCATTGTCCTTGTTTCAGAGTGAGAATTCACTTTAAGTTTTGGGAAGGAAGGTGAGCATTGTCCTATGTAAATAGTATTACCTGTTCAGTTTTCACCGATCGATTAGTTAATTTAAACTTTTTTTAAAGAAGTGTGACATTCATGTCTAATCCATCCTTTATAAATAAAGTTAATGCTGCATGGACATCTGTCTTGGTGATGTACCGTTCAGTATGCTTTCATAGGTGGGGAAAAGAAGAAAAGGGTTGGCTGAAAGGAGCTAATATAATTAAGGAATGCCCTGAACAAATCAGGAGAAAATACAGTGCTGCTTAATGGCCTAAAGCATAGCACAGGCTTAAAGGTGTAAGAGTTTTTACAACAACTCAGAACTAAAGATGACAGGCTGAAACCTCCTTTCGTGTAACCAAATACTTAAACAACTTATACTGAGTGTCTGTAAACTTCCCCTGTGTTTTAGATCAGAGATTTGCTTTGTAAGTCTTTAGACATCCATTTTCTCCAGGAAACTGAAAAAAGGCTTAAAGTGTAGATTAATATTAGTAAATAAATAAAAATAAATCACATCCTTTCTTAACATTCTCTTTTGCCACGAAGTCTTCAAAACTTGGACAAAATGCAGCCACTAGTGGGCTGAAACCATCGTACTCCTGAGTGTTGTTTCACCATTAACCTTTTGCTCCATGAGTTACCTACCTACTGTGTCCTGTCTCCAGGACAGGAGTCTCAGGACCTGGCCTCACCAGGCATATGTCTATCATGCAAACATGTGTAATCATTCTTCATCATGGAGTATACACATAAGCAATCGTATGTGGTGAAACTTGCTTGCATAGCCCATTGTGCAGGATGCAGCACGTACTGTTAAAAGACCAGATATGCACTTACTGTGCGACCAAAATGCAGCTACTTCCCAGCATAAAACCAGCTATGCATCCAACATGGTAGAAAAATACAACATTTTGTTCACAGAATGCTAAAAAAGTAACGGATGAGTCAGGGAGAGCCGCTCTCCAGAGCTCCATGCAAAAGTTTCTTCATCCCTGACCTAGTTTACAAGCTAAGCTCCCTTGGAGTGTAAGCTTTCAGGGACAACGTAGGGCTCGTGTCCAGCTCTGACTCTGAGATGCTACAGTAATGCAGATAAATAATAATGATAAATAGAAGCAAGTCTGTTTGGGTGAGACCGGCACTCTGTGCTCCACCACGTTTGTGCTGGAGTTGTTTGCCACAGGGACATGTGTAGGGCTGGGAACCCAGGTCCCAACTCCACCCTTCTCTTGCCTTGCTTTTGCTGGGAGGAGTTCCTGGCTTTCAGTGCCAGTGAACTTTGCGAGAAAGCTTGGCCCATGCCCATTACACACACAAATCTTTTAAGTATTTCCTTTCTGACTTTGGACACGGCAGGAAGATAGAGCTCGCCATCCCATGGATTGACTTGATGATAACGTAGTAGCAAATAAAATAAAAGGCACTGCCTGGGCACTTTTGCAGACTTTTTACAGCCTCTACTCTTCCGTAGTGCCTTCCATACTTGCTGGTTTAATCATCCACTACTATCACCTGCCGACAGTATTGTCAGCATGCTCTGTATTGTGTGTCAGAGCGTGAAGTATTTATGAATCAGCTCCCGCAAAAGACAGTATCCAAATATAGAGAAGGTTGCTGGGAAGGTGACATTATTTTCCTTCTTAGCATCCTCTCTCCACTATCAAAGCACTCTTCACAAGCATTTAAGCAGTAATGTCTGCTATCTGTTCATCTGGGCATTACAGATGATTTGAACACTAGAGGATGGAAGGGATTTCATCCTTCCCTAGCAAGTGCTTCCTGTCGTGGTGATAGGGAATGTACAGATCTCAGCTCCCACTCTGCATCTAAAAGCAGCTGCTAAATTTTGCTTGAGAGGGGGCTGGTTTTCAAAGGCTTTATCTGCGACATTCTGTGGTGAAATGTCTCACTCACACAAAAAGAAAGAGGTTCAAGTAACAGACAAACAACCCAAAGGAAGGGTCAGGGGAGAGGTTTACATGGTGGGAAATGGGGAGCAAGAGAAGTAGGGACTGTGACTGGAGGCAGCAGCATGGAAGAAACCTGGGGGTAAGGTGGGCTCCTGGCTGCCGAAGGAAATGTTTGCTGGGGCACAAGGGCCCTGGGCAGGGGCTGCGTGTGGTGTGAAAGAACGAGGATTTCTGTGGCAGGGGGAATTCAGGTGGGCGGTGTGAGCACCCAGTCCAACAGGCCCCGGCCACCTGCCGTGGGGGGCTGGGCTGGGCTGGGCTGACTGCTTGGTGGGTTTGGGGCCTGTTCCATCCACTGCCACTGTGCCTGTAGCGGAAATGACCACGCTAGAGCTGTTTCTCAGCATAGAAACACATTGCAATTATCTTGAAGAACCCCCTCTGTCTGCATCCCTCACCCACACACCCCTGCACTGCCCTTCACCACCCCACGCACAGCCGCCCACCGCATCCCTCCATCCTCCCACCAGAGGCCTCGGTCACATCTCGTCCCCCACTCCCCAGCAACCAGCCTTGATATTTCATCAGCTGTCACTGAAACACAGTGGCTATGCTGGTGTGAAATAAAATCTGTATTCATTCCTTTTTCTCACCTCCTTAAGGACGCAGCTTTTCAATGAAAAGTAAAACTAGTTCCATACATCCTCTGCCTGTTGGCTCCTGCTCCAGTCTTCACCTGAAGAAATATTCAGTGCTTCTGGTCATTTGCAAATGCTTTTACAACATTTCCAGTCCTGTTTTGACAGCCCCCAAAACAACCATTGAAGATTGTGGAGGACACAACTCAGGGACTTTTGAGGCAATAATTCAATTGCTGGGATTGTCCATCACTGACATATTGTTTGGTAAGGGAGTGATGGGGTGTCAGGTATAACAGTGACACTCCTGCTCAGTGAGAAAAACACATTTGGAATCAATTACCACGATTTTAAGAAAGACTTAATAAAGCTGCTTCATAGGTTGATGTGGTTTTGACTAAAATCCTCAAGAAAATTGGAATATTTGGTTTAGATTTGCATAGTAATCTAAATAGAAGGAAATTTCTTCACACTTATTACGTGACCAGTGTGTTGACTGTTCACTTAAACTCCAAACATCCTAAGGTATCACTGTGGCACTGTGTGCTGAGGTGCTACAGAAAAGGTTGAGTGGCACTGCTAACAGCAGCTTAACAATTTTCTTTATACTTAGAGACAACAGAATTGATAGCAAAGTGAGTTTTTATTTGTTACTACCTACAGGGACCAGCAACAGTTTGAAAAACAGTTACCGGCTCACGGGGTATTGCGGTAACCACTGGGTTGATTCTGCATCATATGGTACCTCTGAAGAAGGTGCCTCTGCAAACAGAATGTGTTTGTTTGTGATGGTGTGATTTCTTTCTATTAAAACTTAAGTTATTCTTGTAAATACTACTGATTTATCATCTGTAAATTGCATAGGTGTCTCCCAGACAAGACGGCACCTGTGCTGGGGTCATCTCAGAACATGTGTAAAACATCAAGATCAGAGTGAAAGCATGTAACTTTCTCAAGGTAACAGTTATTTTCTCCAAGAGGTATTTCTATCTGGGATGAAATCAAATAATTGTACTTCTGCTGTGCCCAGAAATGTAAAACTGCATCATCTGGTTGCTGCTGCCTTGTCAGCATGATGTGTTCAAACTGAGTTTGTCACTCCTGAAGAAACAATACTAACCTTAAACTCCAGCTAGAAACAGGTGATAAAGCCTTAACTTCTGGAGAAATAGAACCGTCAGAATGTCACACACTTTCAAATGCTTAACTCCATAGGTGAGTGACACTGTCCCAGTACAGTAACGATTGTATTTAAAAATATCTTTAAGTTGAATAATTATTCTATTAAAAATAAGATGACATAATCTTATCACTTCAGCAAAATAAAGTTCACATGAAGGTTACCATGAGCTAGTATTACTATATTTAAATATTCTGGGATGATTACAAATGTTTTTTTCCTTCTCATGATACAGCACTTACAAATGCTGTTTATAAAAAGAAGCTGGCACCTATTTACCCTGTGTCATGCAGTGGAATCATCAGGCGATGTTCAAAACTGACATCAAGATTTCTGTTTACACTGCATAATTATCCAATGAAACTCGTTGCTACAGGATCTCACAGGGGCTACAAGCTGAGCAGGAGCCCCCAAACCCCTGTGAAGCTTATGTGAACTATGAGTCCAAGAATGACTTCTGTGAATTTTGAGTCAGACGCCGTCTTCCACGTGGGCCTTTGGTTGAAAACACTGACTGGGGAAGTAGCAGTGAAGTCAAAAAGTCCTGAGAGTGGGGAAATGGGAAGGGAGTGAGGGAAAAGCAGCTGTTGGGGCCATAAGGGAGCGGATCTGGGAATGGCAGCCTTGGGAAAAGGCTGGGAACCACTGTCCTAATTGATGAAAATCACGGAGAAAGTTCTTTTTACATCCGGTTATTATTCCTTTTCTGGATTTCTTGATCAGAAGTGTTTGGTGATGGTCACCCTTGGACATGGGATGCCAGACCATTCATCCAGGAACGGCAGTTGTTGGGTTCATATATGTTGCCCAGTAGAAGCGCTCATACTTGTTAGTGCTTCTTGGTGAAAGCAGAAAGGTCCTGATGTTGGGCAGTGCAGAACATGAGAAAGGCTTCAGAAATGCAGTGTGCTGGGAAAGGTGCACAGCCACTTCTTGAAGAATTTTATAAATAAACCTTATGTAATGTATTACAATGATTTAAACTGTATTTCTGATAGATTGTTGTACTTACTCCTCGCAGCTTGAAAACAAATTTAACAGAACAAACGGGTGGGACAGTGGAAAATTACTTCAACAAACTGTGGTTCCTATCTTTTAAGGTTAGTGAATAGAACTTTCAGCAGAAGCAGGAATGCCATTGAAATTCATTAGGTGTGGCATTTCCCTGTTTAGCTGAAATAGGGAGAATTGTATTGAATTTCCTTCCCTGAAATTGTTCCAGAAAGAAAATGTGATCTGTCAGATAGCTAATAAATGGGTTTCTGTGCTCACAGTCTTAACATTTGGTGTATGGCAGAAACAAGTAACTTGAGCATCTTGGAAACTTAATTGCTGTGCTGTTTTCTCTTGGAAGCCTTAGTCTATAACTTGAGAGTGACTTGGCTATGTGAAAAAGTCTAAGTAAGCATCAACTTTTCTGAAAATTAGGTCTCTTCCAGACATCTTCCAAGCCGGTGTCCTGTGATGCTAAGCGACCCATCAGGAGGGGTGTCCCCCAGGGACGGGCACCAGTGGAGGAGGATGGAGGGAAGTACAGCTGAAACTGGTGTTGCTGTTGGAAACAACCCACTGTCAAACCACGGTCTGGGCGACAGCAGCACCCTAATCCTGAGGGTGACGATGCCTGATGGGCGGCCAGCTCTCGGAGAGGGATGCCACTGCTTAGTCCTCTCTGTTAATACCTGCTGCAAAGCTCAGTGACACAGTGATGAGAGACCACATACCAGCAACAGGCCATTTCTCTACTCAATACTGTGTTTCCAAAGTTTTGCTCTTCCATCACTTAATTGTTTTCCTACTTACTGAATTTGCATATAGCTTAAGGTTAAATATCAAACATAGCCGGGCATATTTGTTCCTTTGATAACCATTATCAGCTCATAGCTAACACTAGGACTGTGCTGCAGCGGTGTGCTATAAACAGCCCATTTCTCTATATAACTCAGCAGAAAGGGTTAGAAGCCTTTGCCTGAAGTCAGAGATATATCAGATGGGTTCAGGGTTTTTGACAGAAATTTTATTTCACCAGCTACTGCAACTGGATGCCTTATAAGCAGAGAAATAATAAATAATAAAATTCAAGCTAAAGGTTGTGAATTTGAAATAATTTCATAGCTGTGGATTACCCGTCAGTTCAGCTGCAAAGCCTCCCCTAGACCTGCTATTGGAGACAAAGCTGCCATTCCTGCCAGGTGCCAGAAGGGATTTTAAGATGCTGGACTCAGCTCATCAGTCTTCCAGAGCTGTAAGTCCTGCAAGGATCAGGACAAATTTGTCTGGAGTTACCTAGGGTGAGATCTATAATAATCAGATTCTACACTCTGGTACCAAACCAAACAGACACAGAAGACCAAAAGGAACAAATGGAAATGTCTGCCTTTCAAACCTGATTGCACGGGAGAACAGAAAAGCTGTGCTGCCTTCAGGTCCACACAGGTATGGTTCTGGAGTTGTGTGGCTGTTCAGAATGGCGGAATAAGATTTTGACATTAAGAACCTGTCTTGCAAACAAAATTAAACCACTAAAATCCATACTAAATATGATTAATGATGGCAATAAAATATTCACAGTGAAAATTCCTTCTATTCTGTTAACAGAATTTATAACTCAACAAATTGTCTGATCATAAAAATCTCATATGAAAGTAAGGACACTGTTTGGAAGTGGATTTGTGTTTGTCAGGCTCTAATTTTTCGCTGAACCTTATGACTTAATCAGGATGCTTGAGGAGTCAGTTGCAAGGAAAGTGTGCCCTGGTTTACTGAGCTCAGGTTTCTTGCTCTAACTGTGCTTCCAAGAACCTCAGCAGGTAAAATTAGCACACAAACATGATCACTGAGAAATTATATTCTCTGGAGCTTTGTTGTAAACAGCTAAAACCTGAAGGCAGCATTTTTGTCTATGGCCGAAACGAAGAGTGGTTTTAGTAGCGTATGCAAAGAATGGGGGAAAACGAACAGCTCAGGATGTCGTCTGAGGAGGAAGACCAGCCGGAGACCCTCACCGGCTCCCCGTGGTCTTGGGTAAGAGCTTATGCCCTGAGGTTGTGTAAATATAACTTTAAAGCTCTAGAAAAAACGTAACAAACTGTGCCGTGTGAACCCAGATAGAACTGAGTATCATCAGCTTTTCTACTCTGCTGTTGAGGTTTGTGTTTTGTTAATGGTTAGATTGTCTGCTCTATTTCTACCTATGGACATCTAAAGAAAAAATGAATGGGGAAAATCTTCCTTTGCTCCTGTTGTGTCTGTCAGATGCTATGAGAAAACCTGGCTGATTCTGTGCTGTTTGCTTTGCTGTCTCAGTAGCTGTGTAAAGCAGCACTGCTGAAAGGTACCTTTTAGGTAAAATGGAGGGGAAATGATGTAAACAATAGTGTAAATGTTTGCTCTGAAGGTCTGCATCAAGAAAGGAGCCAGTGAGGCCCCTATTACAAAAACTGGAATGTTTGCTTTAATTTTTTTAGCAAGATAGAAGCTGCCTTGATGAGACAGTCTGCACTGATGGTCCTCAAACAGCGGCTGCGTGGTCCTGTGTTTTAAGATCTGGGCTTGATACCCAGTGCTGCTAGAAATGACATGGGTCTGTACAGTTTTCTGATGGAAAGACAGAGGATGCATTCACTCCAAAAGGGCTTCAGGTGGAAATAGGAACAGCTCTATTGAATGGTCGGTCTGGGAATTCTCTAAGTTTCAGGGAAAGACAGGGAGGTACAACCAACCCTTTAAACTACTTTAAAACAAATCATTGAAGTTGTTTAAAAATCAATTATATGTCTTGAAATGAGCATTTATGGCTTAATTTCGTAACCTTCAATTTCCATATGTTTTTATAAACGTACACATCTATGATTTTTCTGGAAATGACGATGTTTGAAATGGTTTCTAAGTATTTGTGGTCAGGCATGAATGTGTGTATGAGCATGGAACCAACATTTTCTGCAGGTACCCAAGGAGTTATCAGAGACTATGGCTTCTTGGAGGTAGAATAAATAAATTCAGCTGACGATAGAACTGTGGATTTAAAATAGTCTCATCTGTAGAGGAACATGCAGGGAGGATGAAAAGGAATAAGAGTTGTTATCACCATCAGGACACAGGTCACCTTGAGTCTCCTGCACTTTACAGCGAGGACGCCTCAGCTACTCTGACAGCAGGACTGTTCCCAGCTGTCCCCGCAGATGGGAATGGCCAGGGCTCTGGGACTGCCCCAGCCCATGGACCTTCCCTGGTGAGGGATCTCTCACATGGGGCCTGGTTCCCTGCTGGCTTTCTGCCCTGCGGCTGGTCTGCACCACTTCAGGCACAAGGGTTCAACTACTGCCTGTGCACAAGGTCCACGGTGTGGGCTCTTGTTCTGTTGTATTTTGTTCTGCCTTTTTGCACTGACCTGCTGAGCAAACCTCAGGCTTTTCACAGGCAGGAGCTTCTTATCCCCGGCAGGTCAGCAGCTTGGGAGCAGGTATGACCTGGTCAGAGCCCCTGACTCCCATTCCACAGGGCTGACGCTTCAGCGACAGGAGGATGCATTTTGGCACGGGTAAATAAGACTCAGAGGTTTTCACTGCAGATCTGCTTTCCTTCACCTTCCTCAAGCATGTGTGCTGCCTTCCCACCTGCTGAAAAACAAACAGTAAATTGAACCCAGACCATTCCCTGCGGTTCACCCCGCAGCTCCCTCAGAACCTCCTTGGGGAGATGGCTGGAGACCCAGTGCTTCTGCATTTTATTTAGAGCAGATTGCTGGAGGTCAGCGATCCTTCTGTATCTGCAGATCGTGTCTCAGGGAACCTGCCCTGTCTTAATATAGATCTGAAAGTTCAGCTTGGTCCTCGGGGACCTGGGGCCGTGAGGGCATTAAGTGGTAGAAAACAGTACGCAGGCTGTCAGCTGCTTCGCCCCCCAGTTCCTGCCGCCTACACCGCCTTTGCATGATAACCTTGCTGTGCATGATGAGTAATGCTTTAATAACACTGATTTATCTTATGCTGCCGTAAATGCAGTGTGTTAACCTCTCTGTTTCCGGCTCCCCTACTCCTTGTGGTGGCCTGTGACAGGTGAACCTCACCTGGTGCAGGAGTTTGCACCATGTCAAGGCCACAGCCTGAGGGCTGGTCAGCCCTGGGGTGGGCTTCTGTCTGAGCAGCTGAGAAAAACCCACACTGAGATACGGGCTGAAAGTTCAAAATGCTCCTAAAGGTGGAGCACACAAGAAAAACTCAGTCCAAACAGGTGCAAAACACAAACTCATCACCAAGAACTAGGGCTGCCTTAAAATCTGAGATATTTGAAAGCAGCGATGCATATTTGTTTCCTGCTACCCACTTTCAGATGTCTGTATTTAAAAATTTATCAAGCTCTTACCAGTCATGGTGAAGGTTAAAACTTTTTTCCATTTAAAGTCCCCTGTGTCTAGGAGATAAGACAAAGCTTCCTGAAAAGCTGCAGAAGCCTGGCACTTATGCTGCAGGCTCCCAAAGAGCTTCTGCTCCAAATCAAGGAGCAGATAAGTCTGGGCTGTCATCAGCTGAGCATTTCCCACCACCGTCACCCAGGGAGCCACGAGGCCGTGGGTGCCATAACAAGGACCAGTGTGTTGGCATCCCAGAATGTGCATCCTCTAGTTTTAATGAGCACATTAACACTGAGCTCGTTGGAGAAGAGCATTCACAGCAAAATGGTTCAGGAAATGCAGAACTGTCCTCTACTTTGCTCAAAATTATATATATGTGGGGGCGGGTAAGGAATTGGGAGCAAATGTTCTTGTGGATCTCGTTGTTTTTACAGAGCTAGAAGTAATTAAGAAATTGCAAACAGAGCTGCATATGTTGAGGGCTGGAAACAGGCACAGAAGTGAGTGTGGGAGCAGAAAGCAAAGCTGTGCTTGCCCGTGGAGTAAAGGACCAGCGAAAAGGGCACGTTTCACCTCAAAGCCCTGTGAATGCCCATCCTGGCAGGGCACGCTGCCTTACAGCTCAAGCCCACCCCAACGACCAGTTTAAATGCACTGTGGTTTAGAACCAAGGTACATCCCACCTGGGACTGCAGTTCATGAAATGACGAAGGAAAGTGACCCAAGACCGTTCGCAAAATTAATTTTCTCTCTTGGTACCAGTATCTACCCTAACAGGAAAACTAGCCACTAATTTTTATGAGAAATTACCAGTACAATGTCATATATATGAATGCAGAGAGAGAAAAAAGCTTCTGAATATGTTTCTCCTTTAACCTATGGCCTGTGTTGTTTCAGCTGAAGCTGGCACCTTCTGCTGCACCTTCACTGCCACCCTCGAGCTCTCTGGACTCCTGTGCCACTGCCCGTTGTTGCTGTATTGGGATGATTTTCCTGCAAAGCTGACAGCAAAGTGTCCTGTCAGCTTCACAGAGACTTTGCATTGTGTCCTATAGGGGCCTGACGCTCCCCTCGTGGGCAGGGATTTTGTGTGCTTGCGCACGAGTTTTATTGAGGGTTTAGGAACTGAAGTAAAAAAAAAGAAGCAAAAAATGTTAAAAATACGTAATTTAATAAGGCTCCAGGGACATGAGGTTTCAGTGTCCTGGGAAATTCTGCAGCACTGCCATGGTGCTCAGAGGCAGGAGTCAAAAGCCTGTTTATCCCTCAGTAGTACCACTCAGAAGTTATAGCTCTTTAAATCTTCAGCAAGTGGCAAGCTGTGATTTTTATCTTTACAGTCTCCCAGGAAATTCATCATCAAAACCACAGACCACAGGACAAAAGAGCAATCATTGCCTCAAACACAGCAGGCACTCTATTACAGGCACTGGTACTAGGCAACAGAGACGTGCTCATTCACAACAAATTCTCTATCCTTCCTTCTGAAAGGCCAAGAAAAAAATACTTGACGGAGGGATTTATGTAGTTTCTATATTCTCTTGCCTTCTCTTCCATTTTTCCCTTCTGTCTGCCGAATTTTGTAAGAGCCTCAGTCTGATCTTGGAGTGATGCTGGTTTTGTGGCATCGCTGCTGAAATGCACTGTTATAATGGATGAGCGAATTGTCCTTTGCCCAGCAGAGATGGGAAATATGAGAGATGAAGGAATTGCATGGCCAGTTCCAAGCAAAAGAGGCCAGGAAGCAGTCCCATTTCATGAGAGCCTGAGCAAACAAGAAAAACTGCAAAAAGAGGCTGAACATGGAGGCTAGTCTAGAAAACTTTTTTTTATTTAGATACACTTTGCCTCTGAAGTCAATTGTATGAATCATTTAAGGATGACCCCCTCAGAGGAGTAATATTTTGCAGGATTAATCTAGAAATTATGCCAGTACACAGAATATTGCTACTTTTCTTTGTTCCTTCTTCACTTCTTCAGTGGCAAAAGCCTGAAACTTGGAGCCTTTGAGCTAGTGGTAGATATCTGATCCATGACCAGGTGAATAGTTTTAACATTTTATTCTTTTAAGTACACAGTCAGCCACAAAGACAACAACAACAAAAGAAGTTATTTTTCATTCTAACCCAATCCTATAGTTGTTGTTTCAATTCATTGATTTATTAGCTCCTTGGAGACCTCACAGTAGCCGTCCAGTATCCAAAGGGAACCTAGAACACTAGAGAGGGACTTTTTACAAGGGCATGTAGGGATAGGACAAGGTGTCATGGATTTAAACTGAAAGAGGAAAGATTTATTAGATATAAGGAGGAAATTCTTCACCGTGAGGGTGGTGAGGCACTGGAACAGGCTGCCCAGAGAAGCTGTGGATGCCCCATCCCTGGAGACATCCAAGGCCAGGCTGGATGGGGCTCTGAGCAAACTGATCTGGTTGCAGATGTCCCTGCCCATGGCAGGGGGGTTGGACTAGATGAGCTTTAAGGTCCCTTCCAACCCAAACTATTCTATGTTTCTGTGATTTTATGATCAATGTTATTGTCTTTCAGGACAAAATAGCCACATTGCAAATTCTGCAGTTTGGTAGATATTTACTGAGAATAGCTGTTTCATGAAGATAATTTGCTATAATTCCCTGAAGCCCTTCTGGGTTACAAAATATCCAAAAATGAAATAAATGTTTTTCAATGAATTTTCATGGCAAACTCCAGTTTTGCTCCCTTCTGCCTTTGCAGAACTTGAATTGCTATCAAAAGGCCTCTGAAGTGGAGGATTTCTAAATCAAAAGTGACCTCCAGTGGTCACACGCATTATTTATGGCTGATGTGTACTATTTATCTTCCTTGTGTTAAAAATGAGGCAATATGATAATTAATAACCTGCAGCAAGCATGGTAAATTAAACTGGATGTATACTTAAAAAAAAAAAGGTCCATTAATCTGGATGTATTGTTACACGCAGATATTTTGTATACCTGCTAACCAGTAAGAAGGTATTTCATTTATTTACCTTTGCATTAGTGTTTTACATCTCAGGGGTGTTTTTTCTGCATTATGCTGGGGTCATCTTTGCTCACCTTCTGCACGTAGTACAGCTTTGATGCTAACATCCTCCATATGGCCATCTGCTACAGGACAGAGGTGACCTTTTAAAAAGCAAATAATATATCATCAAGCATCTCAAGGTTAATTTTTATTTAACAAGCAATTAGGAGTTCTGCATAGCTTTGCTAATAAAATAATTCATTTTCCTTTGAAATCTGGAAATCATGATGGATTGCCCTGTCTTCTCCTAAGTAATTTAGAATCCCATGGACTAATAATTTCTTACATGCTTGAAGACAGAGAAACATGAGGCATAGGTATAAGTCTGGGCTTTGTTGGATCTCCATCCCACTAAATATCTCTGAGAAATCTCTTGAGTTCAGGGATCTCCTTTCACCATAAATGTCTAAGCACCGCCAGTCTGAAAGCTTTGCTTGGAGGTTCTTATGAGTCCAAGGCATCTGGAGGGGGCTTTCCTGCAGAGGGACACTTAGAAAATTCAATGCAAATATACTCTTTAATAAATAAATAAATTGCAAGAAACACTTGGACGAAAACTCTCTTGAAAAACAACAGTTTCCTTAATTTGTATTTGCCTAATTTAAAACAGATTAAAATTGAGGAAGAGTTTTCCCACAGGTATTTAAATGTCCTTTGTCTTTATAACCTTAATTAAATTGAATTCACTGGCCAAGTCCTGGCATTTTTTGGAAGGTCAGTGGAAACGCAACAGTCATTACAAATGAGCTAATTTAAAGTAATGCAGACATGACCTTTGGTAAAAATCTTTGTGTACTCATAAATCCCTTCCCCTGGAAATTTTATGTCATATGCAAGAGAGACCAAAACTTGACTGTAAGTCAAGTAAGACTTGACTCTCAGCTAAGACTGAGAAATGAACTGTAGCTCTTGGCTTAATCAGTGCAGCGCTGGCCCGAGACGGGATGATGAAGCTATTTTCCCTTGTGCTGCTGGATGAGTTTCAACAACCCACTGCAACTTTCTCACTTGCTCCACCTGTTAAAAGAGAATTATGCTAATAACATCTTTTGTAATGTAATTCATGAAGGCTGTGCTCTATATTAAAGAGGGGTAATGCATTTAATAAGCAGATTATAAACACAATAATGCTTTTTCCCCCCTTCTACGTAAAAAGCAACACAAAGTGAAGGAAGCCAATACGACGGAAGAAGGAAGTTTGCTTTATTTATTATCTGTCCCTTCTGCTCCTCTCCAGCTGCTGCATTAAACTTGTAAAGCAGGAGCCCATGACGATGCTCACAGAACATTTCTGCAGCAACACATTTGGATATAAACTGTGCCATAAAGCTTGTGTTTTGCTCAACATTAATATTCTTTCTCTCTTCCTCCCCTCTAGGATGGTAGGTTGTGCATAGTCAGGCCATAACGGTACAGCTGAGAACAAGTAGTTTCCTGTAACTCTTATTTATGTGACTAGTTCACTGATTTTGACATTCTTCCTCCTCCTGTAAGTGCTGCACAAATCTCAGTAGATTATGAAACAGTGCAGAAAAGAAAGCCACGTCAGGACCTGTGGAACACAAAGAAGATGGATGGTAGAAGGGAATGACATTTTATCTTGGCATAACTCTGTGACACACAAAAAGGTGGTTTATTAATAGGGGTTTGGCAGACATACTACACCAGCACTTAATGACTGCAAGAAGAGCGAAGCAGGTGTCCACTTCCCTGCTGGCAGCACGTGCCGCAGGGCTGACAGGGCAGTGCAGCAGGAGACGCAACGGTCACGTTTCCCGACTGTTTTCTCGGCAGTTTTGGGCAGCTGGATAGGAGAGGGAGGTTTCTGCGATGGTTGAGGCACTATGAAAGTGTTCTGGATTGAGTATTAACTCAGTGCTTACCACAGGACCCAGGTATTTAGCTTTTGCCTGGGCTGAGAACTTTTCCCGGAGCCTATAAGTAGGAAAGGACTGTTAGTGGAGATGGAGCCAGGTTTGGAAGAAACACTGGGCAGAGATGGGGGGTGAAAGGTGAGAGTGAATTGGAGTCAGGGGGTGAGGGGTGACAGATCCGTGGGGATGGGGCACTGGCTGGTGGGGAAAAAGTTTCCCTTCCACAGAGCACCCATGTAAGATGTATGCAAGATGTATGGCTCTCCCTCAGCTTCTGGCAGGAGCTGGAGGGAGCCTCCGGCCACCACTGCAGGGGCCTGTAGATACCAGAGGCATGAGCCTGTAGCCCTTCCTCATGTGGCATCTGAGGAAGGAGCCTAATCCCAGCCATGCCTGGGATTCCCATGGGTGCCCTGGGGCTCCCCACTCCTGCTTTTCCATGGACTCATTTAATCTCCACCTACATCAGAGGGAGTGAAGTAAGACGCTGCAGGGTTTGTTACCGCATTTGTGTTCAGTGGAAGGAGAGGGATGTCCCGAAAGAAGGGCTTGTTTTCTCAGTCAAAGGCATCAATCCCATTGGAATAAATCAGTCCTGGAATAAATCAGAACAAGGGGAAGTGGCTTCAGGATGCACCAGGGGAGGTTTAGATTGGATATCAGGAAAAAATTCTTCACTGAAAGGGTTGTCAGGCCTTGTAACAGACTGCCCAGGATGCTGGTGGAGTCACCATCCCTGGAGGTGTTTAAAAGGCGTTTAGACGAGGTTTTTAGGGACATGGTTTAGTGCTAGAGTTAAGTTATGGTTGGACTTGATGATCCTGAGTGTCTCTTCCAACCAAAATGATTGTATGACTCTATGAAGTCATCTCTACCTCTCCACTGCCTACAGAGGGAACTGTAAGCTTGCTTAAGCTCAGGCTAAGGTTAGGGAAGATACTACTCACTAGAGATCTGCATGACATTTCCACATGTGAGAGGCAGTTCCTCACTTTGGCTGACTTCTGGCAGACCACAGCTATCGAAAAACAGTGGCCTTATTTGCTCGGTAATGCTGGTGGTTTATTTTTTGCTTGTAAAAGGCCTTTATAAATCCCCAGACAAGCAGCCCTGAAACCAGGACATCAGGACTGATGAAGCAGAAATAGGTCCTGACTGCCCACCGGCCTTGCAACAGCTGGGCAGCACATTCCTCACCCTGCCATGCACATCAAGCAAACTGTTCAGCTCATCCTACGCTGCCTACACTAAAGATGCCTTGCTCCTTATTATATTAATAAAACTGGTGACAAGCAGCAGCCAGTAAATGACTGACCAGACTTTTGACTGTTAATATTTGGAAATCCTTCACTTTCTTAAATAAGGCAGGATTGCACAAAAGACAGATCCTGGCACAATCTTTTTGTTTCGTCCCTGTAAAGCATGTGGCAAAGTTGACCACAATTAATGCTTCTAAGCATTGCTAAAGGCCAGTAAACAGCAGTACAAAATGAGTCTTAGTGCATGTTCTTTTCCTTTGTAAACCCTGGCACAATTTAATACTGATAAAAACGAAGCTCTTTTGACAGCTGTACTGATTTTCAGGATGCATATGCACTTGTTTTCAGTTTTCCACTGCCCACGACAGCTTTGCTGAAGAAAAGCTGACTGTTTTGTGGAGCTGCAACCCCTGTTGGAAGCAGTATGCTTTAGGCAAGGTACAAAAGCAGCTCCATCCTGTGGGGCAAAAGGGTGAAAAATGTAAAGGAAAAAGAACAGCAGGCAGTTACAGAAATGGTCTTCCCGAAAAAAGCCAGAGGTCCGTTGACAGAAAACAGGCTACTTTTGAGTGCTCGGTGTCGTGTCAGCTTAAGGTAGGTTAGATGGATCATGCTCTAGCAATGCTACGCTTCCTGTTGATTAGGAAGGGAATCCAGCCGTAACCATCTTCGTTATGGATGTCTAAGGTAAGAGAGGCAGCTTCAGGATCTGATGCCAGTTAACAAAGGTGGCCTTGAAGTCAGGGGGACTATTCTCTGTCCTTAAAGTCAGGTAGGTGCATTTGGGCTGAATATAGGAGGGTTCTTATGTTAAACATCTTTGCACTGTATACCATGGGGACTCCAAATCTAATGTTATCTCACTAAAACTAGCACAAACCAACCCAGAGGCAGGAAATCTTTCTACTCAACTGATGACACATAATGTAACTGTCACCTGGGTGAGAAAGGCTCTGAAAAGGTAGAGTCCTGTGTTGCCACCTCAAGCAAAACAAGAACAGCCGGACCCGTGTGCTTGCTCTATGCAGAACTCCTTTCACATAGGAATGATTACATGATGGGCACTGCATAATGGAAAGAAAACAAGTAAATATGCTGGAGCTTGATACAGTGAACAGATTATCTCTTGTCACTACTTCACTTTTTGCTGACTTCCTAATATATGAAGTTAATTTAAAAATGGAGTCTGCTAGCATGGGCTACCAGGAGGTGTTCATTTTTCACAGAGCGGTTAATAATCCTTCACCCATCTGAATGCAGGAGTACCTTTGAAATCCAGCATACTCAAAAAAAATTACTCACAAAACGGAGTTTTGAGTTCCTCAGTTTCACTTCTGGGGAAAACCAGCCCTGTGTAGGTAACAAATACCGGTCAGGATCCTCCACCGACAGAGGTGGATCCATGATGTTCTTGGCCATGTCACTGCACTCTGGGAGAGGTTTGTGGCACAGGTCTCGGGACCTGACTCTCCGTAATGTTCTTAAGCTACAAATTCAGAAAACAGAGAGCCCCAAGGCATTGCCACAGGCAGCTGGTTTTTGCTGTATAAACCAAGTGCTGCTTCACCCCCAGTCTAGCAGCAGTGGCATCTTCAGGAGCATAAAATAGACACTTGTAGTTGATATTAGGACTTGTTGCTCCATGCTGGGGTCAGCGAGCCCCATGTGGAGCATCTGCTGGTGATGGAAACTGCATGCTCCACAGCCGAGATGTCTGTAAAGCTTCACTCAGCATCATGCTGCCTGCAGAAAAACTATTAATACATGACATTCAACAAAACAGAGCGATAGATCCCAGGCCACTTAGCTTAGTTTAGGCAAAACATTGATGGAAGCAGGAGAGGCAGGGAACCTCTAAAGTGTGATATTGTTAGATCATGGAACAGTTTCAAAGCCACTCCAATTATTTTAGTATTAATTAAAGTCCAGTTAAGACCAAGGGATTATTAACATGTTCTAAAATACTTCTAAAGACCTTTAAAGCTTTTTTAAAATGTTAACAAATACTAAACTTGCTCTGCAGGAATAATATACTCCTTCCTCATTGCATTCTGTGACCCTTCTCACCAAGAACTTAAGTTAAAATTTCCTCTTGTTCTGCCATGTGCTGTTTATTTACTAGTCAGAAAAAACTTAGTGTATTTTGATTGGTTTTTATGGCTACCTCCTTCTTCCTAGAAATAGTCCTGTACAGCATGTAGCGTTAGTGAGAAAAACAAATCACGTGCAATGAAAGGCACACTTAGCTTTGCCCTCCTTCTTATTTTCTGATTCCCTGGATAAAATCCAGCAGGGAACTGCCTCCAAAGTCTATTTATGAACTCATGTTTACTTTTATATACATGTAGTCTTTACTATATGTGAACACTATGTACTGACCCAAGGAACTCAGAACTGTTGTGAACACTGAGAAATTCAGTTCATAACAGTAGTCCGAGGTTGATACTATTTTCTCTATTTTATATTAAAAAAAAAACCCAGAAGCTGGGTTGTGCAGCAGAGCACAGAAAACCTGTGATCGTGCCAGCCACAATGGAAGTTTCCAAACTTCCTGACGCACCCCTCTGATGTAGGATTGTTTTTACTCTCCTGTTGTTTTCACTTCAGAAATCTGATCTTGGGACACAAGGTCTGTCCTCTCTATATTACAAACATACCCATGTTTCACAAAATGACCTAAACTTACTCCCTAAAAGGCTGTTGCTAGCAAATCACTTTAAAAAAAACTATGACGACTACATAGAAGATGATACATTTTTTTCTGCAGTTAATTATGTGCATGTGAGGCTTTACAATTTGACTTCATGAAAGGCTTGAAAAAATCATAGCAAATCTGTCTATATTCTTTTTTCCCAGGTGGACAGAGAAAAATGGAAAAGCCATACACATATTTTAATACACTTGCACTTTAATGCAGGCTTGTTATCACTCTTTCAAACCTGTCATGAAGCCATATATTGAAATCTGGTGTACACATTACTCTGTTGGTACTATGGATGGTAATTTATATATAAGCACTTAGATATCAGTACTGATTCAAAACAACTTCCATCTGTGGCAAAATTTAATCTGCTCTGAATAAATTGCATTCTGATGGGAGGCTTACCACAAATCAATGGGCAGGGGGATGGGAAGCATCACCTGCAGTATAAAATAGCTATGATACCCACAGGGAAGACCTCTGAGTAAAATCCTACAAGCAAATGAAGTGAGTAAACAGAGAGAATGAAAGGCCCAGCTGCTTTTTAAAGGTCAGCCACAGATGTGACCATTACCTCCCACTTGCTGCCGCAACATTTATGCCTCGCTACAGAGGCAGCTGCCTTGGACAAACGGACAAAGGCTTCAATTCACAATGTGAAACACTCGTACAGCTTTTCAGCATGCAGCACCCACTTTTGTGCCTGTCATCTCCCTAACCCCATCCCTGCTCCTGAAACTCCCGCCTAGATTTACACAGAAAATAAATGGGATCAGAGAAATGCTCCTTTCCAAAGTTCGCCAGAAGCTTCTATAAAGTATTTGTTCGTGACCCATGGCAAATTTTACTAGCCAGTGAAAACACACACTGCCTGCGCCTGGTGTTATTTAGAGAGCAGGCAGCAGCACAGCAGCTGTAGCAGTTTTTATTCCTGCACACTTCTGCTGCTGCAAAGCCTGGAGATCCAGTGTGTGTCACAAACCCCGTTTCTCAAGCTTGTAAACAGGATCACTCAGGGTTTAGCTCTGCTGCCATACCTGTTCGACCAGAATACGCCTGAACCAAGCCAAGAGCTTCTTAATAGCTCCTGTCTTTTTTTCTTTCTGAGGGTCCTCTGTGCGCATGACTAAGCATGGATCTGGTGTCTCAGTATGAAAACCAAAGGGGCAGGAATCAGCTTGGTCTGTTCTCTATTTATCATGCAAGGCCCAAAGCTTCCATGGATGCGAAACCGATATTCTGACAAATCTAGCTCTGAACTTCTGTGCCTCTTACTTAACAATGAGGGTCCAAACAACCCAAAGCTTGTCACAAGTCTAAGCCCAACATGCAGGAACATGCAGATACCACAGTGGTGCAGCTCCACTACCCACCAGCTTTCTGCCCTGAACTGTGAGGAGGAAGTGGTCATTTTAACCCTCCTTTGGTGAAAGACATGTATGGCCTTCCTTGGTGGTCCGGTGGAGAGCCAGCAGCACCCATTTCCAGGCCTGATGGCCAGACTGCCCTGTAAAGGAGAGGGCTGGAAGGCCCCTAGGCCTGGAAAGGCTGAAGTCATGAAGGAGAGTGTGATGATCGGGTGATGCGGAGACATCACCTCATGAAACGTCTTTTGGTAGCCTGAGGTAGTTCCTAAGAGGAACACTCCCAGGTGCGGTGTTAACTGCAGTCATTAAAATATCTGCCAAACACCAGCAGCAGGTGTGGTGGTGGGGCCACCACTCCAGCCAATGGAGGTGGTGGTCAAACATGCTCCTCCAGCTGAATGGTTTGGTAGCGATGAGGAAATGGCTTTTATCAGCCGTCAGTTGATGTGTCAGAAGATTTTAGATAAACAGCTGATAATTTTCACTATGACTAACACAGTGTTTAGAAATGGGAGGAGCTCTGCAGAAAGAATTCAGACCTGGCCTAAGGCAGCCGGATGGATGTATTTCAAAGACCTGTGCTGGAGTCTCATGTGTTAACCCAGTGCTGAGACATACTCAACAAGGCGTCTGGCAAAATAATTTAACTGCCATGTAATGCTCCTTCTGCCTTTGCTCAAACTCACTTTCAAATGTGGTTAGCCAAGCAACACACCTGGGCTCTGCTGCAGACTGCTGCAGTCCAACAGTTCCTCTTCTCCCACTGATGCTTAGCAAGAAAATTGGAGCTCCAGAACAGAAATGTCATGGATGCTGGATTGTTAAAAAGTATTCAGCATAGGTCTAGATTTTAAAATAATTTATGAACTTTAGGTAGTGCAAAATGCAGCTCTGTGTACCTTCAGCAGTGACGGGGCAAGGGAGAACATTGTGCTCATGCTGCAGAAGCTGCCCTGGATCCCAGGCTGACCCCAGAGCAATGCAGCCTGTGAGGGCTGGGCAAGGAGGCTCTGAGCTGCTCGGGGTTTCCTACCCCACACCTGTGCCACCTTCTCCATGTCATGACTTGGGACCCCAGAGCTACCAAAATCCTAGAGCATTATGGCTCCTCTGACTTGAAAGCAAAGATGCGGGCCAAGCTTGAGTGAGGTGATGAAGCAGAATTGTTTTCTTGTTGGGGGTCATCCAGTTCATATGACAAAGCTTGACTACGCTTTTCATGCTACAAAGCACTTAAACTGTGCTGTGCTGATTTCCATGTGCTGTAGTCTATGACCTCCTACAGACCAGCAGCTCTATTTTGGTAGCCTTTGTGTAGAAAGTAATTGTAGACAGCAATTCTTTGGCTTGGTGGGTTAAGACATCAGGCCATTTGACTAGGAACTCACTACTGCAGTTTCTGACAAAGGTCTTTGTAGTTACATTTCATTGACATTATTTACTGATATCCCAAGTTTCATCTGATTCCAACTACATCTCTCCACAGAAACTTAATGTTGTCAGTCAAATCTGACTATTCTAGACACAAGGAAACGTTTTTCTTTATGTCATTTAGAAAGGTAATTTGGTCGTATGCTGAATTTAGGATTGCCATCTTATCTTAAAAGAAGGTGGCCTTCCTCTTCTTTGTTGCTTAAAAGATGGTCAGTAGTGGAGACTGCATCTCCTCATCAAAGGTACTGGCTCTGGGTCTCTGTGGAAGAACAGATCAGCTGCTCCGCACTAGTCACCCACACCACAGAGAACATGTTTTATAAATCACCTCTGGGCATCAGAGGTGGGTCTTATAATTGTTTTTTTTAAAATCAGGTGCTCCTCAAGGGAAGAAATAGGATATTTCTATCTGGTATTAGCAGCAATGGAGCACACACAGCATGTACTTAACTACATTAAGAGGCATGATTACTGTAGGAACCAGATTTAAATTACTGAGTAATGCACAAATGAGTAACTTTGTTTACAATATCTGTTGCATCAGTGTGATGAGTTAAACACCAGTCAGGTGATGTCGTGAGACTGAGTCGGAAGTTTGAGACAGAAGAGCCACTTAAATCACTCAGCCCATCCCTTGGATACACTGCCATGCTTCCCTACAGCTCTTTTCTGCACTATTTTCTTAGTCAGACTCAAAAACATCTCATATAACAGGGTTTTAGCCATCAGTTTCTGAATTTTTTTCACTGTGAGATTTAATTGCTAGGAAAGAACTCCAGAAAATGCAGCCTCATCCTGCTGTGTCACTCTATCAAAGTATAACAGAATACAAGGCTGGAACAGACTCAGATCATCTGGGCCAATTCTGTGCCTACAGGCAAATTCAACTACAATTAAAACATTTCTGACAAACGTGTTTCCAGCCTGCTATCTCAGCCTCTTCCAGCAAGCCATGCCAGAGCTTGCCTGCTCCTGGTATTACGAAGTTTTCCTGATGCTTAAATGTTTCCTGTTGCATTTCACGCTCACTGCATCTCCATACCTTTCCCAAGGAGACACGGACTACAGCTACCACCTTTTCATTTTTTCCTTGCAATATTTTAATATATTTTGCACTCCAGTAAGAGTATGAAGTATGGACTAATCTGTTTTCCTATAGATATCATACCGTAATATCTGTTACCTCTGAATCCCCTCTTGTTTTACCCCATCTTCTATCAGCTATAAGAAACCTCTTAATTCTTAAATGCTTCATAATTAGCTTGGAAAAGTACGGCTTGGCTTAATGCTGCCAGACTGGCCAAGATAGGGTCATAAAGGCTTTCTTTAGGAGTTAAAAGGCAAATTTTGCTTTGCAACACAAGTTACAGTTCTCTGATGAATTTTATTAATGAATTTACTCTGGCAACTTAGGAGGATATTATTCCTGTTAGATACCAGGAGAACTGAGCAACAAGGCTTGTGATATGTCCACACTCCTGGAAGGAAGAAAGCTTGGGCAGCCCCAGAGGACACCCGGATCTCTGGGCTATGCTGGTGGTAGCGAACTGAACAGTGGCAGTGACCATCATCTGGCTTCGATGCTACCTGGAGTGTTCTAGTCACCTCCATGCTATGAAGCTCCTTCAGCCCTCAGTGTTCAAAATTCAGATGCCTGTTCAAATGCTCTGTGCTCATTCCCAAGCTGGGAGCTGCCAGCTGGCTGGGCTGCAGACATGCCAGGCGCTGTTCTTCCAGCGTCAGGGCACAGACCAGAGTGTCCCTGGGCCTCCCCCTGTGCCTTGACTCTATTTAGTTTTCTTGTACAGGAATAGCCCTTGTGTCCTATTTCACTAGCTTAACTGCCACGTCATCTTTTCCCTACGTTAGCTTTGTTCTCTAAGGTCAGTAGGGTGACTGCGGAGACCGGCACAGCTGAAGAAAAGATTTTACGCATTCTGTCAGCTTTAAAATATTTTTTACTCATGTCAGTTTGCATTTCCAAGCCTACTAAACAGTAAAGGCAGACAGTGGATTTATAACAGTCACTCTAAACAATGGACAAAATATCATTCAGTAAATGCTAAATTTTTCCATTAATAGCAGGACTGAATGAAAACTCCTTAGGGTTGTTTTTTCAAATGCAAGCAGGACCAGGGATTAGACAACTCTAAAGATCAAATTCTTAGCTGCAATATTAACTGTACTTTTAAACTGCTGGCAGGGATCCTGGAGAGTCGCGTGGTTGTTACACCAGCACACAAAGAATGTTTTACAGGACTGTCTCTGATCACTGTTTTTCAGAGGAACTGAATGCAGAGGCAACAGCACTATTGTACAATTACCAACTCTGTTGCAACACACTGTTGACTTTTCTGCTAATGAAACGTACTGTTTTCCTGTGGCAGTTCCTATTATTGTGTTCAGAGATTTATTTATTTAATCATTGATGTGATTTATCAGGAACTTGGTTTTTAAGAAAGAAATAAAAGGAAAGAGAGAGGGAGAGAAAGAGGGAAAGAAGCAAAGAGGGAGAGAAAGAGGGAAAGAAAGAGAGAGAGAAGGAAAA
>VWYH01008312.1:337485-351794 GCA_013399365.1 Pampusana beccarii
AGAAAAGAAAAGAAAAGAAAAGAAAAGAAAAGAAAAGAAAAGAAAAGAAAAGAGAAAAGAGAAAGACAGAAAGGAAGAAAGAAAGAGGGCTAGTCTAATCTTTTCATGACTATAGATACTCGAAAAGAAATGTACTCATACGAGCTGTTTTACAGCTGGATGGACTCCAGATCAGACTGCAAAGGTTGGGGAAAGAGGAGGAAGGGATGAATTAAACTCTTGATTCATTCTGCCAACATGTTCCTGATGTTTGGGAGTCAGAAGGTGTCACCTCCTAGTGTACTGCCTGCCAGCACAGCTGCTCCATCCAGCCCACCCCCAAAGCAGCTATTCTGGACCCCGCAGTGTGCATAGGTGGTGGATTGGAACCTAACCAGTTCTTGTTTTGCACAGCTGATTTCCTTTGGGAAATCTGGAGGCTACAGCCAAACTGTGGGGTGGGCATTTTCCAGGGAATGAACCCAGTTGTTCTTCAAACACTGCATCCAAACAGCACATCTGGGTTTCCTTCTTGCATGGCCAAGACATGGATGGGGCTGGCACCTCTCCCTGGGAGGTGGAAATGTTCCTGGAATTCAAAAAATGACGAAGACTAAAGAGAGACCCACACCCCAGACTGTGTAAAATGGGATATTTTGCCCTAGCAAAATACAGAACACATATACCATATGTATTTATATGCACCAGAAATACAAACATCAAGTATATAAACACTTACTGTGAATTTGATCTGATATTTCATGTTCTAAATATTTAATGTTATCCCTGAGCAGCCAACTGCTATGATCTCTTCAAGCCACCATCTTGGTCAACAAAGCAGCAAGATGCATCTTAGCCCCAAACAGGCACATGCAACTGGAAAATGTAATTATATTAAACCTAGCATTTGCATACAACACACATTTGTATTTCAATTAATAATTTAGCCTGTAGGGGTATTTCTGATCATTTAATTATTGATGCAATAATGCTGATATTTTTGTTCTGCTTCTGAGAATAGAAAGGATAGACTTGTTAAAACAATGGGCCATATGGAAAGAGATCTGTTTCTAATTGTGATGCTAGACTTCCTTTGTAACACACAGTAAGTAATTTAATCAGAGTGTATATCAGTTTCTTCATTTGCAAACTGGAATTTATAATACCTCCTAGCCCATAAGGTTGTTGAGAGACTTGGTGAATTGTGTTTGAATAGTGTGGTGCAATCCCTAATGGAACGCTTGAGTGTAAGGTATTATCGTGAACAGAGAAGGGCTATGTGCCAGACCTCTATTGTTTTCTCCTGGTGGTGCCACCCCAATCTTACCTTTCACGTCACCCACGTGAAATGCTATTCTACTTATACATATAACAGAGTGCGTGAGTGAGTGTAATGAACATTAATGGAACCCTTAAGAACTGCACCTCCCAGAACTGGGTGAATTGATTTCTGTAATGCTTGTTTTTCTATATCTGACTCCTCCTTATTTGTCATTGTTTCATTAGCTGTATTTAAATGAGAGTTCAGAAAAGGCATCATTTCATGCCTTTTCTATTTGCTCAGTAAGATTCCACAGAATATTCTGGGTGCCATATAACAGGAGAAGGATAAAGAGTAGAACGAGGTTTTTTTCCAGTAAGTATTTGTGCCTGAAAAATTTTGAGATTTGAATATGAGGAAATATGAATGTTTTCAGAACACATACCACCAGCAAACCTGGCAATATTTGAATGTTAATTTTTCTACACACCAAAGAGAAAATATTTCAAATGATCTGTTCATATCATCATATTTATCAATCCTGCAGAATTAGTCCTTTCAGTGTAAAATTTCACTGTGGAATAAAAAGTAAAAAATGCAGTACAGAATTTCTCTTAAATAACTTTTGCTTTTATTTTAAACATGAATCCCATCATCTCCAGCAAAACTGGGAGCTTACTCTTTTTGCTAGATATTAATTTATTTCCATATGCCTTGCTACTGTGGCTTCTTTAAAAATCAAGTCACCATGCCTCTGTGTATTCAGAAAGAGGTTGTGATAGTAATTGTGTGCCACCTCACCTTTGTGGCTCTGACTCTGAAAGTGCAGCCACTCTGCTGAGGCTCCTGTGATCCCTGTCAGCAGGGGATGACTCAGGGAATAACGTCCTGGCTCTGATACACAGCCCCTGAACTCCATATTGCTCCAAAGGGGCTAAATTTTGCTCTTCTGGTCCTACAGAATTCCTTCTCCTGTCCTGCTGGGTATTAGAGATCTTCCTGTACAATGAACAGATCTAGGGATGCTGCCGTAAGAAAAGACTTTTTTACCTAGGACGGGATTACAGTTCTGTCCTTTGCAATGGACATCCCCATCCTGCAAAAGAATAAACAGAGCTTGTTGTGGTCCGTGTGTTTTCAGAGCTCACAGGGATCCCCTGCTCCCAAGCTCTCTTTGGCTGATGATACAGACCCTAGTAAGAGAGGGCTAAATCCTTCTGCAAAAACCCTGAAAACTGAGATGGTGGAAAGAAGAAAGCAAACCCAGCTCTCAGTACACATAAAAAGTGAGGATGACACAAGGGCAATGTGGCTTACAAAGGAATCACAGGAGAGGAAGCCATTAGAGCAGCTAGGCTTCAAGGACTATAATTGAGGCCTGGATACGTTAACTTCTGTTCATAGTTAATTAACTGCATTATTCCTCATTATTCTTTGTTTCTTTCAGATACCATTGATGAAAGATCCTGGTTGGATTCGCAATGTCTGGACTCGCAACCTAAACGTAGGAATTTAATGATTTATTTGCTTTTTAACTCCAGTGCCTTAGGGCGGGCCCAGCTTGAAGCCTGGTGAGGCTTTGGGAAAACAGCATGAGGCAGAGGTTAACTCTTGTCCACCTTCTGGCACCCAGCGCAGCATGTCCAAGTGTCACCCTTTGGACACTGCGTTACCATAAGTTCGCTGTGGTATTATTATTGTCTTGAAAAGTTGGGTGGCTCTGTGAAACTGATGGCCCTTGCATGTGGCAGGTATTAGCGGGTTATGAACAGAAACAGCACAAAAATTTGGAAATTGGGCACTTGAACTGGGCAATAAGAACAGAATGAGGAAAGCTGTGGCAAATGTGAAATGTGAGACATGTCCCAAGCCAGGGAAAACCGGCCCAGATGCCCCTGCTGCTGCTCTCCTGGAAGGCAGAGAGCACATCTGTGAGGTGGTGGTCTTGGGCCACAGCCATAAACTGGACAGAAGAACCACTCAGGAGAAGCAATGAGAGAGGGAGAACAGCACTTCCCACCCCAGTTACAGAGCTGCAGCTGCTGAACGACTGGTGAAGGAGGAAAAAGAGGCAGATCCGGGCAACAACCTGATGATTTCCTAAGTGACTCTAGACTGTGTGACCTACTCTTACAGTGATGGTGGGGCAGAATAGTTAGGGGCTGACATGTTTGAAATCACAGGAAGGACCACGGTATTTCTACCCAGCACCAAGCAGTGCCACACAGACACATCCGCTTAGCTGAACAGAAGATGTATTATCCTGGATGGAGTAAGTTAGCATAGCTACACTGCTGTCTCATGTAGATCCCACTCGTGTTTCCATACAACCTACACGGTGCAGTGTGGGATATACTCTACAGTTTACAGAGGAACCTTCCTGATCCAGGAGTCTATAGTGACTTGCACATAGCTCCTCAGCTGGTTGGTAGAACCTGGCAGCTTTAAAGCTTGGGTCCAGCAGATATAGCTCAAGAGTTCCATGAAGGTATGTCAGCTTTTACAAACTGGGGATCCAACCTTTACGATGAATTCGATATTAGCAATGCCATCTAAACTGAACAGGTGGATAAGTCAAGCACGCAGTCTGAAATGTGGGTGAGGTTGGTTGCTGTTGGCAGGGTTTTGGTTTGGACAGCTATTTCAGCAGCCAAGCTGTGCAGACAGAAATATATCTGGCAATTCAAAATGCCAGTAAAGTAAACAGGGAGGGAGCTCCAATTAGCAAACGACAGCATGAAATCCGAAAATTAAATGAACGTATAGCAATACTGCAGATGTGATTTTTCCTTTCCAAACTCATGGAACATTCAGATCTACATTCAGGTGGGATTCTGAACTTTACAAGACCATCTTCCGGGTAACCAAAATATGCCATGTGAACTTGTGCTGTAACTTTGAAAGAACTGAGGATAATGTATTCTTGCAGTAAGATTATACTTTAAGAAGAATCAGTTTATGTTTTATTTTCACAAAATTTGGAATTCATTTTTATATATCAACATTATCCTGTTTGTCCTAGATCACTTACAACATAGTACAAAAAAATATGAAGGAGGAGGAAGAACTTTGCAACATGGATATCCTATATTTAAAATGTGCTACATAGAAGGGAGATCATGGGAAATTAGCAAACCACTAATACCAAAAAAATCCCAAAGATGTTGCAGACGAAAGACATGTTTGCACTAAGGTGTGCCTATGCCTGTGCAGACATGTCAGCAATATGAAACGGAAAGTAAGAAAAGCCTATCAAACTGCATCTGCCACAGGAAGCAGAATTACTCAGGATAAATTACATCTGACCTGGACAAAGCAGATGAGCAATTAGCATGATCCCAGCCCCACGCAAGCACCATGCAAAACAAGCCGGGTGAATGAGCTGGGCTGTCACTGAGGGCTGCAGGGGAGGGACATCTGATATCAGCAGGATGACCGCACAGGGAGGCCTGTTTGTTTGTGCCCAAATTGCAGTGTGGGGGTTGGCATGGGGAAGAACAGGGTGTCTGAAGTGTTCAGATCAGAAGCAGACATGTACGTTGACATGACTCTGAGCTACCTGTGGGTATGGTTTTGCTTTTTATTCTATTAAATAGAATTATTTTCTATATTTTCTGACCACGCCTTTGTTCTCTTGCTGTACTATGGCAGAGCCTGATACAGAGCTCTACCTGCTTGCCTGTTCTTAGTCTTGCTTTTTTAAAAAACATTCCACCTGTTTGAAAAAAATGAGCAAGACCCTTTGCTTGTGTAATACAGAGTTCACTGGCTTGAATGGGATTATGTTGCTTTGTGTGAACTGAGCATCAGGCCTGATACTTCTCAGGCTGTAAACTCGCTGGGATGGGAATTCTCTTTGCACATGATACACTGAACACAATGTCGCTGACATGTGAGTAATAGTAAAACAAGCCTATGTTGCTTTTGTGGGCAGAAGCTGCTAGGTTTGAGAGACTGTTCATGGTATGCAGATTTGTCTGCAGTAGACAAACTGTACAGTAAACTGTAACGAGGGTAGCAGGAAAGGGGTGAAGTCTCTGATGAATTCTCAGATTTGCATAATGGAATATGTAAAGCACACAGCCCGCCAGGACAAAGGCTTTCTTCCCCAGAACATGCTAGACCTAACAGAATGGATTCCACTAATTTCACTGAAGTAAATGATTTCTATAGACTTATGCAAAATGCTTCTTTTAAGAAACACCTCTGCCAAATTTATGGAACAGAGATAACTTATTTTCACAGCATGCTTATCCTTGAATGCAGACATTTCATTGAAATACGTCTGAAACATATTTTTTTTTAAAAAAAGTTCTTGTATGCATGTGCAAGGGCTTGTAAGCTTTTTTCAAGTTGTGAACAGAAATATATGGACACAGAGTTGACCCTCATTGGATTTTATGTAAGGGCAGAGCCTAGAGAACAATACACAGAGCAGGCAGAGTGGATTACACATTTATTTACAGTATATTAATACTGGACTAACTAAATGGTTTCAAATTTCTCAGTTCAACATTGAGTTAGATTTCCTTATAATGGATTATTGCTTCCTGAGAACTGTTCAAATACATCATACCTTCTGGCCAGATTACATATCCATAATAACCCCACTTTAAGACAAATGTTTCATGTGCAAAAACTTTTGTGCATTTTCTGCTTCAAGACTCTTACATTTCAGTCTTCGTTCAAATATTAATGATCAAATACTGAAATTTCTCATTGGGATAAAGTTCCAATTTTTGCTCTGCTTTAAACATAACAACAAAAATCAGGAAAAGGCAATACTTCCTGTCAATCTAAAGGATGCATTTCCTCCATTAAACAGTTCATTTTCCAGACTGGCTGACATATTGTTTGTCACAGCAAATCTAAATCTAGTTTTCCAAATAATTACTTTTAGACTGGAGACAAAATGCTGTTTAACTGCAGTTCTAAAAAAAAATCCATTACCACGTCAAGGATTGTAGTGCTCTAACACTTATAACACTTCTGCAGAGACTACACACAATTTTGACATCAAGAATATTTTGAAGGAAAGCTTTACTATTGCATTACCAGGGGTACTTCTCTCACTCACAGAAATTTTAATATGAAACTGAAAAAAAAAGTACTATTTTCATGATTTTGCAAAGCAAACCGCATTTATTAACTATATAAGTACTCCAGATGCAGAAATCATAAAAACGAAGCCAGTTCCTCAGAGAAGGTCACATAGATATGCATGTCCTCACAGAAGGCATAAAGAGACATAGCAGGTGTAAAACTGAAATAAATTACAATGTTCCAGCTTTAAAATACATGACTTAGAGGCACCAGTGACAAGTCCTCAGCCTAAACCAGAAGAGTGAACTGCTTAGATAAGAGAAAGACTGCAATAAACAATGTTATTTACTGAGAAATTGCTAAGACCTGGTGCAAGTAATTAAAGAGAACTTATTGTCCTGTGACTGCATGCACAGGATTTAATTCTGTGCCCCAACACATTTCTGGGAGTTCAGTACAATCTTGATCATTATATCTCTGTCTCCAAGTGTGAACCAGTGACGAGTGGCATTCCTCAGGGGTCAGTATTGGGACTGGTGCTGTTTAATGTCTTTGTCAGTGACAAGGACAGTGGGATCGAGTGCACCCTCAGCAAATCTGCCAACAAAACCGAGCTGAGTGGTACAGTCGACACACTGGAGGGACAGTATGTCATCCAGAGGGACCTTGGCAGGCTTGAGAGCTGGGCCCATGCGGACCTCATGAAGTTCAACAAGGCCAAGTGCAAAGTCCTGCACGTGGGTCAGGGCAACCGCAAGTACAAATACAGGCTGGGTGGAGAATGGATTGAGAGCAGCACTGAGGAGAATTACTTCAGTGTGTTGATTAATGAAAAGCTCAACGTGACCTGGTAATATGTGCACACAGCCCAGAAAACCTGGAAGCCAGAAAACCATATCCCGGGCTGCATCAAAAGAAGTGTGACCAGCAGGTCAAGGGAAGTGATTGTCCTGCTCTGCTCTGCTTTCATGAGACCCCACGTGCAGTACCGCACCCAGCTCTGGGGCCCCCAAAGTAAGAAGGACATAGATCTGTTGGAGAGGGTCCAGAGGAGGGCCACAAAGATGATAAGAGGGCTGGAACAGCTCTCCTATGAAGACAGGCTGAAACAATTGGAGTTGTTCAGCCCAGAGGTTCTGGGGACATCTTCTAGCAGCCATCCAGTATCTAAAGTGAACCTGCAAGAAAGCTGGGGAGGGACTTTTTACATAGGACAGAGGTAATGGCTTTAACCTGAAAGATGGGAGATTTAGGTTTGATGTAAGTAAGAAATTCTTCACCATGAGGGTGGTAAGGCACTGGAACAGGCTGCCCAGAGAAGCTGTGGATGCCTCATCCCTGGAAGTGTTCAAGGCTGGATGGGGCTTTGAGCAACCTGGTCTAGTGGAAGGTGTTCCTGCCCAAGGCAGGGGGGTTTGAACTAGATGGTCTTCAAGGTCCCATCCAACCTGAACCATTCTATGATACTATGATCTTTATCAGTAACAATATATTTATGAGAACATATAATTCTGGAAGCAATAAAATTAAGTCAGCTCAGACAGCAAGCAAGACTGAAATGACCATGTGCTTAAGCCAAGTGCATTTTTAAACATTATCATTGTTCTGTACAGCTCAAATTTTGCCTGAAGAAATTACAACAAGCATTCAAAGGATGTACTTTAAATACAGAATAAGCAGTCCTTGGCATAAACTGTAATCACTAAAATCTCCAAGAATTGGAAATAAGATGCCTCTAAGACTAGTTATCCCAAAACAATATCTCACTTCTCCCCCCAAATCACCTGAGTCTAGAGGCTAAAGATCAGAGAGATCTGAAATCTGTGCTGTCAGGTTAAGGTGTCCTCACCGCTCGGTGCACGAGAAGGAACGAGAAGACAGTGTGGAAAGACCTGTGTGCCAAAGCTCTTCACCAGACCTGCTCCCCTGCACCTGCCTGGCTGTGACTAAAGCCTGGCGGAGGGCAAGCGATGCCCTTCAGGCAGGATCCACACCTGCTGCACAGGCTGAACTGGGAACAGTTGAAAAGCACCTTTTTAAACAGTTGTTTCAAAAAATGCCCTAATTTGATTACATTCTACCACTTCGAATATTCAAGTAAGTTGAGTCTTAGTGAGAGAAAGAAAAAAAAAATTAGTTGCAAGGGGTTGGATTATCTCACTTTTTTTTTCAGGAAAAAAAGGGGGAACTTTTGGGCAAAACTTGCAGAGGCCTCCCTCATCAGTTCACTGGTGCGGGAGAAAGCACTCAGGGACTGCCTCTCCTCACAATCCTCCATCTGCCTCTTTCTTGAGGGGATATTGAACCTTTTTCATCCAGTTTGTATGACAGCGTGAACTAATGACAGTACCTGAGGCAGTACAGAATTTTCTGACTCCAAAGCCAAGGAAACCTGCTTCCCATAACCACAAGCAAAGGACAGAGTGTCCCTTCATTCACCAGGAGCCACACACAAAGCAGCCACTTTTATACCTTGGTCTGCACAGAAGTAATGAATTCTTCTGTCACAGTGAGAGACACCAGATATTGTTACTTTCATTATACAACTGATTTTAGAAACTTTCTGTCAGTGCACACTGAGCTCTATTATCACTTGGTGCCTAGCCTACCATAAGAAAAAGCTTTATACAAAATGTTTCTTTATCTTACTTTCTGAAGTTGGCTATCGCTGTTACATCTTGGCTAGCTACAGGAAAGAGGGACTAGTCTGCATATGAAGGAGGTAACAATGCAGTAAACTAATCAAGATGTGCTACTCTACAACTCAAGCAATAACTTTCAGAACCTGTTTGCGAGGATAATTCAATATTGGTAGGCAATCTGATGTAGAAATTGCAGACATGAGGCTGAGAAGAGAGCAGCAATCTTCCCAACAGAAGGAGTTGGTTTCCAAATATATTTTTCTCTCAAGGATTAAGATTTTTATTTTAGTTTGCAAGAGACGCAGGCATAGTAAAGATTATACCCTGGGAAGTAGAATAGCCTTGTTTGAAGTTCTCAAAGCATGTTTTGTACTATTTCGTTCTAAACAAATAACACTGATCATCTTGCTTTTGATTTGCTGTGCTTTGAAAACAGTATTCTGGGCAAAAGCTTTGCCAGTCATGCATAGACTTACCAGACTGACGAAAAGCTAGTCCAAAACAGGACAGAGAGATTTTCCATGGAGTTGTATACAATCTCTTATTTCTTTTATCTGTGTGCATTTAAACATCAATACGTATTTTGCCTGGGCAGAGTACAAGCCTGTGTTTGAACATGCCTATGCAGGAATCCTGGGCTTCGGCTGAAGAAAGAACATGATGATTTCACTGTTACATCCTTAATCTCAGACATTGTGGTTGCTTTGCTTCATCAGGGCTCAAGATTTTCTAAGCTTTCTTAGATTATAGAGCTCAAGCTTGGTTTATTAACAGACTGGGAGCTAAATTACTTTCTGATGAGATTGGACTGGTAGGGTTGATATATTTAGCCTAATTTAAATATCCTAATTTAAATATCCTAATTCAAATATTCCTACAGTCTTTTTCTTTGGCCGTGTTTGGATCATAGGAGTCAAAAGATGCCTCTGTTTCTCAGTAGCCAAGTATTTTGTAGTAGAGAACTGAGTTTTGACTGTGGAAAGAGCTGCTAGGATATAAAGGAAGCATTGAGGTTTTCACAGTTTTGCAAGGCTGCATGTGGATCTAGGGGAAAAAGAAAGCCTCTTTTGAGAACTTTCATCATCAAGACGTTATATTCTGAGAAGGAAAAACAGCTTGTCTGGAAGGTCATTGGCCATAGATCCCCTTTTTGGGACTGTATTTTCAGTGCGTGTGTGTGGGAACAGTGTATGTGTCACAAAACTAAGTCAAAAAGTACTTGGTTCAAAATCAAGTTTGGTTATGCAATGCAAGCCCTGATGGCACTAGAGCTGGTAAGTGTGTTGTCGTCACAGATGAGCGTTTTGGTATGTGACCTCCTGCCCTGCCTTGAGTTTCAGCTGCAATAGTTCCTGGAAAATTACAATCCCACATTTGATCATTTGACAAAACAATCCTCTCGGTTTCCCTTTTCACCTGTTACCACCCTGACTCATCGATGACTTAAACTTTATAGTAGTTCTGATGACACTGCAGTCCTTCTGAGGATGATGCCATCATCTCACCTCTGACAAGTGAGGCCAAAGAAGGAAGATACGAAATGATGTCAGCAGTGTATTGGCTAGCACGTGTGCCTGTCAGCAGACAACTACAATACTTGTAAACTGTGACCATATGGAAAGCAAAACCCAAAAGCTACAGCCGGCAAAGTGCACAGAGCTCAGGTGGGACAGACTTGACAGCTGGTGCAGGCCAGAAGCATCTGCCTAAATGCGACAGATTGAACACGCTGCCAAAAGCAAGATGGTTTCATGTGGAATAAAATCTGTCCTGTATGGATTAGGCTGGACAAGGATGGCATTCTTTCTCTTTTCAAAGTTGTTTACTACTCAGATCTTCAATCATCTGATACTGAAACTGCAGGAACAGTTGATCCCAGGAAAAGAGACAAAGCAAAACCAGCAGGACAGACAAAATTGGCAAAGACTTAAAGTCAAGGGGGCCAAACATTTTAGAAATCTCCGCAACTAATTAACATCTACTTACACTTCATTTTTTTTAAGCTCTCAGATAAATCAAGCACTAAGAGGCAGATTAAATGCCAGGTTTTACACACTACAATAACCAGCACTATTGTGCCTTCAAAGGAAGGACAAAATGAAGCACTAGATAACTGGACTTAAAGGGAAAAGAAAAAGAAAGGGAAAAAACAATGTGAACCAGACAGAGAATTCAGCAGATTATCACAGGTACTGTAGGTATTGTATAAAAATACCTACTTACTTTAGGAGAACTATTCCTTTGTTAAGATGGTGGGACATTTAATTAGGTAATTACAGAATCAAAGTCCAACTACTTCCTGATATTTACACTGGAATAAAACTAGATCCACTCTTTATATTGCCTGAGCTACTCTGAGTTTGATACTAACACAGGGAATGTCAGCACCAGACTCCAGACTCATCTTTGCTTATGAGTTAATCATAAATTAAAAGCCGAAAGATCAACTCTTCTATTTATTGAATCATTTTTACACACACAGTGTGCATGCATTAACAATTGAGGTCATTCATAACCCAGGCACTATGTGCCTGAACATGAACTCCAGTTTTTGTAGGAGAAATGCCACATGACACTGATAGTGCATTAAATAATTAACTTTTTTGTTTGAGTGGTTATTTTGCTCTCTTGCTGGGAAAATCTGGTGTCCCAAGTCAGAATTGAAGGCCTTTTTTTATTCCCCCCCCCCTGCATGTACTTAGGCACTGCTCTCTAGGAATCTGTTATTGAGTTTTATTAAACTCTTCTGTGCTTGTAGACTTTTCCTTAAACTCAGTTTTATTAATTTAGAGAAGACAACACAGCTCAGCTTCCTTCTTACTTGTATTTTCACAGTAACTACGAGCCAGATCATAGGCTAGAATTCCACTCTGCCAGAACCATACAAACACAGAATGAATATGTAAACTATAAGCTCTTTGCAACAATAATCAAGAGTCAGGTAACAATGTATGGATATGAACAGACCAGGAAATGAGTGGAAAGAAAAAAAACCCCATGGGCAGGTTCTTTGAAAGTTTGTGGACAGTTTTAACACAAACCTCGGAAAACAAGCTTGTGTTGCCCAACACAATGCCTCCAGGAATAAACCTGTCAAGGGGGAAATGTTACTGGAAGAAAATGGTAATAGTTCAGAACTTCATCATTCCTGTTTTGGAAATGACACCGCCAGGGACTGTTCTCTTGCAGTGGCAGAGCGTTGCCTCCTGTCCGAACTCCCTCAGCCATCTAGCTTTGTGGGTAACTCCAGATTATTCTTAGGAACTGTCCCTGACCATATTGTCCCCCAAACTCTGCACTGGGCTGAGCCAAAACCACAGCCATGACCATGCTAAGGCTTGGATGGTATGGAAGACTATCTATTAGTGCTTGGTCCTCTAGATACATGGAACTGGTGAGAACAGTTACGAGTGAAGAGCAGCACAAGACAAGTAAGGATTTCAGAATCAGTTGGCAGAGGTTGTTCCACAGAAGTAATCTGAGGAAAACTGCCCTGCACTGTGGTCACACCATCAGTAAGAACAGAGTACAAAAGCACAGAAGGACAAAGACGGTGCCCTGCTGTTAACAGATGCTTACTGGTGCTGTACAAGCATTCAGCACTTTCACAGCGTCTTGTGTCACGGCTATATTTACACAGCCCTGGAGGAAGAGAAAACATGACTTTGCACATGGAACCATCGAAAATGTGAAGCATTATTCTGTGGGTTAGTTTGCATTAAGCAGTAGATTGTTGGACATGATAAATTGCTAAAAACAATACAGTACTTCCCAAAGCTGAGGCTCCAGCTTCTGGATTTCTGAAAGAAGCAGGGAAGGGTGGGTGTTGTTGAGGTTGTGGAAAGACAGTGGTTTTGATTCAATATGTTACAACCATGTTTCCAACTTTAGCACAGTAGTGAAAGACCATAGCGAAACAGTATGTTAAAGCAGTCCTGGACAGTGATGGGTGGAGGATACCACCCCCTCAGCGAGAACACAATTCAGGATCATGTTCCACGTGAATGCGGTGGGCAGAGCACTGGCCGGGATCCACAGCCAGCACAGACACAGCTTCTTGTGTTTCCATCATGGATGGGATTATTTACCAGCACATGTCTGCCCGGAATGACTGACTGCCCACTGACAAGGGGTTAGATACGATATGCCTGGGAAACAATGCTCCAGGGATTTCTGGGCTCAGTTGTGTATTGTTTTCTCTTTAAGTAAACACCTTTGTTTGTTGTCTCTGGGCAGAAACTGTCTTCACTGACTTTTTTTGCTCTAAAACGGAGGTGAACTCCTTAGTGTAGCTGCATAACTGGGAATGGAGGAGAACACGAGGCAGGGATTCGAGCCTGTGAGCGTGCACCAGGTTGTGTCACCCAGCCGTTCTGTCCTAGCTGTGAGCTGTGCAAAGACCAGCCAACGTGGAGACAGAGTTAGCGGAACTACAGGAGGAAACATGACGGAGGAAAACAGTAGGAAGGGTTTTAACTGGGTGAGGACCTAGAAGAGATTGCGTTGATTGTTTTACAGTGTAACTGGAAAGGTAACAGAAAACTGAAGGCTTAAATGCTGATTAGTCAACAAGGCATCCTTCCCAGGCTTCAGCTGCGTATACATTTTGGGGACTAGAACATGCACTAAACCCAGATCTGAAAAACTTGTTTTCAAGCCTAAAATTAGCAGGATCATCTTCAACTAATGAAGTCACATACATTTTTTTGGTGCATATTATTTGTCCTCCTTTTTTTCCACGTTACTCTGCCTCCTGCTTATTTGTTTTGCACTTAGCATTGCCCTCTTCTGTAAACAGAGTTGAAAAAGCCTGGCAGACTCCTCTATCAGTTAATTTTTATTACAGACATCCACTTCCCTGTTTAGTTGTGTAAGGCATTCAGTGTAAAAGGAGGTTACAAGATTATTTTAATGGAAGAGAACCACTATGTGGTGGAAAAACTGTATTTAATCACATTTATTTACAATGATAAAGCACACATGATACTGAAAGATGTTTTCCCTGTGGCCCAGTACTTCGGGATCCCTGGCTTCAACCCTGGCCTTTCAAGGACCTGCTTAGCAGCCTGGACAGGACAACCCCCTTTTCCTCTCTCTGGTTTTCCTACCTATTAATCTGAAAAAAGATGCCTCTGTTAAATGTTTTTGACATCGACTGAAATGAGCTGGGGAAAGAGAAGGTGTCTGTGATTATAACTTCAAGCTTGAAGCAATGGTTTAAATAAACCAACGGAAGCACGACCCGAGCAGCCCCAGCTCCCCGCCGGACAAGGCACAGCAGCGGCCTGCGGGACGGCCCGGGAGCGGCCTCTGGGCGGCGGGACGGACGGAGCCACCGCCCCCGCCAGCGCCGCCCCCCGCGCTGACTCAGCGCCGCCAAGGCC
>VWYH01008312.1:351819-510664 GCA_013399365.1 Pampusana beccarii
GCCCGCCTCCCCGGGCTGCGGTCCATCCTCCGGGGCGGGCCCTGTGCCTGTCGCCGCGGCGGGCGGCGCGCACAAAGGCGGCGGCGGCGAGCGGAGCCGGGGTGAGGCGGCGGGCGGCAGAGGTGGGTGCCGGGGCTCGGGGCGGGGACGAGGACAAGGCGGGGAAGGAAGGGGAGCGCTGCTCCCGGCGCTGGGCTGGCCGGGGAAGGCTGCGCAAGGCAGCGGGTCCCTCCGGCCTGGGCATCCCGCTGGTCCCGGCGGGGCTCCGCAGCAGCTGCTGTTTCCCCGGCGGGGAGTCCGGCTTTGGGGAGTGACAGCGAGCAGCGGAGCTGGTGGGTTCGTCTGGGGTTGACAGGGCTTTGTGCACGGGGTTAGAGGGAAGGGGGAAATGTGGTGCTTTCCTGGTTTGTCTTCAGAGGGAGGCACCCAGCGCTGGGCAGCTGGTTTGGGGTCCCTGCCCCTGCCGAGGTGTGTGAGCTTGTGGAGTCCAGTGCCCCTCTATGCGCTACTTTGCCTTTTACGTTAGACATGATATTTTGCCTCCCTTTGGCTGGCAACTGCTGATGCAAATCTCTGCATTAGTGCCCTGAGATGGAATAATGAAAGCGATAGCAGGCCAGAGGGATTTAATGCCTTAGCACAGCCTGGCTGGCAGTAGTGCAGTTGCTGCATATGAAACTCAATTTTTTTTTTCTCATATGATTCCCCTAGCCTCGAACAGTATTAGTTTTTCTACTGATCAGTATATCTCATCTACCTTCAGGAAGATGAAGAGAATGTGTCTCGTGGAGAGAGGGTCAGAGACAAAACTGTTCAGTGTTGCTGTTATCTCTGCCAAAAAGAGGAATTATGTACAGGCCTGTACTAATAACAGGGTCTCAGCACGCATGTTGCAGATCATTTGCCTTTCATGTGTTAAGTAATCAATCTGAATAGATCTATTGGCNGCAGGGTCTCAGCACGGATGTTGCAGACTAACTAGCAGATCATTTGCCTTTCATGTAAGTCATCAATCTGAATAGATCTATTGGCCTCTGATTTGGTTCACAGTCTGGAAGGTGTTTTGGAGTAGTTTGTTTATTTTATTTTCTGGCTGGCTTTATCTGTGTCTCTGCTGTCTTAGGAAAACAAATACCAACCTATGTTTAGTGTATGTAGATAAGGTTTTGCTGTCATCAAATCTACCCAGTTAGAAGTCAGGTGGATATGCGCCTGTTACAGTAAAATGAGTCTAATTCCATGAAGAGAACTGGAGAAAAAGTGCAGAGACAGTGAAGGAGATAAAATAGGGAAGACTCAATTATGTTATGATTTTAGGCATAAAGCCATGAAAGTAGCTTCTAATGGTTTTAGATACTTTCTGCTTTTCTGATAGCTCAAATTCACTAATGTGGAATATAGACTACCTGATAATATCAACTTACCTGACTCAGCATGGTCTGTTTGTAAGGAAGTTGGGCAAATTTTAGTCTTTGACCCTTTTCCATACCTGAAGATGTGCAGGTGCACACATTTGTTTATGAGCACACATACATACACTCAGCAACCATCAGAAACAGTTGGAATGCAATAAGAGCTTACTTTAAACTCTGAAAATGCAGAAAATGTAAAGTTGTAGTCTAAAGAACAAATTTATTTTCCAGTTCCACTGAAAGAATGGCAAGTGACCTGAGGTATCAGCATAGAGCTACTGCTGTGATTCCATGCTGATTTATGTTCCTCCTCTGACATCAGAACAGTAGCACAGGGCAGCACAGTTGTTTCAAAAGTTCTCAGTTTCAGACATCAGTTTATATTTTTCAATTTGTTGTGAAGTTTGATCTGGTTTATGCAGCGTCAGTCCAAAGGGGTGTCAGCCCTTTTGTGCATTGCCCCCAAGTGTCTCCGTGAGGAGGGAAGCCCTGGACAGTTGGGAGGCTGAAACACAGGAAGATGGAGGGAAATGTGGAAGGTCTCCCAGGAGATCCCAGCGAAAGGAGGAGATGAATCTGGAGAGATGATTTCAAGATTGCCTGAAATGCCAAAAGAGGCATCTCTGGTACTACCCACCACCGACTCTTTCTAAGCTTCTCTGTAGTTGAGGCTAGCACTTGTATGGGTGTGCAGTGAGTCATGTCATCTCATTGATCCACTTGGTAATTATTTTTGTATGGCTTTAGTGATGTTAGTTTTCAGTGCTGACACAAGGGCAAGATTGGAGAGAACTAGGAATATACGTTTGGGAGGCTGGTGTGGGGCCCACAGTTGTACACATGAACTGGCCATGAAATAGTTCTCCTGGACCCCTGTGTGCCAGTCCGATGCCCTGACTGTGGGACTATAGGCCAGTCCTCCCTTTGAACTTGAGGATTCATTACAGGTGAGTCTTCTGTTTGAATTTTTTATTTCAGCTGCTCTCAAGAAAATACTCTGCCCTTTACAGAGACTTTGTGAAGTACTGAACCAAGTAATATTTCAGATATTCAAAAGGCAGTGCAATACCAAGTGAATTGTCATTTCATAGTCAGAGTGTGTATCTGTGAGTGAGTGTGAGCGAGTGGGTTCTGGGAGGGACTGGAAGCTCAGCAGATAAGTTTGACATTTGATCCATTTGACTCTCTGGCCATTATAAGAGGTCACAGTTTTTGGCAGCTTGGATAAATTGGCACAGGAGTCAAATAGTTCCTAATAGAATTAAGCCTAGGATAATCTCAACCCTAAAATATTTCTGGAGATTTGGCTGTCAGGAACCAAAATGCTCTTACACTGGTATAGAGGCAGCCACATGCTGCATTTTGCTTTGTGATTTGGGATGTACAAGTGAATTGCACCTGTTTGCCGACTGATGAGAGGTATTTTCAGATCACCTGCATGACTGTGGTCTGTCCCATGCCGCTGTGGCTGTGGGGAGGTCTGGAAAAAATGTGCACATAATCAGGTTTGGGCAAAGTTTACCCTCCTGTTTACAGAACAACCAGAATCACGCTGCTCAGCAGAATGCTCTGGAGTTCTCCCTCAAAAACTTGTCCAAATCAGGGCCATGGCTGCTTATGGCTCCCTTCCAGCTCGTATGTCCAGGGAGAAAAATAAATGCCCAAGGGAGAGTGCTTGTCTGTGTTTCACTTGGATGAGCTTGGCATGCTGTGGTTGAGAGACAGCTACCCTGCTTGAGACCAGTGGAAGTTGAACGCGTTCTAAGAGCTAAGCCTTAGCAATTTGCCCAAGACTCTGTGGGAAAGCAGGGACCTAAACTGAGGATACTAAAGTCCTGTGCAGTGCCTTCACTGCTTCTCTAGAGAAAGTAAATCCAGGCTCTGATTTTGCTTTGAGAAATGCACAACTTCTGGCTGGGAATTTACGCAAAAAAAGTCAGATGGGAATTCATGGCAGAGACTCTGGGTTGGATTGATGCAGGAGCTAATAAATAGTTAAGAAAAAGTATTTAGAAAGTTATTGTTGATTTTCAGTTTCCAACCTGAAATTAGTTAAAATATTAAGGACTTTGAATGTGATGGTCACACAGCATTAGTGACTTTACAATGTATTGACCATTTACTAATAAACAGAAGTACCTTTTTAAAAAATAATAGAATTGTACTTATTATAAGCTATTGTAGTTAAGGAATCAATGCTACTGTGGTTGTGGTACAGACATGAACCGCTAAGCTTAAATTTGAAAGAATCCATCTAGGGAATCTTTATCTGAGGTGTTTCCGTCTCTCTCTTATGTTTTTATCATAAATCTTTTTTAGAACATAACATCTGGTACTGTTTTGCATGGTAAAGAATATGTCAATAGCAGAATTCCATTAATTGCTGTAGAGGGAGTTGGTGTTCAATACGGTAAACAAAACTGTCAGAGTCAAGAAAACATATGTTTGTTGTGTAGTAAAAGAGTAAGCACTTACCTAGGAGTCTTTCGAAATGTTGTAGTTTACTTTTTTGTAAATGAGGATTAATTGTCTTGAAGGGGCCACAGCCTGATTCCCAAATATAATCCAGTCTCTCTCAAGCTTTACATCTTCAAAACAGAAGCCAAGGGCAGATCAGGGAACCAGATGGATCAGGTTTGTAAAATTGTTATAGCTCCAGTGTCAGCAGCAGAGCTGCACTGATTTATTTTAACTGAACACTGGCCCATCAGTTTTTTGCTCCCTTTTACCATTTCACAAGTTGTATGGGAAAGTTCTTAAGAAAGTTGGTTTGTTCTGTGCTTATGCCTGTCACTTCCATCACGGACAGGGGTCTCATCACAACATCAGGTATTAGAGGCCTAACTGAAAGATGTATCTGTATGTGTTGTTTTTCTTTGTGCAAAGCATTTGGTTTGTGTTATGCTTACCATTGTTCTCATGGCCTACAAATTGAGTGCACAGTCAATAACTGTAGAACTCTAGAAAAGGGGCTGGAAGGGACCTAAATGCTACATCCCTGCTACTGAATGAAATGGTGCCAAAGTCCATTCTTGGCGGCCAGACCAGCTAGCACCATCTGTTCACATCTATTCTATAAACCTTTAAAAGAAGGTGACTACTTCTAAACTGGCCATGGAGGTAGTCCCCAGTTCATCTTATCAGCTGTGCCCAGAAATTGTTGGGAGAGTGATTTTTTTGGCCTGTGCCTAAGTTGTGCCAGAAGCACATTTTGTAATTGAAATAGATTCAGTATAGATGTAATGGTCGGGTCTGTGATGTAATAGGGTTTGGTTTACTGCTTTGGACACAGGCACAGTGACAATTTCTGTTCCAAATGTTACAATTGCCTGTTCCTAAACCAGTCCCAACAGATGTTTGTCCTGCTTTTCAGAATTTTCTGTACTGGAGATTCCGTTCCAAGGGACGTGTGTTCCAGTTTTTAATTACCCTTACAGCATGCTACCTAAATCATGGTCCTTTTTTTTCCCAAAAACTGTATGTCTTTAGAGTATGTTGAATGGCACTTGTATCCCTAAGTAATTTTGACGTGTGCGAATATCTAACCTGTTAAACTTTGCACTGTGGTGCCTGAAGAGACACTGAGACTTGCAAAAGGAAAAAAAGGCCTTTAGTTCCTATGACTTTCAGTATTTTATTTTAGAAAATATGGTAAAGAAAGATGAAATGTTGTGGGGAAGAACTGGCCTGTAAAAAACAGACCATGAAGGGTACAATTACTAGCTTTTTCACTGGAATTAGGACATAGTCTCCTGTATCTGTGTGAAAGAAGTGGATTATGGAGATGACAGTGCATTTGATCTTACTGTGGCATCCAACAGAGCGGTACTTTAAAGAATTATCTTTATTAGGTCAATCTTTGGTAAGGTAATAAATCAGTTCAGTAATAAGGTAACACCTAGCTATTATTTTTTCACTTTTTTTTCCCACAAGATGATGAGTTCTGAAAAATGACTGCTGTGTCTTTACCTCAAAAGAGCTGGAAATTTTCTGAGCCTCCTGGCAGGTGATGCTAGTTAAATTGACATTAAAAATAATACTAGAAAATACTTCTAATTTCATAATAGATACGTAGTGTAGAGGCTGTGGAGTGTCTCCTGGCAAAAAAACCAAAACTCAAGACGTTTGAAAATCCTGGCAGATGCAGTACAGGATGTTCTCACTTGCTGTAAGCTTAGATCAAAAGGATTCTGATTTTTCCCAGCAGCAAAAAAATATTCTGTGCTATGTCCACTAGTATGGTATGAGAACAAGAGTTTTACTAAATTCAATATAATTGACAGGCAGGCTCTAGGGGTTTAGCCCATGACATAATCTCTTGTTTGCTGCTGAAGTTGCTGCTGCCTGGTTAGTAAGTGAAAGACTTCCCGGAGTGGCCGGAGTAAAGTAATGCTGCAAAACCACACACACTCTCTGGGGTTTGAGGAATGCTGGTTTCTGGGAGTACTGACGTAGTATGGACTGACTTTAGGTTCAGACTATAAAATTAAAAACCTCTGACTCCAAACAAGCTCAGCTTTGGTTGGCATGTATGAAAGTTAGGATAAAGAGCCTACATCCATCAGAGTCCAATTCCCGAACTCTCCCCTGTTTTAACTACAGCATCTTTTGTTCCCTACGTTTGGAATACAAACCAATTTTTGTCTGGTTTCCTGAGGAAGTGGGGTTTATATGATTAGTCTGCCAGTCTGTCTTTTCATTCCACAGTGATTTTGTTGCACAGACCAGGTTCAGCTCAGCTTGAGAGGATTGCCCATCAGCGGCTGACAGTTTGAATGTGACACTTTAAGGGATAAGAGATTTTCACTGCATGGAAGCAAGTTATGCTGTGCCAGTTGGCCTCAGAGCTTGAGGATGGTGTCTAATTTCTTTAATTCACAAGTATAAAAATAATCTCTGTTTCCTAAGACAGGGCAGACTATGCAGCTAAGATTTGTTGTGAACAAGAATAGTTGCAAAATTCTCTGTTCAGGGGTTTAGGAGACCAGCTGGTGCAACTTGTGAAGAGGATGTGTGAGTCCTCATATTTGGATTATTTGCCTGTAAGTCTCCCAAACAGTGTGGTGTATGTACTATCCCAGTAACTCCTTCCCTGCCAAGGAAGTTGTGGCTATTTTGCACCTAGAAATTTTGTTGCTTCAGCAGACCAAGCATTAACTAGGGTGAACTACACCATGTAATTTTGAGTCTAATTGTAGCCATCTTTAAATTCGATCTTAACTCAGTAAGAAATGTGTTTCTTACTGTGCTTTAGGTTAGAAAAATCCCCAGTAGAAACGGAAATATTTTCCAAAGCAGAGGTATAATTTTAAAAATTTGCTTACATCTGTCACCCTGGAGGCTCACTTCTGAACTTAGGTCGGTGCCTGTGCGGTACCAGCTTTTTTAAGGAGTTCAGGTTATGGTCACCAAGATGAGTAGGGAGCTAAGAGCTTATGACTTAAAAGGAGAGGCTGGTAGAGCTCCTTTTGTTCAGTCTTCAGAATATCCAGTTACCTGTTATAGAGGAAATGGAGCTGGAATCTTAGGGGTGCGCGGTGATGGGACAAGAAGCAACGGACACAAGTCGCAACAAGGGAAATTCAGATTAAATACTGGGAAGAAAAAATTCGCTGTCAGGAGAGGCAAACATAGGAACACGAGCAGAGGGAGGGCCAGAAGTCTTCATCCTTGAAGACGCTGAGAACCTAATGAGACCAAGGTCATGGGCAGCCTGGTCCAAGTTGGCCCTCCTTTGGGCCGGATTTGGGACCAGGTGACCCCTAGAGGTCCGTTCCAACCTGTTGGGCTGTGACTTAGCACAGGGTGTGGCAGGAGTTGCATGTGCAGTTCCCTATGGAAGTTTACCACTAGATTTGCATTCAAGAAGGCATGTTTCTAATGTATAATTGAAGTGCTATACCAGTTGAATGCTGGAGAACTGAATATAATTGCTCTTTCTGCCATGAAGTTTTTGTTTGTTGACTTTTCAGTAGGTGGCACTTCCTAGATGCCTCAATTGAGGGCTGTGCAGAAATGCTTCTCCAAACAGTGTTCTTTCATTAGTTAAAATCTTGTATACTAAATACTTCAAAAAAGTCTATTTGGTTTCCAGAATTAGTGACTAGTTTTAATCTTTATCCTTTTGTGATTCCCCAGTTGTCAGATGGGGAGAGCATCATTGCTTTTCAGAGGCAATCTGGTGATGGCTATCATAAAGACCAAAAGAACATAAATAATTCTTCCTTCAGAGCATGATCTGTGTCCTGGTGTTCATGTATTGCAATAGAAACAGAGAAGAAAGCAAAGCTTCAGTCCATCCTGTGTGGAGGGACTTTTGGGGAAAAAAACACAGGTGATCATTAATTAACTAGAACAACTATGCATGAAGATACCAGCCTTAATTATAGCGTTTCCTAGCTTTCTGATTATTTTTTTTACTGTAATGCTTTTACCGTATTCTTTTAATAGTTCAGTGTTTCTAAGCATAAATCAGAGTTAGGAATTGGAGCTATTTTTACAGCATTTCACACTTGTATCTCTTTGTTTATGGGAGAACACAGCTGAAGGAGTCTCTTGTAGCAGCTGATGCAGCGCAGCTCAGTGCTGTGACTGTCTCTCGGGCTCTGAGCTCACTTCTGTTCTCATCACCATCAATGGGAGTTTTACCCTTGCCTACCCTACAAGTGTACATCCTAAGTATGCATGCCGTCTTGTCTAGGGGACTGAGTGTATTAACGAAGCGCAAACAGAATGTGCGTTAACAGTGTAGATGCGGGAAGCTAAATGTTAAATACTAAATAAATCAAGTAGCATGGGAAATAAAGCCAACCACTTCAACCATGAACACAGGCCTAGTTTTTAATAAAGCTGCTGATACTAAAAGGCAATTTCAAAACAAGAATGGTAAAGTTGTGTTAGGAAGCACCCTGAAGTTCAGATGCCTTGAAGTGAAGGTTGCTTGTCAAACCTTAATATGTACCTATTTTGCATATGCATTATAATATTTTAATGGGAGAAATTCCTGGAAAGTGCAAAAATAGCCTTTGACTTGAGTGTAGTGGAAAATCAGTTCAGCTTAAAACTGTTCACTTGCCCTGCACTTGAAAGCCTGTAGAAATAAATGAGAAATGTATATTTAGTGTTGAGGGCACAATAAACGATTGGAGGAGATGTTATTTTGGAAGTAATGCTTTTCAGAGATAGTTGGAGACATTTAAGAGCTGCAGAGTCTAAAAGTCTGACAATGGTTTTGAATGCGAGTGATTTTATGAACTTTTGAAAGTTGTTACGATTCTCTGACTTACAAGGTCTCTTTTGGTTTTGTCTTTTAATAGCTCTCTACAAATACTCATCAGCTGTAAATAAGTTAGGTGCGAAATTCTGATTCTGTGTGAAGTTTTTTATTTGTTAAACAGGAGACTACCCCACTGGTGGAAGCTCGGTCTTTCAAATGTCTCTAAAATATAAAGCAAGGTTCAAAAATCTTATTTGTTCTATCTTTTGCCTTTCAGGTCCAAACCATGAATTACGTTGGACAGTTAGCAGGGCAAGTATTTGTGACTGTGAAGGAGCTCTACAAGGGACTGAACCCAGCCACACTGTCTGGATGTATAGATATAATTGTTGTACGTCAGCCAGATGGAAATCTTCAGTGTTCCCCTTTCCATGTACGCTTTGGGAAAATGGGAGTCCTACGTTCTAGGGAGAAAGTGGTAAGAAAATTGAGAATTTTGATATGTTCTGTGAGTGGAATTCTAGTGGCATGAAAGTTACTGAGTGTTCTATGGTGTGCTAGTCAAGACTTTCTTAAGGCACTCTTCACAAAGTGCCCAAATTGAGGCTAGATTCAATTAAAGCGATCGTTAGTGATTCTTGCATTTCAAAGCATAATTTCTAAGACATTGACTATAAAAAGAAACCAAGACAAATCATGAAATTGGCAATATTTATTTCCAATGAGCAAAGATTTGAGTCTACTGATTTGGGATAATAATACTTCATTAGTAACTGTGTATTAAGACCCTTTTGTTGAACATGTTCATCGATAGTTATAAAAAGGGAGTTAATAATGAAGTAATATGTTCAGATAACAGAATGTTGAGGCTAGTTGAAGACAGAAAAAGCAGTGAGGACCTTTAGATAAGTGTAACCAAGCCAAATGACCTGGCAATATGATATCAGATGCAAAGTTGCCAGTAAGTAGTGCATGATGGATTATTATAGGAAATAATTTGTAACTACACACAGTCTAATTCTAACGTAGTTATAATTGTTCAGCAGAAAGATCCTAATATCACCGTGGACAGTGTTAAATTATTACATGAATCAGAAAAGAATTCCAGTATTTATGATGGGCAGAAGCTAAAAATGTTACTGTGCCAATAGTATACTGTGTTCTGCAATATAAAATGAATGTAGGCTTGTCCAAGCCTCCAAAAAAACCCACCAGTGAGAATGGAGTTGGTGGCAAGAAAAGTTATAGGTGAAGAGAGAGATCCTTCTGACAAGAAATGGAAATAGTTGAGTCTGCATAGTGGTTAGATAAATGTCTGGAAGAAATAGACAATTTTTCACATTTGTGCTTCTCATAGTGTAAAGAGAAGGCCGTTTAATGAAATCGAAAGACAATATATTAAGAATTTACATGTCGAAGTACTTCTTGTACAAGGCAAAATTAGGCTATGAATTAAAAGAGCAAAAAGATTTGTGTGGCGAGTGAAGCATTCAGAATTACATTTAAAAAGATTCAGGACTTTATATAATGGCTATAAACCTTCCTGAGTAGAGAAGCAAGACAGCAATGAACTGAATGAGTTAGAAAAGCATGCTGGCAATTGATGGCCTTGCAAAGGAGTGGGGAGAAAAACAGACAAGTTCAGTATTTTATGTTTATTATAAGGTTTCCTGCATTTCCCTGAGAAGCATTTGTCCAGTGACAGTGGTAGGAGAGCTGAACAGGAGCTGTGTACCTAGAATAACTTTATTTTAATTTTAAAATATATTTATTTTCTTCCAGGTTGACATAGAAATTAATGGAGAGGCTGTAGATTTGCACATGAAACTAGGAGACAATGGAGAGGCCTTTTTTGTGCAGGAGATGGATAATGATCAGGTAAGAGTCAAAACTAATTTTAATTTGTTAAAAATTCAATGCCTGCTTTTCTGAGTCAGCTTTGAGTTTAGGAATTTTGTTGAAAAATATACCTCTACCCATTTGATAGTTTTGCAAGTTTCTGGAGAATTTTCTGCTGTGGAAATTTAATATAATACTATGGAGTTACTTTGTTTTTTGAGTCACCAAGATTGAAAAAAACTGAAGATCGTAATCGTATAACTAAAAAATAAATCAGAAGTTATGTGCATGCCCTTGTGTGAACAGAAGTTACATGTGCAGAGTTCACGTACTCCAATGTCCATGGACCTGCTTTTTGTAGAAATCTTTACTCTGAACATATGCACGCAGCACACCACAGGTAAAAGTGTTCATGCTCTGTAAACATTGATGCACCCAGTAATTCTGGTATTTATCAAAGATGTGATCTTGCAACTACTATTTATGTGGAATTATATTAAATGAGGATGCCTGCTTTTGAGCTGTGTGATTAAATATTAGTCTATGTAAGTTATGGCCACGCTAGTTTTGAATAGTCCTCACATAATAAAGAAGAGCTTTATACAGCTTTATACAGCTTTATTCAGATATCTCCCATAATTTTTGTCACTATCCAAAGTGCGATGAGTTTTAAAATTCTTATATAGGACAAGGGGTAGTGGCTTTAAACTGAAAGAGGGTAGAATTAGACTAGAAATTCTTCCCCATGAGGGTGGTGAGGCACTAGGACAGGCTGCCCAGAGAAGCTGTGGATGCCTCATCCCTCAACATGTTCAAGGCTGGATGGGGCTTTGAGCAGCCTGGTCTAGCACAAGGTGTCCCTGCCCATGGCAGGGGTTGGAACTCAACGATCTTTAAGGTCCCTTCCAACTCAAACCATTCTAGCACTTGGCAGTGTTAGGTTAATGTTTGGACTTGGTGATCTTAAGGGTCTTTTCCAAGCAAAATGATTCTATGATTCTCTGCTGAGTAAGATACTACTCGCTTCAGGTGAGAGCTGTGTGCACGTGCAGTATTAATCTCTGTATCTTTATATTTAAGTCTTCTGTGTGGTAACAGTTATTTGGTGGGCAAAAATTGCTAGAAATACTTCCATGGATGTCTAGAGATGTACATATATGATGGAATAAGAGGCTGTTTGTGTGACCTAGTTATATGCCGCTGACCTACCTGATTACTGTCTGTCATCTGAGTTGTGAAGGAGAATTGGATTTTACAAAATGCTCAGGTTATAAACTAGGATTTTGTTTCTGCTCTGTATCTAGCATCTAGTGGAAAGAGACTCATGCCATAACCTAGCCAATAACAGGTGCTCAGAGAATCCTTTTTATTAAGAGTATTCCTGGCTTGTCTGAGGAGATGGAGCAATGGAACGATTCCCCTGTGCTATAGGATCGTACTGAGCACCCAGATGTCCAATCTTTGTTATTTTTCTGGGGAATAAATGACTTAGATTTTGGCAATTGTGCAGAGATTTTAGAACCACATTTACAGCTGGCAGAGGGACTAATATGTTATGTGGTTTGCATGTTTTCTTTCTCAGGAGGTAATTCCTTTTCATCTCTCCACATCTCCCATTCTGTCTGAGGGAAATGCTTTAATGGAAGCTCAACTGAAGAGAAACTCGATAGACAGAATAAGAAACCTGGACACTGGTGCATCCTCACAAGTACCACCTCAAGCCAATGGATCCCAGCCTTCTACTGAAACATCTCCAGGCTGTAGCTCTGTCAAAAAAAGGAGGAAAAAGAGGAGGAAGTCTACCCATAAATTAGATAGCTTAAAAAGAGAAGACAATGGAGACACGTCAGAAGATGAGGACATGTTTCCTATAGAGATTAGCTCAGAGGAAGAAAAAGAACCATTTGACAATTCAAGGTATCACAGCGGAACTGAGATATATAATGGAAACTCAATGTTACGTTAATGTTCCATTACATACCTTGTAACAGTATTTTCTATTTAAGTCAGTATATATGGTTTATGAACGTGTTTTTTTTTAAAAAAAAAAAACGTTTAGGCTAGAAAGCTATTAAGAACTATACTAACAAAAATAATGAAAATGACATTGAAAACATAAGAACAATCTTCCATCACGCTGTGAACTGGAAGGTGTGAATCAGGTTGCATTTCTCTATCTCTTTTTAGTTCAGGTTATACTAATTCTTCTCTACGGTAGGGATTTTTTCTTATCTGGAGTATATGACAGTTCAGTAATCAAGGATGGTTTTTAAATATCACATCTTTCCCTGTACCTAGAATCCCTGTTCCAGATGTCTGTGTTGATGAAGTATCTACCATAAAGGCACCTGCAGTTTCTACATTTTCTCAGTCTGCATCTTACCCCCATTCAGATGGAGAATGGTCACCTATTCAAAGGTACTTTTTCTGATAGTACAGTTTTAAATTACCTTCCTTTAATTTCTTATGTGCTAGTGATTTATGAAGTCTTACTAAAAATTTTGGTATCAAACATGGTCACTGTCAACTACAAGATGAATGCTTTCTATATTTGAGGTCAGGTAGTGTACAAAAATTTCAGGTTCACTTTTTCCTTGATTCAACAAATGCTTGTATACAAAGGCAGGCCCACAAATTCTGACGAGTATATATATCTATTAATGTCACTGCATATAAATGCTGTAGAGAGGAACATTTTGTGAAATCTGACTCTTTGCCTGATGCACACACCTTGTAAGGTCTTCAGTGAATGCAGGTATAGAAATCTCTGGTACTTTGGGTGTAATCCTTTTAAGAACTATCAAGGTTGGAACTGGTGTGTAAAAAAAAAAAAATTCTCAGTGAATAAGAATATGAGCTTCTTGTGTCCCTTTCAAAGCTAATCTGTTGAACTGCATAGGTAGATAGACACGAAATATTGATTGTGTGATGACAACACATACAGGACTTTGCTTACTTTTTCCTGTATGTGTATTTGTGTGCGTATGTGTACCTTTGACAGAGCAGATTAGTTTGGACATCCACTCTTGTGTCTGTGGAACACTGTCTAAAAGGGACAATTTTTTGCTTGATGTGCATCACGTTATCAATCCCATGAAGTCTGTGTGTGTCTGTGCGCATGTGCTGCACGTCTTCCATGTGGACTATGGAAGTGGGGCAGTATTCACAAGACTGTATCCTAAGCAGTCTAATCTCAATAGACTGCGCTGTAGATGAGGGACAGCAGAAGGGAGAGCAAGGAGATGATTTCAGAGCAAGAGCTTAATTTGAATTGTGTTCTGGAAGTAATTTTCTCCACTGACTGCAGAGCTTAACGTGATTAGCTTCACCAGTCTGGTGATAGCATGTGTCAGTACCCTGCCCGTTCAGTGGCTTTTTGAATTGTATGTTCTGTTTGTTTCTTGATTGCAGTATTCCAGAGTTTGAAAACTCTAGATGTAAATTTAGCGTTCATGTAGCTAACGCACAAAGAGCTTATGTTAATCAACACTTGTGAATAATGGCACCCTGTTTTTCTTTCTACCAACATGCTGTGTGCTGTCCAGTAAACCTATAGATTGCACAGGGCAATCCTCTCTTCTCAGTGTTCCAGCAGACGGAGGCCTATCTAACTCTTGTCCTCAACAGTCTTCTCACTTTCCTCCTCCAGACAGGTAGAACAGTTGTCCTCCCTCTTTCTGGACTGCTCTTTAATTTTTTTAACATATTAATGCACTTCTAACATGTTAATAGTATGTGATCTTTGTTGAACTTATAACTGCACTTACTGCTAACCCAGACACTTTGAAAGAAAGTGACAATGAAAGCCACTTCTTCTGCTTACTTTTTTGTGGGCATCGACTGGAGATAAATTGACTTGGTGAATCATCCGTTGAATGAGGGTGGCTAATATAAAATCAGGCCGATGAAAACCTGGGTTAAAACTGAATTCTATTAAGGTGATAAGAAAAAAGAGAGAACTTAGCTAATGAAAACTTACGCTCCTCTGAAGACTGACATTTCCATGTGGCTTTTTACAGTCAGTATATGTTTTAATGACATATTTATCCAGTGGTTTTCCTGAGTTGTTTGCTTGTGCAAAAGTAAAGGCAAAACAAAGGCCTCAGGGATTAAGTGATCAATAAGGAGTGTAAAGCTTGTGTTAGAAGTAGCCCAGTACCAAAAGAGAACTTCTTTTCTCTCATTCTCTGATTTAGGGGAGGGGAAAATTTTCAGTATGTTGGATTACAGTACACTGTAGATGCAGTGGTGATGCAAGGTGATGCAATAGAGAAGGCATCTTGTGTAGAGTTTAGGAAACTTAAGCCTTTGCTGTAGTGTAGCATTCCTCTGACTGTGTTTTCTACAGAGCTAAAAGTGGATACAGACACTTTTTATGATATTTTAAATTTGAGATGTCTGAAGATTCTGCAGCCAGGCCCTTTCTCTCCATTAAGTCAGTGGAGAGAAGCAGCAGCAACTCAGTTAAAAAAACTTGAAGTAGGTGTCTGAATATGACCTCTGCAATTCCCCACTGATGCTGGGGAAGCTTTGAGTAGCAAATCAGACTAAATTGCTTGTTGCTTATCTCAACAGATGCCGTACTAGGTGCCTCAGGCTGTATCAAAGTTGATAATCTTGAGGTTTTCTCAGCTTTTAGATCAGATCTGCTCTCTTTAACCTGACCATGTTGCAGCACCAAGTTAAGGTGAGATCCAGGGACATTCAAGGCTGCTCTCCTCAGTGTTTTTCATGGTAAGGAAGGACAGACACACAGGTTGGGATGGAGCAGTGATGTGTTCTGGGTGGCTCACAGAATCACAGGATGGTTGGGGTTGAAAGGGAGATCTCTCTGGAGATGATCTAGTCCAACCCAGAGCAGATTGCACAGTAATGCGTCCAGGTGGGTTTTGACCATCTCCAGAGAAGGAGACTCCACAACCTCTCTGGGCAGCCTGTTCCAGGGCTCTGGCACCATCAAAGTAAAGAAGTTTCTCCTCATATTCAGATGGAACCTCCTGTGCTTCAGTCTGTGCCTGATGCCCCTCATCCTATCATTGGGCACCACTGAGAAGAGTCTGGTCCATCCTCTTGACACCCACTCTTCATATTTGTAAACATTGATAAGATCCCCTCTCAGCCTTCTCTTCTGCAGGCTGAACAGACCCAGCTCTCTCAGTCTCTCTTCATAAGAAAGATGCTTTAGACCCTTAATCATCTTTGTAGCTCTCTACTACCAGGTCGTCTGGCTGGGTAAGTGAACCTGGGCTGAACATACACCAAAGCCCAGACCAGAGATTTTTCTAAGTAAACAGGTATTTTCAAGGTTAAAATATGTGTAATGCACAGATTAATTTGTGCAGTGACACCACTTCTTTAAATCCAGATGTTTTGGTCTTAAAGCAGCTGTAGGAGCATTATTGCCTGCTGAGATTTTTCTGAAGTGTCTAGATTCCTGATTTTGAAGATTTCAGTGGGCCCTAGATGCAGGGAAAATACTGCAAATTCTACAAACTTGTCAGTGGGAGATGCAGAAGGTGCTGAAAATGTCACCAGGCATTTCTTGAATCCTTAGAGCTTGAAAATAGTTTTAAAATCACATTTATTAATTCCTTCATCTGTCAATTGGTAGGTTATATCCTGAGGACTAATAACAATTTGGAACTATTAGGGCCAAAAAAGATCTTCCACAGTATTGCTTATATATTTTATAGTTTAGTTGGATAACATAATTGTATGTAGCTAAAAAGGTATAGTGTTTGTCCATATTCAAAGTATACCTTACTACAACATAGGTGAAAACAAGGAATAATGGAGATAATTAGGTTGTTATTTTTTCAGATGTGAAATTCACAGACTTTTAAAAGCTGCTTTGTGTTAGTGTGAAGTAATTATTTGTCTGTGACCAATGGATTCCCTATCAGCTAGCTCTGCAGAACTGCCTTATATTGAAAGAGTAAAACTGGTTTGGATATTCAGTTTATCAAGAAGAAGGTAAAGAATAGTAAACCTAGGAAGCCTTTTGTTTTTGAGAGTGAAGGTAACTCAGTTTGGACATTTGATTTAGGAGTTGTTTTAGATTCTTCTGTTGCTTTCAGTTTTTAAATCGAGATTGCGTGAGTATACAAAAGACGTTCTGTAGCTCAGACAAAAAATAATGGGCTTTGTTCGAGGGTTCTGGGTGAAATTCTATGACTTGCATTATGCAGAAAGACGGAGTAGGTAATCAGAATTTTACCTTTTGTCATTGAAATCAGTGAATTGTTATTTATTAATGTCTGACTTGACATCAGATTATTGGCTTCACCACATTAAAAATATGCTACAAACTGACAATTTACTAATTAATTATTAAAAATTTTTATATTGAGTAGTCAGCAAAGCAAACAGTTAAATATTTTTGCACTGGAAGGGCTCAAATTCTTTGTATGGTTCTTCTCCTGGTTTTGCTATAAACATGCATCCAAGGATAGAACTGAACAAGTTAGTAGAAGGAAGTAATCAACTGGATTTCTTAGACTAGTTTATTACTTACTCTGGATAAAGTGTCTTGTTGATGTGAGTAATTTCTGCTCTTCGCATCCATTATAACAATACTAACATCTATTCATCTGCTGCTGCTTGTACCATGCCTGTTCTTTTTTCCACACAGAAACCCCAAAATCCTCCTGAAATGCTCACTCAGGGCCAGTGCTCTTGTTCCGTCTCTTCCAGCTTCTCAAATACTACTTCTGTGATGCAGATTTAAAAACAGATGAGACCTCAGAATGCCAGTCTAAGAGGATCTTGAGCTGTTTAAACTGTTTTTCCGTCTCTGCACGTTTTCAATTGGCTGATAATGATTTAGATTTTCAATGCTTTGCATTGGCGGATATCAGTTTGGAAAGTGTGTAGTGCATGTGGTTACTTTTGTTTCTGTAATATTTCTGTAATAAGTAGTGTTTGTGTTTTCTTCAGTCCCTCAGATTCACGCCCTCCTACTCCCCAGAGTGACTCAGAATTAGTCAGTAAGCCTGCGGACAGAAGTGGACTGAAGAATAATCCCCACATGCACTGGGCCTGGGGAGAACTACCCCAGGCTGCAAAGGTATCCAACGTGATTTGTTTAATTCCTGATAGCATCTTTGGTGCTTTAATGGGGCAGATGTGCTTATTCTACTGCAGACTGCCCAAGAGGGAATGGATCCTATTTTTACATAAAATTGCAGTATTTATGTAAGGGAATTGCATCTTGCTCCTTAGGAGGTACAGGAAAGGACCTTGTGTTATGGATGTTCTCAACACCGATGATATGCAGTAGAAAATTAGGATGTATCTGAGACCTAGTCTTGTTAGAAGCTTAAATAACGTAGAAAATCAAACCAAATGTCCTTGGGTAAATCATTGAAATTCAGAAATGCTCTTAGAGGGAAATTAGATGCTTGGTGTTTGCAGTGTGATTCACAAAAATTAAAATGTGTTAGTTGAGTACATAAGCATCCATAAACACCTACCGTTCTGCATCTCTGGGTGCCCAGACGTGCTGTTCCCTTGACTGAGTGACTGGCTTGGTGCCTGTCTCATGTTAGATGGCAGGGTCTGCAGAGAAGATGTAGAATTGTTCCTATAAAGTGATATAAAATCTAAATCTGGGGTATAAATGAATGACTTTGTACCCCTGTGCTGGTCCCTTAGAGCATCCTGATTGTGTTAAGGACTCCAGTCTGTGTTTCCTTCTCATGTTTGTTGGGGTTACCTTCTGACAAAAGGCTGGGATGTGCCAGGAAGAGAAGAAGGCATAGTTGGAGTCGTGACATGCTCCCAGGTAGATGATGAGTGGGAAATGGGGGCTGTAGAGCTCTTTGCAGAACAAAGCTTTCCTGGCCCCAAGATGCAGATGAGTTTTTTGTGAGCAAGTACACAGCAGAGAGGTCTTTTTTATGCTGTAGTCTCTACCTGAGTTAGTTGTGGCTTTCTGCTGTAGTTGGTTACCTTGAGAATCTGATCTCACTGCAGTGTAAGAGCTTTCCTGTACAGCAAACTGTTTTCTTTTCCCTCACAGGCCAGTTCTGTGCTCAAAGCAAAGGAACCCAGTGTGGTGGATGTAAACCCTTCGGAAAGCACTCACTTTCGGGTCATCCAGGGTTCTCCTGTAGAGGAGTTCAATACTGTGTCTCTACCTGCCCTTGGAGAAGCAGGTGCAGCAACTGGGGATGACAGTGAGCCCTTACTGGCTGAGACAAATAAGCCAGAGCTAGAGTCTACAGGAGCAGCTGTACCACCACTGCCTGCCAGTGAAGAAACAAAACAAGCTGCAGCTTGTGCAGCCCAACCAGCTGGCAAGACAGATTCCCCTTCCAGAAAGAAAGGTAAAGCTGTTGATTCTGCACTTTCATATGTATGATTTTGTCTTTAAGTTTCATGGTGATAAAGCACCTCGTTGTCATATAAATTAATCTGTGCCCTGAAGGCACTTTCAGATCTCAAAAGAAATAAGCTTTGGAAAGAAACTTCAAAGCCTGAGCTGTGCAGCAGGCTTTTCACAGGAGCCATGTAGTAAGATAGAAGTTTCTTCTTGGTCTGGGGTTTTTGTCAGCTCTGTGTGTATGAGCAAGACTGCAAAACTTACTCCAGATTCATCCATGTTTGACAGATTCAGCAATTTCACTTTTTAGTGCAAGCTCACTGTAGATCTGCTGCTTTATGTGCTCTGACTACTTTTGGAGGTGTTATGTGTCTCTGGTAATTGTGGAATCTCTCTGCGATAATACAAAGTAGTAAAATGTCTTTTGCACAAACAACAGATTTACCGTAAAATAAGGTGTTTTGTGTCACATGAGCAATTTCAGTTCCCTTGTGGTACACATCCTATCCTGACTTTGTGAACTATAATTCCATCCGCTTTTCTACTTCTTAATTTCCGAGCTCTGTACCCATAGTGCTTTATAGTAAGTGTAAGAATCTTCACATGAAATTTATTTGCTTACAAAATGTTGTGTTTTAGAGCTCTGATTATTCTATAATTATGTAAGCCTTACATAAGCCCAGCTTGTGCAGCTGCTTTTTAGTCAATAAATGCACAAGTTTTGTAGCCATTTCCCTGTGCATTCCACTGTCTTTGAAGACGATAATGACAGTGTTACTCTGCTTACTATTCATTCTTTGCATAACTTTTTTTCTGATTGCTTTTCTGATGTTTGATGTTGCAAATTGGGTCAGTGAGAAGTTGTGGGTTTTAGAATGAATTCCAAATTAGGCCTTGTCCTTACAGTGGTTACTTGTCTAGATGTACCGGCAACGGCAGGGCAGCAATGGCTCTGTGTGTTGGTACAACCCAGGAGGGTTGTTTTGTCCCCTGCGGTGGTACATGTGCACGCACAACATGTTGGGTGTATGTGCTAAACAGTGAGTTGTCTCCGTAACAAGCTGGTTACAGTCTGTTAGTAGCTTTAATATAGTCTGTTGTGTTATTACCCTTTTGCAAGAAGGGCACTGAAGATTAGTTCTTGGAAATTAAATGCCCAGGTTGCCTTACTGTGATAATAGGCCTACGCAATGACATAGAAAGTTTTCCTTTTGTTGTTTTCGTACAGTGACCATGGACTTCTAATTCCCCGTGGTTTTGTCTGGGATAAGGAGGCTTCAGCATATCTCACAACTAGCTCCCTGCTGTCCCGTGTTGTATATTCAAAGTCCGAGCAATGTATATGAGCAAGTTGTTTTGAAATTTTTGGCAGTACCATTTAATACATTTTATAGAAAAGTTCACACACTGTTATAGCTTGTCTGGTTTCTCAATCTTGAAATGAATAGTTAAACAGTAATAATAGTTCCGGTGTGTTACTCAGGAAATGTTAATAGGCTTATTTGTGCCTTCCCTTACAGACAAACGAAGCCGTCATCTTGGTGCTGATGGTGTCTATTTAGATGACCTCACTGACATGGATCCAGAAGTTGCTGCACTTTATTTCCCCAAGAAGTATAAGTCCTTTGCTTATATTTTTACTGTTTAAAGAGCTCTTGTCACCTTCCAGATTTAGATCAAAGTCTTAATTGTCAACCAAATAAGACTACTTTTTCAGAGTGCAAGCAGAGATGAAGGCAGAAGGAAAATAAAACTCTGTGGAGAGAAATAGCAGAGCTTTTAGAGGGCTCTGCATTTGGTCCTGAGAAGTGTGCTTGAAGCTGATTTTCTATTTTGGTCGATTAAGCATCATATATTGATTGTGGATTGTTATGTAATGTACACTGATGTTTGTGAGTGTTACTCACATGCCCTGGGAGAGCAGTTGGCCTTGGGTTATATTTATCCGCGTGTCCTTGCCTGTTACCATGAGGAACATGTCTTACTGTTAACAGCATTAGCACAAAATAATTGCTATAATGTTGTTCTACTGTGGGTGATCACCTATAAATATGGATGTTAGAAAATAATTTTTGGATGACACATGACAGATTTATTTATGAAAATATTTTACCCTGAACATATAATTTCCAGCTTGTTCCAATCTGTATTAGAGCCTTTTATCCTCTTTCCACATCAGACTCTAGTCATTTGACTAAAGTCATTGAGCAACAACTAAAGTAGCTTGGATATTTTATTTTTCTTGCTTGCTTGCTTAAACTCGGCTGTTGTAATATTGGCGTTTCAATAAAACAGAGAAGGATCAGTAATAAGGAGAAGAAAGTTGGATTGATAATTCCTTTTTCAAATGCATTCATATAAATCTGGAATGAAAGCAGAGTTTGAGCCCACACTCTGTAATAATTATTTCATCTATACACAGATTTTTAAGTGGGTATAATTATTTGTTGTTTCTTAAAATTTTGATCCTAATGGTTTATATGTTCAGTATTTTATTTATATGCACATGACAAATAAATACACGTACACATCCTTTGTTTTGGCTTTAGCTATCAGTTTATATCATTAATATAAATTAAATAATAAAATAATATGTTTGTTCTTGTTCCAGCGTGGGAATAGTTCTGCTAGTATAAACTCTGCTTATAGTAGCATTATTTTGTCTACTGAGATTGTATAGTTTATTATCTTATTTGTCCTATCTCTTGTAAGTGAGTGTGGGTATCATTATACATGACTAGTTTAGGCAAGTAAGCAGAAGCAATCTAATGTTTGAGGGTACATGAGGTCTCTACTGCTTTGTTTAAATTTTATGGCAAAACCAAGCAATTTTTTTTTTTTTCCTGAATGTGTGCCAGAAGGAAATGGTGTTTATTGAAGGGAGAGAAAGTGGGAATGAATATATGAGGACTGAAGTCCTGATTTTTCTTTTCCAGTGGGGATACTGTCCAAAGCAAGAACACGAATGACATGGGGCCGCGATCCGCCAGTCAGTCTCCACAGTCTGTCGGGAGCTCAGGTGTTGACAGTGGAGTTGAAAGCACCTCGGATGGAATTCGAGATTTGCCCTCCATTGCCATTTCTCTCTGTGGAGGCCTTACTGACAACAAAGAGATAACCAAAGGTACAGGAATCCCTTCTGAACTACAGGCTTGTGCTGTCAGCCAAGTTTTAGCATCCTAGACCAAGGAAGCAGTGCCCTCCTGTGGCTGTACTCAAGAGTGTGTTGAGGTGATAAATACTGTCCCTGAAATAAGTTTCCTAGAATTTTCATACTTGAAATATTAGGCTTACATAGGTCTTGTGATTTCTAACACATCTCTATAATCCAATATATACTAATTTTTTTCAAAGTATTTTATTGGTATTTTTATTTCCTGACAATACTAAATTTTATATCACAATAGTGTTAAAGGCACTTTTGCCACTTGGTACAGTCTATAGCTAGGAAATTCCCAGCTGCTGGTGTCAGAAATGAAAAAGGTAGTTTGTAAATGGAGACACTGGGAGGAGGAGTTGTAAACTGTAACCCGAGTTCATGCTCTGCATCCAGGTTCTTGTGTGACTCTCAGATAAGTTATTTAGAATGCTCTGTGCTTTAAATTTCCAGCTGCATAATGTGAAGATAAATGCGTTAAGACTTGCAGTTTCTGCAGTTTTGAAAATCGTATGAGCCTGATGCTACACTGATTGCTGCTCAGAAACTAGTTATTAAAACACTTGAAATATACTCTGATTTATTGGAGTTGTGTTTATTATATGCATCACTTGTGAATTGCATAGATTTTGTGAAAGGTGTTACAGGCAGTAGAAAAGGGTGTTTATGGATAAACATTTTCATTTTGCTGATGGCCTTACAAGTGATAATTAAGTTTCTGGCTATGGGTTTACACATACATTGAGCCCATCAGTTCCTATTCCTAATTTGGACAGAGGATCAATGAAAGACAATGGCAAAGTACTTGCCTTGCTTAGAAGCCTGATTTTCCTCCCTCACAGTTTCATCCCTGAGCGTTCACTTGGCTTGTATTTGGAACAGGAAGGGCACCCAGCAGCTAACAAAGAAACCCTTGGCATCTTCTGAGATTGAGAGTGTCTGAACATCTTGCTTCCTTATTACTACTCATCTCAGAACCCTAATACTGAAGGGCTGACTCTAAATGTGAAGCTGATGTGTCTGAGAGATGCTAAGAGGTTTAGGTTGACCTGTCCTAGGCATCTGTAAATGCATGTTTTCTTCTTCCCACAGAAGAGTTCTTAGAACATGCAGTAACGTATCAGCAGTTCGTGGACAATCCTGGTATCATTGATGACCCTAACCTTGTGGTTAAGATTGGAAATAAGTAAGTATATTTCAGGAAAAAAAAAATATTTTACTCTTGTAACAAAAACTTATGTGACACTTGTGTGTTAGATCAGTTTCATTGTAGCTGAAAAAATAGGTTTAAACATTCATCGCTTAGATTTGCTCCAAAAGAGTCAACTCTCTAGTGAATTCAGGTTCTTCTAGTTATCTTTCCTCCATTAAATTGAGAGTAAGGAGCAGTTTCAGATGACCTGTTACAGCTGACTGGCACAATTTGAATTTCAAGGAGCTGATATTAAATGCTAATAGTGTTCACACTCAACTGGCAGACTAAAAATGAAATAGAATGTGAACTTGCTAAGGCTTGCCCTGAGCTACTTTGAATAATTAGTATTTACAGGGATATGGCATTCTGCTTGTAAGCACTCTGTACCCAGCAGGTTGTCTGTGTATACTGAATATTTTGCTAATATGCCTCTATGGAGACGTTGCTTTTCAAGACTTGTCAGACTTCACCTACTGAGTATGAGACTTCTATTTCTGCAAGACTAAGACATTATTTATGTCTTAATAAAGATTTAAAAGGGGAGATTTAAAAGGGGGCGAAANTGGCAGCAATGCAGCACTGTGGTCTGTGCCAGATGCAGCTTTTTGAAGGGGGTTTTAACTTGAGTTCCTTGCACCTGGCATACAGTGTTACAGAGGAGAGATCGTGGCATTGTGCTGCCCTTAGAGGTTAGGCTACACTTACTCATGGACGCCGCTCATACAGATCTGATGTGCCGGGTACATCCTTATGTGATGGTTTGTTACAGCCTCCTACCTGACCTCTGTGGTCTGAGGTGAGTTTGATGGTAGTGTTTACCTACCTACTGATATGTTGGGAAGAGGAGAGTACTTAGTGAGGCTCTTACTGTTGTATTCTCTGGATGTTATGTGAGCTTCAGCTTCCCTAGACGGATGATAATACTGTGTTTGTCCTATTGTCTGTAACAAGGGCTGACCTGTGTTCACCACGTAATAGCAAAAGCTTGACATCCTGCAGACTACAACCCTTACCTTTTGTGTAATTCCTTGATGGAAAAACAGTAAAAACAGCATGTAAAAAATGTAGTTCATTCTGTGATAATGAGGTATAGTAAGGACATGAGGAATGTACAACAAATACCATTTCTACTTAAGGACCTAGCATCTCTTGCATATCTTGAAAAGTATATGCCATAAATACCTATAAACATACTGTGCAATAAGGTAGGTCTGCTGTTACTGGTGCAGGCCAGAGTGTGACCTGTGCTAAAGAGGCCTCATGGCTTTGACCTGCCAGATAATAAATACAAGGTAGATTGTGAATTGGATTACAAAATGCAGTAATTACCTCTTTTGCATGGCCAGGTACTACAACTGGACGACAGCTGGTCCCCTTCTGCTGGCAATGCAGGCATTCCAGAAACCTTTGCCAAAGGTGAGATTGAACCTGAAGGTTGGAGTTGTGATGTTCTGCCATTTATTAAGACAGGAAAGAGGGCTGTTGTGCAAAACAATCTGCACATCATTAATATCTATCCACACATAAACATTCATCTAGCTTATGCTAAGGGCTAAATAAGCAGGAATAAATTTGATCTGTGAATAGTATTTGTTTGCTAGGCTAAGACCGTCACAAATATTTTGAAGGAAGAGAACTTCCTGTTTTCCTTTGTTAATGTGGATTATAAACTTAAACTGTATTGAACTGTGTTAGTGTTTGCTGTAGCTGAATACTTGGTGGCTGATTTCCATTTTATCTATATACAGTATACATTGTCAAATAAAAATAGAGGCTCAGGATTGTAACTTCAGTGAATGAGTTTTAACTACTAGATAAGGAAAGCCTGTAGCTTGCTAACTTTCTCTTTCTTGTTGTTTGTTTATAACCAACCCGGGTAGGTAGTAGCAGATAGCTACAGCTATGTGACAGCTCTATATGTTGGCTTATATTAAATGCATTGATGAACTCAGTCCAGTTCCACATGACCAGGTGCCATGTAGATGCTCAGGACAGAAATACACGCTACTGAGAATGTATATAAACAAGTAGCATCACCGTTGGCACTATTTTGTATCCTGGCAAGCCATGGATTTAATAAATTTTGGAACTTAAGCTTTCACTCTGCCATTTGCAGCACTTCACATGTCTTTGGGTTTAATCTACATGAATCCAAATGCTATTTCTGTTGCCACGAACATGGAACAAAAATCTATTCAGAGTCCAGAATACTCTCTACCACCGTGTTCTTAGTGCCATGTTACCATGTAGCATCCCAGTATAAAATAAATTTATCCTGAAAGTCCTAAACATCTGGTAAACCTGGCTTGAATTTCAAGGATGCCACAGAGCCAGATGTTTTGTGCTTTACTGCAAATATTTTAGTAATCGTCAAAGGTGGGACTCATCGCATGGAACTCAAATGCCCACAGAAGGTGTATAGTTATCCCACTCTGTATTTGTTGGGCAATTCCACAGCGTGATTCAGACCTTGACAGGAGCATATTAGGTCTTCAGTGGCAATAAATATAATGAAAGGAAACAGCATTTTTAATTAAACATTTTGATGCCTAAGCCAGAGGTTTTGGGTTTTGCTTAGAATGGGTAAATGGAAAGAATTGGTATGAAATATTTTTGCTTAACAGCAAAGGGAACTGGCAGTTCTTTAAATGGCGTTATAGTATGGTTACATCATTATTCATATAGGTTATCAGTTAAGAAAAGTCTTCTATGAGGGTGAAATTCAGTCTGTTAATTTTTTTTTTAATGGATAACATATTCTGAATGCTGATAACTCTCAGACAGTGCAATTTTAATTTAATGGAGAAGCCGGTATATGTAATTGGAACAGTCTGTATGATTGGGAAGGTTTACTTGGCTGAACTGTACCTCTGAAACTAAAATTGCTCATTTATGCTACCAGTCATCCTACTGGTTTTCTTAATGACTTGTTAATTAGAGGTTTGATTTGCCGTAATAATGGAACTAAGGAATGAAAATACTAAGATACTTTATCAAAACAGGCTTTATGAAGTGATTGAAAACTGGAGTTTTTCAAAAAGAAAAAAAAATCACTCATCTTCTGCAAAATACACTTACCCACATGTCTAATCATAATCATGTGAATTATCTCAATCAAAATCAATAGGACATCTGCTTGAAGTTGTCCGTATTTTAGAAAGTTAGCCAATGTTCTCAACAGTGGTATTCCATTCTCAGTAGCTCCATCTGCTCCTTGTTTTTCCTATTTTTTGTTTAAAAAGTTCTCGACTTACTTGCTCGACTTTATTCCTCTGTCATTTCTTTCTTTTCTCGTATATTTTAGACAGTACAGTGAAGAGAACCTATGGAAAACTTGAGTAAAGGGATGCATTGTACCATGTATTAGCTGTATTGAACCCTCTCTCTTAACTGTGAAGAGTTCTCAGAATGATTTATTATTTTTTTAAAATCACTAATCAATGTCACAGTTTTTTTCTGAAGCTATCAGCTCAGAAAGCCAGTGGCCAAGCCGTTCTCCGGTGTACCTGACACTGTGGCCACCTTTACTGTAATATTTTCCCCTTTTGACTTTCGCTTGTTCTCTGGGTGAAAGAATTCAGCTCTCCTTGTTACAGGACATAAGGCTCCAGTCATTACGGGTATGGAAAGAAACTTTTATCTACTGAGGTCTAGTATTTACAGCCAATGTAAGGTAGCCAGTGTTAAAAAAGTTAACAGTTCTAACATTGTCAAATTCATAATATCACACTAAACTCGTAAAAGCTAGTGACTTCTTTGCTTTTTTTCCAAACTAGTGATTAAATACGAACTTTATAGTTATTTTTAAATGAGAATAACCATCCTGCATGTGTGTTTGTTACTGTTTTGCACGAGAGCTCCTTCAAGAAGTGGTATTTTCCTTTCATTTTTTTTTTAATATGATTTGCACTAAGTAACTTAAAAACAGTAGCTTCTCCATTCTAGACATTATACTAACATCTGTTTATGCTTTTTTTTTTCTTCTTTGATTTTTATCTCTTTTTCATTTTCCTTTAAAAAAACCCATAAGTATTCATGCTTAAGTTACTTCAGAGCAGCTCTGGATACCATTAGATTTTGCTTTAGTAGAATTTATGGTCCACAGACAGTATGTTTACTTTTATTCTATTTATTATCAGTTAAAATTGTGTGTTTGACACTTTCTTTCATTTACATATATCAGGCTGTCCTTTGGTTTGGGTTTTTTTTATGTTGCCATCCATTTATCACAGGCCACTGTGGAATCTATAATGAGGGACAAGATGCCCAAAAAAGGTGGAAGGTGGTGGTTTTCATGGCGAGGGAGGAACAGCACTATTAAAGAGGTAAGTTGAAGAAGCAAGAGGAGTTTCCTTGTAGTTGCACTGGGAAGGCTGGATGCCTCCATAGTCATCCCTTTGAACTTTGCTTCTGAGAGTAACGCAATATTCAATTTGACTGAGGATATACACATGAAAAGATGTTTAAACAGGGTCTAAAGTCTGACTTCTTTTGACTTCAGAAAGCTTTGGATCAGACCCTACCTGAAACATTCGCCTGCAGGGTTTTGGTTCAGCGTTTATTTTCGTTGCATAGACCTGAGGCAGTATTATCTAATGGATTAAATTTGTGTGTAGGAACCTGGAATCAAAGAGCTGTGCCACTAATTTAATGTTTCCATGCAGATTACCTACCTTCTGCAGCTTTCTTTTGATAGTTGGAGAACAGACATGAGTAGTGTTAGCTGTAAAATTCAGCAAATCCTAAGATGGAAAACTGACTATATATTAGTTTTAAAGTATTTTTGAATTTCTTCTCTGAGCATTAAAAGTTTGTGGTAACAGTCTTAAAGCCATGGATGAACATTAAAAACAGGGAAAAAAGCAAAACTTTATATGAAATATTGATCCTCTGTCTAGACATATTTAATCTTTAAAGTTGGCTAATAAAACCTCTTCATATTAATTTGTACTACTGAAGCTTTAGTACTTGAGGGGAGAAAGTGACTTCTAATACATTTTCCTGGTTGTGCCTCAGTCGATGAAATCTTTCAGCCTTGCATGAAATAACCATTGTACTGATCTGTGGATATGAGGTTCCGAGCACGAGATTTATATACACTTTGTTGGAGTTTTTTAGATTTTCTGTCTGAGTGGAAGTGTTTGGTTATCTCTTGAGCTGTGGCAGCTATATTTTTGTTTGTGTATCTCGTAAAATCGTTCCCTATTTAAAAATCTTGTGGGATGAAATTGATAGAGCTTAGCATCTACTCAAGGTAAAAACAGTTTGGAGAGATTTATTGCATTGAAGATTTTAATGATTCTGTGAAAGGTAACAGTATGGTTTTTTTCTTCTCCAGAGCCATACTTTGCTTTTTCAGGTGAAATCTAGCTGTTTGAGGTGCACGAACTGAGTAGTTATGGGATTGATCCCAGAACTTCAGCAGTACCAGATGTGAAATCTAATATTTCTGTACTTCTTCCATGCAATATTAAATCTTAATTCTTCTTCGGAGTTTTATATTTGTGATTTTTAGTTCTTTGTACAACCTTTATTAAAAAAATAAGGAAAACCATTAAGTTTTATTTTGTCTACAAGTAAAGGAAACGAACATGCTGTTGATTTTTACCAAGTCTGTACAGGACAGAATTTGGTTTTCAAATATTTTTCTAAAAACTTTTGCTCTCTCTCCAGCAGGAGATGCACAGCTTCTCATTTTTGTATTTTTACAGGAAACAAAGCCAGAGCAAGGTATGAGTGAGAGCGGACTTACAGGAGCGGGGTCTTCACAAATGAGCATGGCAAACAGGTACCCCCAAAATGATCTGTCCCTGAAATGAGCAGTGGTTACCATTTAAAAATGAAAGCAAGCTACCTCTTATTTTTGAATAAAGAAACACTGCATCAGTGAAGTATGTTTAATTTGTTATTCACTGCACCAAATGGGTGCAGGTAGGAGGGCTCTACCTGTGGCAGGGTTGCAGACCTTGTGAGTGCTCTGGCATTTCTGTGGTTTGCTGGCAGCTCCGTGACACATGTTCCAGCCCCTTGAAAACAAATAATAAGCTGTATGTATCTCTCTAGAGTTTTCAAGGCAAGTGGGATTGTTTAGCCTGGTGAAACGGAGGCTGAGGGGAGAACTTATTGCTGTCTACAACTACCTGAAAGGAGGTTGTAGCATGGAGGGTGTTGGTCTCTTCTCACAGGTAACAAGTGACAGGAGGACAGGAAATGGCCTCAAGTTGCGCCAGGGGAGGTTCAGATTGGATATTAGGAAAAAATTATGCATGGAATGGGTTGTCAGTTTGAACAGGCTGCCCAGGGAAGTGGTGGAATCACCATCCCTGGAGGTGTTTGAGAGGTGTGTAGATGTGGTGCTTACGGACACGGTTTAGAGGTGGATTTGACAGTGCTAGGTGAACAGTTGGACTTCATGGTCTTAAAGGTTTTTTCCAACCAAAACGATTATGTGATTCTAAGATCATGGGTGACCCTATGCTGTTGTCAGATCCCAGTTGCTAAAATTCCTGATTTACATATACTTATGTCCTGATAGTTAATTTGTTCCTGCATATTCTGGGAAGTTCAGGGGCCTAAGCCTTTTCCAGAGATTTATTTTTCCTAGGCAATAGTCATGGTTTTCTATTCTTTCAAGGGTTGCAGGAGTCTCTTCCTTTGTGTGCTCCAAACTAATAATACTGTATGGCCAGAATCTCTCCTTTAGGAGGATTCCATAAGATGAGCTTTAACTTGCTTTGGAGGTATGACTTAGCCAGGGACAGCTCTCCTACCTTAGCCCTTTGCTGTGCTTAGAGATCTCACTGTAAAGACACCTCTTTGTGTGCTGTCAGCACTTAAAGCTGGGAAGGGCCAGATTCGAATATGCTTTATGCTCATTAAGTTCAAGGATCACCTCTGTGAAACAAAAAGACATTAGCTGTCGTTCTTTCCAGGGGTCAGCAGTTGCAGTCCAGGAGAATGTGCTGGCAGGAGGATTCCTCATTCTGTAGGAGACTAGTTGTTACCTCAGTTATATCTGAGTTTGTGAGAGCCGCAGAATAAATCAGAAAGGCTCATTTGCCTTTAAGGGGTGACAAGTGACATTTAGGTCTGTTGTTTCTTACATGGCTGTTTAAAGATAAGCTTTAAAGTAGGATTAAGACTTCAAGCAGATGAGAGTCTGTAATTGGTGTTCTTTGTTTAAATTTTAACTGACCTTAGAAATGTGTCATTAAAAGTTTATTGCCTGCAAGCAGAATGCGATAGGTGGGATATTGAATAAAGCTTTTGGATCTGCTGTTACAAAGGATAAGCTAGGCTTTTAAATGTTGCTAGCCATGGTGTGTGGTATCTTGATATTTGATCAAGACTTCCTAACATCAAACAACATCCAGGTGTGATTGAAATAAGAGGCCAAATGCTGCTTGTTTTAGAGAGGCGATTTGTTGGATCCGCAAAGGATATTTTACCTTCTCTATAAGGTGATAGGTTTGTTTACTGTAGGAAAACTTTCTCTCTGAAGAAAAAAATCCTTAACACATTTCTGAAAAAATAGTTATAGCAGGAAAAAAGAGTAAAAATTATGTTGATGGGTATTTAAATGGAATTGTGTAAAGGAGCTCAGGTTTTATGATTTTTCATCTTCACATCCTGAATGGGGTAATGCTGCAAATTCTGGAAAAGAATAATCCAATGATTTAAAGTTGCTCATTGGAAGAGAAAGAAGAGTTAGTTTCTATAATAAAATTTCCGTCACCTGGATTGTTTTTTATTAATTGCTAAATTCTTTGGGGGAGGAGAGAAGTGGGTAAGAGAAAGCCAGCATAACAAATGCCTATTTCTTCTTCTGAGAACTGAAGAATTTTTGTAGTTACAGTATCTAATGGGGATTATTCTTTTACCATTATGAGATTTTTGAGTTAATATGGTACATTAATTGAAATCCATTAAATATAAGTAATGAAAATTAGCTTATAGGCAAGTGAGTGGCTAGAACAATCCAAGTATGAATAATGGGGAACATGCGTGAATGAAAATTCGGCACTTCATTGATATATTTAGAGCCGTGATGTGAATGGCCTCCTGTGAGACACTACTTAGGAGCAGAGAGTTAATGACTTATTTGGTGACTCACTGTTAATGCATTTTTAGTGGATACTGAGATGCATTTACTGACGTGGTAACATTTTCTGGGTGTGCAATGTTCCAGAATAAAAGATGAATCTTCTTCAAGCGATGAAGACCCTAGAGCTGCCAAACAAAACCTCGGGTCATTACAAACCAACTCAAGTCATCTCTCATTATTGTCTGGAATCAGTTACAAAAAAACACTTCGACTCACTTCTGACCAGCTTGTGAGTTAATTTTACATCCTTGTCCTGAAACGTCATTTCTAATATAACATGGACAATACTGTTATTCAGGCTTGCACAGCTTAATTAGCTCTTATGCCTTGCATTTAGTTATTTCTCCTGTTATATTTAAAAAAAAAATGTTTTCCTTTCTCTTTTCACTATTAAGCATGAATGTTTTACCTTGCAGCAAGGGCTGGGGTTTAGAGATTGGGAGACATGGGATCCCATTTGGAAAAATATAAAAATTATATTCCCAAAGTATGTATTCATTGCATGAATAAGTGTACTACAACCATGTCCTTCTTGTATTATGTATAATGTGTATATGTTAACCCACAGGCCTCTCTCTTTTTCTTTTTCCACTCCTCTCATTTGTAGGCAGACATTCATATTTTACGTAAATACAGTTTTATGTTAGTAACTTCTGAATGTGAATTCTGCTTGTGACTTTACTGTGAGGGCAGGCTATTAATTTCTTTGGAGCCAGTTCTCTTCCTCTGCGTCAGAGGTATTTTGACTTACGGTGACAAAACTGTTACAGTTTTCTGTTCTGCACATTACAATTTGATCTGGAAAAATGGGCTATTTTAGGGAAATACTTTTTGTCATCTTATCTACAGCCAATTAATTTTCTGAAGGAAACCCACACAAGGCGCACAGCATTGAACAGCCCATCACTTACTGCCTGAATAGTTTGTAAGAAATGGAGAATTTTTCCCAAGAGACAGATGGGATGTGTTGGTAATCTTATCTAGCAAACAAAAAGGAAGGGTTACACAAATATGTTGATGCATTTCAGATTCAGAAAGTTTGCAGAAATTACTTGAAGCTAGAACTGCTTTTAGATTGGTTTCTTGATGAAACAGTGGGTGAGAGTCATCAGGTACCCATCAGTTGTTCTGCATTCCCACCTCCTTTTCACTTTTTAACTCACTGAACAATTGCAGTGAAACATAACTAAGAAAGAGACAATGTTTTAAACTCTGCAGGTTTTGTGAAAATGAATGGTTAGGTCCACAAATAGAATCGAATAGGTAGTCTCTTGCCCAGTGAGTCGCTGAGTGACACAGAAGACACTGAGAGGGAAGGCCAGGGAAGTGGCAGAGTTCAGGAAATTTGGTGGGGACTGAAAGGCAATAGGTCATATGATATGAGAGGTGGATTATTACAGGAAAGAGGTGTAATACTATAGAACACAGATCCTCATATAAACACTGCTAGAGTTACCCACATTGCTGCATATGTATCAATATCTCAGAAATTGAAAACCCCCATAGATAGTCCCTATTCCATAATTAGTTATCATTTATATGAACTTTTGGGGATTTTTTTTTTTAATATCGCTGACTGTGAAATGGATTTTTTTCTTTGTTTGCTTTGTTCTGCTCTATAAATAAATGCCTAATGTACACTATGCAAACTTCTGCTATCACTGTTTAGACAATAGCTCTACTGAAAGCAATAAGATTCATTATGATGAAGGCAGTGATCATCTGTGGTTTGTGTTTGCACTGTGTCCATTGCATGTGCTCAGTTTGTTGATTATCTTGCTGATAATGTCTTGCAGAAAAGCTTAAAGCTCAAGAATGGCCCCAACGATGTGACCTTTAGTGTTACAACACAGTATCAAGGCACTTGCCGATGTGAAGGCACCATTTACCTATGGGACTGGGATGAAAAAGTTATTATTTCTGACATCGATGGAACAATCACACGGTGAGTTCACGAACAGGGAGAGGCCTTATCTGCAAGGACAAGCTGTCTTTTAGACTAAAGGAAAAAGTAATTGACAGGGAATGTTGAGTCCCAGAATCATCATATTCTAGTGGTGGTGATGGGGGGCGTGGTCGTCTTTGTTTTTTTTTTAGCTTTCGAACATTGCAAGAATCATTAGCTGAATTCTTAATTCCATAAACACACATGCCATCTGCATCCATTATTTATCACCTATTGGTGTTCCATGATAGTATTTACGTGATATTGGAGGAACTTCTGTAGAATAATAACCTCTTTGCTGCATCACACCTGTGAAGTACACTGGCTACGTTAAAAAGAAGAAACACGTGAATGATGTTATAAAAGGCATTATTGGGGCATTCCAGTGAGGGGCATTATTATTTAGAAGACAAGACTCCAAAATCTCTGTCAGAATTAGAATTTGATGGAAAGTTTCAGATTAGTACTTTGAGTAAAACCCACCATTTTGGAGTGACCAAAATGAATCACTCTGTTGCTGATTCTTATTTAGTTAGTCATTTAACATTGGGGAAAACAATAGTGTGTGCAACAGGGAAACACCTAATAAAAAATAAATATTTTCTTTTGACCTTTTAAAATGAAATGCTTACATACGTTTCAAAATAATTTTATTTGAAAATCAAACTTGGCAGTGTCTAAAGACATAGACCTGTTGGAGAGGGCACAGAGGAGGCCACAGAAATGATCAGAGGGCTGGAACAGCTCTGCTGTGAGGACAGGCTGAGAGAGTTGGGGGTGTTCAACCTGGAGAAGAGAAGGCTCCGGGCCTTTCAGTACTTAAAAGGGGCCTGTAAGAAAGAGGGAGACAGACTTTTTATGAGGGCTTGTTGTGACAGGACAAAAGCTAAAGGCTTTAAAGTAAAGGAGGGACGATTCAGACCAGATATAAGGAGAAACTTTTTTACCGTGAGGGTGGTGAAACACTGGCCCAGGTTGCCCAGCGAGGTGGTCGGTGCCCCATCCCTGGAGACATTCAAGGCCAGGCTGGACAGGGCTCTGAGCAACCTGATCTGGTTGAAGCTCATGGCAGGAGGGTTGCACTAGATGGCGTTTAAAGGTTTCTTCCAACCCAAACCATTCTGTGATTGCATTATAGTTAGAAAACAAGAATGAGGAAGAATAATTTCCAAGAGCAATCAGGGGTGAATAAAAATACTTGATTTAGAATGAAACTCTTTTCTTTGTCATGATTTATCCATTGTAGGGCAAACTTTTTTTTTGATGCCAGCATAAATTAATATCCCCTGCTTTGTTTTCTTAAGCTTCAACAAAGTGAGTGGAATCTAGTCTTCTCTCTGCTGTTGAGCTGCCAGAAAGTTACTGGATCACTTCACCTTACAATACCATTGCAAATCCATTCTAAGACAATGCCCAATGTTTTCTCTCTAAGATGAAGGGACTCGGGGTGTGGGTCTCTTTCTGTATCTGCATAATGCATAGCCAAGTGAGCTGCTCGTTTGTTCTAGGTGTTGCTATAGTGTAAATAATTTTCTCTTATGTAAAGTGGTAAATACATATCGCATAGCTAGTTTGTGATACTTTATACTTGACCAACTGCTGGCTTTTTGTGGAGTTTGTTTGAAGTCAGCTACAATGTGACTTACCTTATGCTTACACTTTCTCATAAACTTCCCTTATGGGTAGATTTGGTTTATTTAGTAAACGTTTCATGTAAACCTCAAAAAGTATGCTTAGTACTGGCTGGCCTACCACACCTGTCTGATGGATAGCCTATATGCATTAACTTCCATGTTACCTATGGGTGACGAGCTTATCCATGAAGACAAGTCCTGGGGAACAAGAGTAATTAAAACAACGTGGCCGAGGATGGACATGTCGGTTCTGTCTCAAAAGAAAGGGGAGTAAAGTAATCCTCTTCTGATCATAATCAGTACCTTACAGAAAACCTTATTTTCCTTTACCGCTAGCCAGATAAGTTAGTGGGGTTTGTACTAGCCTCAACGGTTTTTGTAAGTATTGTTCTTTTTCAGTTCATTTATATGTTTTTTCCTTTATTAAGGTCAGATACTTTAGGTCATATTTTGCCAACTCTTGGGAAAGACTGGACACACCAAGGAATTGCAAAGTTGTACCATAAAGTGAGCCAGTGAGTATTCAGTAAATCTGTTCGCGCATCTGTGGCTTGTTTGTGTTTATTCATTTGCACATAAAAATTAAAATTTCTCTAGGCTTCTGTTAACCTGCAAGGGTGATAATTTCGTCAATATCTTGTCAATTCTGCTGTATGATAGCCACAGCAAAACCTGCTTTGTGACATCAAAAGCGAAAGTCCCCAATTAATGAGCAGTGATTGCTCCTCCAACCATCCCAAACATATGGCTATAGTTAGTTCCAAAAACGGTAGTAATTTAAATGAGTTGTGCAGTTGCAGCAAGTGGAACTTTTTTTGCAAACTGGGAGTTGCAGCAGCATTAATTCATAAGATGCTTTTATACCTTCCCTTCTCTCCTTGCTGAGGAGACTGAGATGCGTAAGGACTGTTCAGCCTGGGGTGGTCACTGTAGGTGAGTTCTTGCCAAACTCAGCTCACCTGGAGTCACGCAGGGATGAAATCTAAAGCACATGGGATGAATCCATTTTGGGGGAGTTCCCTTGTTTTCCAGTGAGCAGAAAGGGAGATTCGTGAAACAGCTTAGACTTGAGCTTCTAGTGAAGCAAAGTGAATCTTACCCTTATAGCACAGCACAATGTCTTGAGTAGAAATGGACCCATTTTGGGTATTCACTGCTGCTGTTCTTGTTGTTTTATTTGTCGTATAAATAACTAGAATCAAAGACATTTGTGATTTTTGCTACTGCTGATTATTTTGTTTGGCTGACGAATATTTTGTTATTTCTGTATTTAAATATTTGTTTTCAATTCCATTATTAAATTGCAAAGTTAGGAAGGATCAATCTTTAAATATTTTTGTGTCATTGTTTAATTTGGAGTGTAGGTGATAAGAAATTATTGCTTAAAGTGCAATTTAAAGGCATTAAAAGTCAGTAAGATATATGCTGTGAAGAGCCTGATGAACTGGCTTTACCGGGTGACATCAGTGTGAGCTGCTCTGTTATAGCTCAGTAGTTGTTCTGCGCTGGTGCCTCTTGCTCTGTAGTAATAAATACCTTTTGTGCTACAGTGGGTGGAAGGATCTGGATTCACCATGTTTACTTGTGGCTCTTACACTGTGTGTAATTCATGGAGAAAGACAGGCATATTCCAAAAGTAGCTCAGGATACCTGAGATCTAATGATGTTTGGAAAAAACTGTGTTTTTTTTTTTCTGATAGCTTTTAAAATATTGGACAACAGTAGGTCAACTGTGCTTCTGGTCAGTTAGTGTCATCAACAGGGAGACTATCTTGGTATGACCTATAACAATATATTTCAAAAAACTTGGGGTATTTCTTCTGATAAATATGAACAGGAGAAAAACAATCAGACCATTCCAACTCCCATGGGGTGATGTGTAGGAATCCTTCTAGGTGAGCAAGGCTAGTGCAAGAGCACAGGTGTACTGATGGTCCCCTGGATACAGTTTGCAATGTAGTCAAGGACATTGGGTAACCTGGAGAATCAAAGAGAGAATGTGGTGAGTTTTGTGATTAGCGATTAGGAAAAAAAAAGAAATGAGGAGAAAAATTAATTGATATCTGGATGGAATCAGACAAAGTATCTGATCTATTCTGATGTTATACGTTCAGATTTTAACTTTTACAAAGAGAATTACTGATTGCTGTCTGTTCAGGCTGGTATTTTTGCTTTATGCAGAAAATAAAATTGGTTTTCTTTATTAAGTTAAATTCAGCTGTTCTTACATATTCAAATTACTGTAAATGTTTGAAGAGCCTCTGGTACACATCACACTGTCCTCTTAGTTAATCTGATTTGTTCTGTGTACTAGGGTTATGCTAAGGTTCATTTAATGCTTTTTGTTTTACATGGGTGATGAATTATAAATTATGGATGATGGAAACTAAATTATGCCAGAGACACTTGTCTGTAGTTTTATTCTGTATAGACATATGTGATCACAGAAAAGACAGGACAGCCTTGGAATTCACATGCTGAGCAGTATTTAGTTCAGTATATAACCTCTGAAATACATTTGTTGAAAATTATTTTTTTTAATTGCAGTTGTTATTCCTGTGTCTGCCACCCTTATGGATCATTAGGGCTTTGGTGATCATAAACATGGGGGAAAAATAGATTTGAGTCATGTTGTTTTTCAAATTACCGAATTAATTATGTAGGGGCTAGATATTACAGCCAAATACCATATTAATGTTCAATGGTTAGATTTTATGACCACATGTGCACTGGATACAGTATTTATTTTCTGAACAATAATTTTGTATAGGACTTGGGAAGTAAATTGCTATTAAGTTGAACTAGCATCATTTGATTCTGTTCTATCATAAACAGAAGGAAGGATAACTTGTGACTTCTGCTGAAACTTTTATTTCAGTGCCAAGTCAAAGATTGCTTTTCATACTGTGTTTTGAAGTTCAAATTTGCTCTGACTCGAAGGAATATGTTACTGCTGCACGTAGACTGGTGTTTTTTTGCAGAGGCCCAAGAGGTAGGAGCACAACACCATTAATACAGCGAAGGCTAATACACTGTTGTCTGCTTTATGCCAGGTGGTTTCCTCTTAGCAGATTTCTTGTCAGTTAATTCAAAGGAGTATGGTTCCACTATGCAGGATCAGTTAGAAAGCCATGAGAAATCTTAAGCCATGAGAAGACCAGAGATAAATGAGCCCTCTTTAGGTGTAAATCACTAAGTGCAGTGGAGCTGGAAAGATTTTCAAATATCCAAGGTCCTGGCATAAATGTTTTCACTCCTTTTCAATAAGCCTAGTCTTTTTAAAAGTCATGATTTGATTCATGTAAAAGTAAACCCGCTAAATTATTAATGTCAAAATACCTACTTTATTTTTACAGTAATTTCTTCTTTTATTTCTGTTCACAGAAACGGGTATAAATTTTTGTACTGCTCAGCACGTGCTATTGGAATGGCAGACATGACCAGAGGATACTTGCACTGGGTCAATGAACGGGGAACGGTGCTGCCTCAAGGGCCGCTCTTGCTGAGTCCAAGCAGCTTATTCTCAGCTTTTCACAGGTATTGCAATGTCACTTGTATGCAGAAAGAAACTCCAGAGGTTCGTGGGGGCTGAATTCTCAGCTTTTTTTTATGGTAGTGCTTGAAAAATATTCGTACTGTTTTTTCTTACACATTGGTGCAAAATTTAAGAAGAAATTTTGTTAGAGAAGGATCAAAATTCAACAGATAATCACTTTGTTTGGTTTATCTCGTAAACGTGCCTCAATATACGTCTACATTCACTGTTTACGAATTGGTACTTCTGTTAACTTGATGTGTTTTACATGGTATATTAATATTTAGCTATGGGAAAACTGTTCACCTATTAATAACAAGTACTTTTGTCTTGACTTGTAAGGTGTTCCAACTGGCATAAATTTTTTTTTTTTTTTGGTGGAAGGAAATTGCTTGGTTTTGAGGAAATTAATGTGAAAATGAAATGAAGTTTTCATGCTCCGAACTGCACAGTGGTGTTCTGTGTGGACAATGTTGGTTTTTCTAAGTGTTGAACTATAATAAGTGAATTATAATAACACAGATTATGAATATTGTACCTTCTTCCTAATTCAGTGAAGCATGTCAAGTGATTACTGAAAATATTTTAAGCTGTTAAAAGCTGCTGTGACAGGATGTATTTCATTAGAATTGTTAATGGATGGTTGTTCAGGTGTTCTCCTGATTGAGTGACATGCTACAGGCTGTCTTACCAGTCATATTCTAAATATAAGAGACTGTGGAGATATTACAGTGTACTTCTTCTACTGATTAAATAATAAATGCAGTGAAAGGGTAGTTACTGTTATCTTATGATACTCATATCTAGAAATATATTTAAAGTGATAGTCTTTTCGGTGTCTTGTTTAGACTAAAGAATGCCCATCTTTCAATATACGCTATCCTAACTGTTGTGATGTGTGGGCAATAAATGGCTTCATTGTCATCCATAGATTTAATTATTGTGAATTGGAGGGCTCTGAGATCAGCTGTATGCGAGACTGGGGAAAGATGGTTTTATTCCTCTTTTGCACATTCTCAAACTTCGAATTGGAGGTGCTGTTCCAAAGGGCTGTATTCAGCTATTCGCATCTTCCTTGACATATGTGTTGGTGCTAGGATGTGGGATTCTGAGCTTCTTAAGCACTTTTGTGTCATGCTGGCATCTTCCTGTGTTTTGGGAACTCCAGACTCTGCCACCTGTTCCATCTTCTTGCCAAGAGAAGCTGTTGTGAAAGGGCTTTTGCCCAGAGATGAGATAACTGCTCTGCTCATTAATGAATTCTATATTCTGTAAGGAGCAACTGAAGAGAAGCAGAAGATTACTTTATTCCTTAACTTCTGCTAATTAGCAGTGAAAGAGGACCCTGACTGTAGAAATATCTTAACAGGCTGAGGTGCTTCTAGCATATGAGGTAATTGCAATCCTTTAAAAGAAAATAAAAAAAAAAGCTATACCCAGTGAAGGCTAATGCAATCTATGAATCATTCTGCAGATCTCAGGAAGCAGTTTACTTGATGACAATTTATGTCTCATAAGTCTTTATTTAGCACCTATTCCTTGTAATCAACCATCCTTGCTCAGTATCATCTTTACAGTATAAGTTTCAATAGAAGCTCCCTTGTTTCAGAGCACTTATTTACTGTGCCCATTATGTAAGCTTGAGAAAGCTATTTTGTCTTTGTGGGCACTGTGATTTCCAAAGGGAGATTTATTGGAGAAGGGTGGGGGTTCTGTAGGAGTATTCAGCCAGGTGAAAATCTTTAATAAAGAAAACAAAATGGTTTGTGCTATATTTCATGTTCATATTCAGCCTCCCTTTTTTATCATTTCAGGGAGGTGATAGAAAAGAAGCCAGAAAAATTTAAAGTTCAATGTTTGACAGACATCAAAAATTTGTTTTATCCTAACACAGAACCCTTTTATGCTGCTTTTGGAAACAGACCTGCTGTAAGTAATAGCTGAATTTATTTCTATTGCAGAGAACAGAAACATTGCTGATATTTCTTGGTTCTGTTACATTAGAACCTAGAAGCTTTATATGGGAGTTAGGAATGTTTTATTAGGCCCTGTACAAAGGAGAATATAAAGGTTTTTTCTCAAAGATCTCTACAATGTCAGATACAAACAGAGATGGAAGAGCAGCAAAGTAAATATGTTATATCTGCGTAAGTTAGCATAACAATAATACTGGGTGAAATCCTAACCAAAAAATCCTTGAGCTTGTGTGAAAACACTGATCTTATTTTACTGCACACTGATACAGTGTCAGTGAGATACAGAAAGTTTTTTGGATGGATACTGGTGGGACTTACTCTGGAAACTCTTAAGTACACTCAAAATAACTTGGACATCCCACTGAAATCAAAGGTTCTGCTTTGCATGGAAAGGGAGATCTTGTTTGACCCAGAGAGGGGCAGACAGATCTCTGTCACCTGTGTGAAGACGGGATGGTGGGGCTGTTGGCTTTTCTCTACTCCTGTCCTGCTCTGAAGTAACTTTTTAGACACTTTTCTGGTTTTGTGTTATGGAAGATGCCTACTTCTAGTTCATTTTTTTTTTGAACACCAAGGAAATAAAATCATTATTTTCATGCACACTTCAACAAAGTTTCAAGTAAAGCAGTAACTTAATATTTCTAAAGGAATTACTGGTAACTCACTCCGGTCGCTGTTGGAGAGCAGTCCTCAGGTGTGAGATGTGCTGCTGGCTTTGAGAAGGTGATGAGCCTCATGTTCACAATCTTCTGCTCTGCTTTTTTTTTTTGGTGGTGTGTTTTTTCTGCGTACCCCCTACCCCCCAGGGAAGTTTCAGTGCTTATGGTCATTACAGGTGTAGGTAGTGCATGGACTGCCACGATGCTGAATTCTTGAAGTGACTGCTGTTCACTTTTATTGAGTTACTTTATTTTTTTGGAATAGTCTTTACAATATAGAGATTAAAATAATCTTTATATCTTCATGAACATTCCAGGCTTTCACCACCTCAGCTTTTTAAACCAAACCAGTGACTTATATTAGTAAAGCGGAAGCTTGTTTTTGCTCTGATCTTCTGGCAGTTATTTTTATCTTTGCTTTGGTAACGCGTTTCTTCAGAACAGATCAAAACTGATTCCTCGCTTTCCTTAGCAATTTGAGTTTCTTAGAATACATTCTTAATTTTTACTTCTAATTGTACTGCTTCCCAGCATTGCATTTGCCTTGCCTGCTGGGGCTTGCTGCTGCTATTTTGGCATCTATTCCTTCCTTTCCCTTCTTTCCCCTGTGCTCTGACATGGCATCAATATATGGGTATGGCACAAATCCGAACTCAGGAGCTAAGACATGTTTCCAGGGGTTTTAATATAGACACAGTTGTTATGGCTTCCTCTTGTGACCTTGTCATTACAAACTAATCACTATTTTATGTGTCAGTTTTGTTTTAACCTTTTTACACTGTTGCAAGATACTTGGTACAACGCATTCAGGAAATGAAATGTTCTCTGAAAGAAAAATGGAAGTGCAAATACTTCTACAGCAAATATCATTAGTTTTTAATTGAATGTTATTTTTGTGTCAAGGGAAGTTACTGAAAAATAAACAAACAAAACAGTAACAAGAAACAAGCAAAAACACAAACCAAAACAAACACCCCCCGCAAAAAAAAAAAACACACTACCACCACCGCCCCAAAATACTATGATTTTTTTTCCCTCTCTTCTCAATAAAACATGATTTTGATCACTAATTTAAACAGAAGTGGCAAACTCCTTACCTAGCTGCAAATTGTCTGTTTCATGAGCATTTTGTTAGACTGACCTCAGGTTTGTAATATACTAGAGAATTTTGGATGCACAATAACTAGATGGATACAGTACCAATCCTGTGCAAATGCGTTCTTCTGTGTGATATATTCCAGCAAGAATAAAAATTATTGTGCAAAGGCAGAATTATGATTTTTTTTCCCTCTCTTCTATTTAGGATGTTTATTCATACAAACAGGTGGGAGTTTCTTTAAACAGAATATTTACAGTTAACCCCAAAGGAGAACTTATACAAGAGCATGCAAAGACAAACATCTCATCGTAAGTAACCTCTTATCCTTAACACCTTGCAAACTAAATTAATTTGCTGTTCTAATTTATGGCTCAAGTTGCCCAAAGATGTTTTTGATTCCTTAGATGTTTCAAACAAAACAGAAAAAAATAGAATAAAATACAGACTTGACACTTTCCTTCAGTTAAACTGACAAAAATAAATTGTTTAGTATTTAGTTTAATATATTACATGAGTAAAGCAGATGGAAATGAATTATCAGTGTACTATTTAGTCAGCATAAAAATGAGACTAGCTGGTTTCCTGAAGCCATCCGCCTTTTCAAAATTTCCCTTTCCTGGAGCTCCTATCTAGGAGAGACGGAAAATAAAATCTGAAGATAGGGCTGAGGGCTTCCAGCAAGATACTTAGGCACTGTAGCACCAAAAACTCAATGGAAATGTTTTTTTAGTAATGTTAAGAGTGTCCTTAATTGAAGGGGAGTCATATGTGTATAAAATATGAATAATGAATTGAGCAGGGATCTGTTTGAGCTGAGCTGGACAGAAATGGAGAAGCAAAATAGGGGGCTTGAATATTTTAGCAGGTGATCGGGATGGAAAATGTAATGTATTTCTTAATATATAAGTATTGTTGCTTAGAATTAATGGATTTCTTGTCTGAACTGTGAATCCTTCCTGGAAGCTAGGCACCCAAATCGAGTTTAGTTTTATTTATTTGAGTGGGCTGACTTGTCTGTGTAAGAGTAGCCATGCCTTAGTGGCTGGGGACTTATAAAAATTCAAAAGCCATCTGAAATGGCTCAGCATTCTTTTTATTTGTTTATTTTCCAGCTATGTCAGACTATGTGAAGTGGTAGACCACATTTTCCCTTTGCTGAAAAGAAGCCATTCTTCAGACTTCCCTTGTTCTGATACCTACAGTCAGTTCACCTACTGGAGAGAACCTCCGCTGCCTTTTGAAACTCAGGACGCACATCCATCCTCGTCTTAGCTGCATCTCCACACTGTTGGCCTCAGCTCAAAGAGTGGGTTAGCTTGTATTGAAAGGACAGCACTTGGCTTTGGCTGTTGACAGTTCAGCTGGAATCTGTGATGTTGTGAGCATTATATTCTTTTGCTGTCAGCAAACTTAGAAATGCTTTCTCATACTTAGTCACATTTCCAGATGACGAGGAGTCTCACTAGGAATAGAAGTTGTGTTTCTAGCTCCTCAAATTGTGCCATACAGAGTCATTTTTTAAGGTCAAATAAAAGTGAAGTGATGTTGGAGTTGCAGTTTAACATGCCATAAGGTTGTCAAGTGGTACCCTATCTCTTCTGCATCGCTAAAGTCATCTTTCATCTCATCAGAACTCCCTGCAAGTAAGTAAGGGAGCTGAAGATGCTCACCTGTCCTGACAACTGATGACACGGACAGGGGTTGCAGTCTGTGTGTCAAAATTCCTTTCTCTGAAGGAGCAAGTGATTCATCCTCTTTTCCCTTGTTTGACCAACAACTGTGTAAGAGTTAATTACTGGTCTAGATCCCCAGCCATAGTAAATCAGTGCAGCTATCAAAGCCGATTGAGCTGTGTTGATTTATTCCAGCCTGTTGTTTTGACATGATAACACTTTTCTGAGGAAATTATGTGTAATTAAATAGGAAGCAAAGGAAATAAGGTGGCCAGATCCTGGCAGTCTTTCTGAATTTGAGAAAAATTTCAAGAATAGCTATTTACAAGAGGAAATGGCCTCAAGTTGCACCAGGGAAGGTTCAGATTGGGTGTTTGGAAACATTTATTCACGGAAAGGGTTGTGAAGCAGTGGAACAGGCTGCCCAGGGAAGTGGTGGAGTCACCATCCCTGGAGAGGTTTAAAAGATGTGTAGATGCTAAGTTTGGGTTATGGTTGGACTTAATGATCTTAAGGGTCTCTTCCAACCAAAGTGATTCTATGATTCAGATTAAAGTAAGCGTGCAAGTGGACGATACAGGCCACTGTGCATAGTGCCCATCTTACTGAAGTCAATGATTTTCAGTAAAGACTTCTTACCCACCAAATGTACTGAGTTTCAAGATTGTTACTGAGCCAAGAACACTAAGGATTTTGTCAAACTGGAATGGTTTTATTTGAAACATTATTTTGGCTAAAATGTGAATGTTGATGCTGGTGAATGATGCATCTCAGGTTTTACTGTATGGATTGTTTTGTTTTGTTTTGTATCATAAGGAATGGATGCTTTTAGTGCAATTTATTCTCCAAGATAATGAAATCTCATTTTTCATATTTTTTTCCTTATTTGTCCAGGCACAAGCTGCAGATACTGTTTTTGCTACCTGCTTTTGACTGCCTTACGCCTTAACTATGCGTGCTAAAAGCAATACTGCAGATCAGTTGATCATGTTTTCCCAATGATCTGCCTTTCCACAATGCAGGACTTGACTTAAAATGTAGCCATCAAGTGACCACATGCCAAATGATCCTCAAATGTGCTTGTAGCTAGGAAGGTTTTTTTTTTCCTTTTAAAAATATATTTAAAAGTCTAATTATTCTCCAAAACAGTCAAAAATGGCATAGTGGGATTCCATGTATGTCGTATTTCAATATGGCTATAACAGTGGTTCACAAGCGGTGGTCTCTGCCAGCTTATGATCTGTGAGGTGCATGTTTGCAGCTGCTTTGTAGTGTTCTCGGTTAAGAGTTTAATAATAGGAAGGCAGAGTGGTCTAGGAGAAATTTTAATACATGATTGTGGTCGATTAGCACCCAAGAGTTTGGGAACAGCTTCTCTGTATCAAATTACTTGTGTTTCAACATACTCTGGTTTTGCATGTCATCAGTGATCGCAACGTAGGTAGGATGGTAACCCTGTAGTAGGGGTTTTCTAACTTTTAGTGCTGAAGTCTTTACCTGGGATGTCAGGGGGCCAATTTATGATTTCCCTGTGCCTTCAGTAGTAATGAATACAAGTGCAATCCTTAATTTAGCTGCAGTGTTCAGTGGAGAGCCCTCCCTAAGCCTTCCTTTTCACATGAACATTGCTGCTTCAGGCAAGCTGCGTGCCTGCTTTGGAGATACCAGAACTAGCAGACAGACACAAAGGGGAAGAAATGAGCGTTTAGCAACCCAGACTGATTATCCTCTCTCGAAAGCTTAAAGAAAATGCAAGTATTTTTTTACTTACAGATTGAAGGAGTGTGGTATGGATTTTCTGAAAGACAGTCAGTGTGGATTGCAGGTTGCCAAACTGAGCTGGTTGCATCTCTACATATAGCCACACTTTATCTACACAGTATATATTAATATGTGTCATTAATGATGGAATAATTGATAAATATACTAACTATATCCTGTTTTAATTCAGTTTTGGTAAAGGCCTGTCTCAATCCATTTATTATGCAAAATAAAACCACCCCAACCCTTCTCTTCAGTAAGAGGCTGTCAGTTTTGTTTTTTTATCCTTCCAAGTAGTTAAAATCTGATTCCTGAAAGTTCTTCACAATTAAAGCCCATGATTTGTTTATTTATAACTTAATAAATAGCTAAACCAGGGTTATTTGTTGCAGTTCGTATTTCAACCCAAATGATAGTGTGAATGAGTGGTCATTTTAATTCCACTGGATTTTTAGCTGTAGCGCAGCGCTGGCTCAGGTAACCCCGCGACGCTGCGGAATCTCTGTCCCGGAGTTTTTGGAGGCAGTAAACCAGTTCTGGCTCGCTTGGTGTGGTGTTGGCAGCCATCCGCCTCCAGCGTGAAGTTGGACTGGGTGACCTCCAGGGGTCCCTTCTGACCAACATTTCTGTGATTATGTCAAGTTAAACGCCTGAGTTCTGGCATCCTGTTAGAGCCCTTTGTGTCTCAAAGTTGAAATACAGCTGAACAGTAAAATGAACGTGTGTTCATATAACTAATGTTTTATTAGATTTGCTCACAGAAAAGACAAAAATCAGAGTTTTGACCTGCTACAAACATTGCTATACTTTTTCAGAGAGTATAAGACATTTTGGTTTGGTAGCGAAGCAATTTTATGCATAACATTTAAACTGCTCTATTAATTTATGTAGAAGAAAAATGAATGGTTTAACGAATTTGTACTCTTTCTGTGAAAGAAAAAAAATTCAACCTTGCTTGCAGTGTGATGTTGGTTTCTGTTACAGAAAGAATATTTGGCTAATGTAAAAATGCAGACACATTAAATCATAGTATATCTATTTATACAATACACATAAACTAGAATAAGCAGCAATGAGGAGTGACTAATGTTTATTTTCTTGAAGCTGCTGACCATACTGCTCCAGCTGTGTCGTGTGAGGAAAAGAAGACATTACTTGTTGCATTAGTTATGTTGAAGATAAAATGTTACTGCTGTAATTTGGGGAGGGAGGAGAGAGAAGGTATTGAGTATTTTTTATTTGTAGAGATGGATTACTATTTCAAAGCCTGTTTATATACAGTATTGACTCTGTATATGTGTGTGCTACTGCAACAATGAAAATCATTTTAACACCTCATTTTGATCTGCTGAATACAACAAAGGTAGAAATATATATTGTAATAAAAGCAAATGTAATTTTTTTCTGACTTTTCTATTTTTCTGTATGCTTTGACTGTGGCAGAGTGCTTTTGCAGGACTGCTGAACTCTGTGTACCATGGTGTTTGTAGCTCCAGTCTTGATTGCCTGTCTCTTCTCAGGGCTCTCCGGTGTAACTTCCAGCACTTCTAAAACATTTGCTGGTCAGCTGCAGCATTTGACCCAGAGCTTTCTCAAGTGGAAAGAGTTCATTGAGGAGATGAGGCCAAGGTCTGGGCTCTGGCTGTTTTGGGGGATAGCAAAAGCACCTCGAAGCCAAGAGCAATGAGGTGGAAACTGGAGCAAATTGGACCAGTCAGGGATCATACCCCACCCCAGAATTTTTTAAAATCCTCCTTTTGTCTAATTCCTAGTGTGACCTGAGGAAAAGCTATCCATCTGTTTTGAATGGGAGTACTGTCATTCATGGCAATGAGACCAGAGAACTTTTTTGTTGTTGTTCCCACTGACATTGGCCATGCTGGTGGCGAGGAGCAAATTCTCCTCCCTCCTGTCGGTGAGCCCAGAGCTGCCTTCTGCTGCCCTTGGCTTTGCCGGGCAGACTGATCACGGCCCTAGCGATTCTGCCAGGCTTGTGTCGGTCGGTATGAAAACAAAGATGTTTGGGGTTGATAAGGCTCTGCGGCAGCTCAAGTTCTGTGTTAAAAATACAAGAGCAGCCGTATTTGGGCAGACTGCAGTCACTGCCGCTTCAGTCTTCTCTATTTTCTGTACGTCTCTGGCTTGTGTAAACATTTACACTGGAGCTCTGGAGACGGGCTTTGAAATGAAGGTGCCTTTTTAATTAAAAGTCGGAGAAATGATGCCTTTGCATCACCAACCCCAACTTTATAAGGACATATTAATTGCTCCTGGAATATCCCATTAACACTAGAGGCAGAAAAGTCTGTAGGAGCAAGCCTGCTGAGAGGCAAAGACCATAAAGTTGTGTTTCTGTGGCGTGTTTGGTTTTTTTTTCTCCCAATGCCACGAGGAATGTTTTTGTTTTTTTCCTTATAAATAAATAGTCCTAATTCAATATGCATTGCAGATGCCATCAAGTACCTCAGAATAGTTCATGGCAAGAGGCAGAAGACCATTGGTGCTAAGAGCTAGTGTCTAAAAATATAAATAATACATCTTTCAGCTCTTCCATGAATGCATAAAAGGTGAAGCCTGTTTTGTTTTTTTTTCTTGGTGTGGTGGTTTTGTTTGTTTTTTTTCTTTTCATAAAGGTCCGTCAAAGTGTAGTAGTGAAGGGAGTACTCACAGTGCCACAACCTCAGGTGGTCATAGCTCTTTTGCTTGCAATAAAATCCAGCCCCTGATTTTGTTCTGTGGCGTGTTGGAGACATGCAAGGAATGGGCTAGTTGTAAATGAGAGGTGAGACTGGCTCTGAAGAAAACCTGGCCGTGGTTCAAAGGAATTACAGTTGCTGGATGCCTTGGGGAAGAGATCGTCCTCATCACGACCTTTCCAGCCATTGAGTTGTGAAGGAGAAAAATAAAGGTAAAATGAGAAATGATTCTTTTCTTTTTCCAAGGCAGAACTAAAGAAAGGAAACAAAACCAGAGCAAGCGGCCAAAAAGCAGCTGCTTGTTTCCATGCCCATGCTGAGCCTGGGTGGCACCAGCTCAGGCACCGAGCTCTGCCCTTTGCCTCTCAAGCAGCCTTGCCTGAAATCCCACGTGTCTACGTTGCACAAAGAGGTGAGAAGGCCGTTTTGGCTTCATTTGCCAAGCCAGAGAGAATATCCTTGACCAAAAGGAAATCTATGTGTAATTGTCCAAGGGGCACTGCTAACAGCAAAACAAAGTAGCAATTACAGCTAAATTTTAAGCTTATGTAAGGACTAGAGATGCTTTGTTCTTTGATGAACTGGGGAAACAAAGCTTTCACTTGCAATACACACACCTGTGTAGCACCTTTTAATAAGGATTCCTTTGGAAAATAAATACAGGACGTAATTTATCAGCCTGTTTAAGTATTGCTCAAGTCACCCCTGCTTGCACTGAAACTTAGGTGTATTCTTAAGCACTTTGCTGGATTAAGGAAACTAATGCCAAGAAAACTGTGTACTGGGGAGATACAGTTTCCGAGCTGAAGAATCGATCTGGCTTTTCTAAAGGCGACTCTTGGCCCGGTTTTTAGCCTCCAGCACTGTCAGGTGTTCTGCCTGCTGCCAGCAATCTATTTATTGATACAGGAAATCCATTTTGCCGTGCCTTGCTTTTAATGAGTTTTGCAAGCAAGTGGCCCCTTCCTGTGACTCATTCTGTGTTTTCTGAGCGGGAGATTGTGGTTTTAAGTTTCACGTTGGAAAGTAACTGCTGTGTCTGCTTTCCTTGTCTGCTGGAATCTCAACAAGAGGAATACATTTTGGAACAAAGAAATCTAAATGGAGTAGAACAGTTCACGTTTCTTTGCAAAATTGTATAAACATCCTTCTTTTTCAGGACAGTTAAAGATTAGTGCAAAGTGAAAACAGAGCATGTTTTAAAATAACAGCTTTATCTGAGAACATTGCTGTTAACACAGGCAAAAAAGGCATTTTCCCTGATATCTCAATATGTGTTGGTCCTTTGATTTGTAGCCAATAAATATCCAAAGCTCAAACAGTAGAGTTCTTTCTCTGATCTTCCACGGGAGCAGCTCCATTAGCATCTGGATGGCTGCTCAGATATGCACAGCTACAACTGCAACCTGAAGCGTGAATAGCAAGTGCTACAGGTTTCCATCCAATTCCTGATCCATCTCCTTCCTTTAGGATACTGGAGGCAAAGAGGTAAGAGATGTGGATGTATTTGTTTCTGACTTTTGCCAAAAGTATGGTGGCGGAAGGAGAGAATCCTCTGCGATCTGGGACCGTTAGCACTGAAAACTTAGATTTACGTTAAAAGCAGCCATAAATACATCAAAACCAACGGGACAGTTTCCATTCCCCATTGCTAGATATAACTATTTATATTTCAGGCTCAGTGGCTATGTATGTACAGATAAATCGCTGCCCAGTAAAGGGCAGGGACTGTTCTTTACCCCCTTGCCAACAGGCAGGCTTTGGTGAGTGTCCAGCTGCCCCCCGCCAGGTTGGGGTGATCGGTGGCCTCTGCTGACCCTCAGGCTGTGCCCAGGCATTGCTTGGCACAGCACGGACTGGTCTGGCCAAGGCTGGGCCGAGGACCACGCCAGCACCATGCCAGATTAGTGATTGTGTGCCAGGGCTTGGGCTCGGCCCTGCTGGTTTGCTGATGTGTCCAAGCTGTACCTGGGAAGAGCTGGGTCTGCGGCCCAGGCCCAGGCCCTGTTTCCTTTCTACATATGTGTCCCAACTGGCTGGATAATGAGACACTGGGATCCCTCCTTCCAGAGGTTTTGGAACGAGCTGGGCTCTTCCTATGGGCCTGAGGAAGCGTTTCAGTTCTTCAGTACTTCTCCAGCTTCATTTCAAGAGAAGGAACTGGCTGGTCCTGAACTGTTTTCACCTCTGTCTAGTGCAAGTCTGTGCAATATTAAAGCACATTAGGGAGGCTGAGATCATCCCTGCAGGTCTGCAAAAGACCAGGAAAAATCTAAAAGCTCTGCTAGCATAGGCTTCTTAGAGACAAAGTGTGGGTGGGGATGTACAGAAAATCATACTTGAGAGCAAATAAACGTGTTGAGAAAGCAGGAATTCAACAGATCATGGTAAAAATGTGACCTCAACTGTCAAGTTCAAGCTGGCAGAGACAATAACTGGAAGGAAAAGTTGTGAGGATCAGAAACTGAAGCAGCTTTATTGGGAGAGTACTGAGAGGAAAGAAAGAGGGAGACCTAATACTGTCATACACGCTTTCCTATACTGGTCTAGACATCACGTAAAAATGCAATGTCCTGCATTGTGGACTTCAGTTCTGATCTGCATACTGTGTGAATGGAAAGAATGTGAGAAATGTCTTTGTTTCTCAAAGTATGATGGGGTGGGGTGTTTTTTGAAGGGGTTGTTTGTTTTGTGTCAGTAACAGGTTGTATTGAGATACGGTGACTTACGGAGCAGTCCAGCTGTTCAAACCCATGTTGCTTTCTAATGCACTCTACACTCAATATTACACTTCCCTGCAAGGCTCGCTCCTTCTCTCACTCTGCACATATCATTGGCAAGGAATCACTTCTATTTTCTTCTGACCTAGTAAACTCCTGTAAACCAAGGCTGTGGTTTCATGGGCAGCTGGTCTGATCTACCGGTTTGTTACTGCCTGAAGGAAAAAGTCACTCTCCCTGTCTCCTCCTTTGCCCCTCCTGCTTCTCTACCCCACCTCCTCTCTGTAATCCTGGGACAACTTTGTTTGCGTTAGTAAGTTAAATGGGCTCGGAGGGAAGCAGGACCTTATGACTCTGCCTATGGCCCACAAAACTGCAACCTAAATTTTATTATGCCCATCTCCATCCTACACGTGACCTCTTCGTTCTTGTAGTAATCATCATGTAATTGTGGGCAGACCTTATAAAGTGACATGCCTGGTGTCTATCGGTGAACTTGAGAGCATGGAGGTAACCGCACCCAGATGAGACTATGAGTGGTGACATACCACAAGTAAAAAAAACACAGGATCAAAACTATCTGCCCAAGATGGAGGGACTGGGAAGCAAAACTCTGGTCCCAAGCCAGGAACGGGATCCAGCCCATGTCCTGACACAGACATCTTGTGCTGAAGTGGATCCTTCAGTGTGCTCTGTGTCTCAGTTCTCCATGCACAAGACGGCAATGATGGCAGTTCCTCTGTCCCAGGCATTAACGCCCATGAGATGCTGTGATATGAAGCTGCAGGGTTGTGAAAGATATTTGAACCACCATCAATGGCTCAGCTTCTGAAAACCCAACAGTCAAGTTTCGTCCTCACTGACCTATGGGAGGGGGAGAAATACTGTCTCCAGTTAACAACAGGAAGCAAAAGGTCTTGGTAGCCTTAGCAACCTCAACTTCAATTTCCTGAGTCCGATGTCAGGATCCCAGGTACTACGTCAGCCTTTGGTCTGTTCAGAAGAAGGACTGAGAAGAAGTGAGAGCTCAGGGCAGACTCTAATTTGTCAAGTAAAGATCTTCTGGCCTTCAGACTTTCAAAGTGACACTGCTTTGCCAATGGCCTCTGGTACTGTGGTGGCCTCTAGGATGTCTCATCATGATCCCTGCAGTAGAGGACCCAGAGTGAACCACCCATGAGAATAATGCAGAAAATTGAAATTGCATGTATAAGGCTTATTTGGATTTGCTGGAAATGGGCAGAGAGTTAGGGTGGTGTATAGAAACACCAGATGAGTGTTAGTCATTCTGACAGAATGGTATAGGCCAGGGCAGCCTGGCTTTTGTGGGCTACGTCCAAATGGCTAGGAGATCTGCGCTTGGGGTCACTTCGTAAAGTTTGTTTTCTTGATGGTTATGTCCCAGCTAATTTTGCAATGCGAGTCTAAATCCTTCAACCGCACACCCATTTTGTAATTTAAGCCGGCATAATTTTATCTCTGCTTGCTTACACCCACTGTCTCCTGGTTTACACAGGCCACTGCTGTTTTGTTTCTGTAAGAACTGCTGCATTGATTGATATGCGAAACAGGAAGGTAGGATGTTTTAATGTGGAATGGTATTTAGAGAGAGGCGGCATCTGTGTCTAAAGTGAGAGATAGTTACAGAGTTAGACAAGTAGGCCATCAATTACAGGAGACTGAGGTTAGGACCATCTGGCTGTTTGAAACAACACCAGGTGTTAGCAGAAGCAAATTTCCTGTGTTGCAACGTCGGAGGAGAGCGGCAGGCGAGAAGCAGCCCTCCGGAGCGAATCTCAGCCGTGAAGGAGGCTGCTTCTCATTTCCGTTTTCAGTGCTGTCTTGTGGGAAAAAATCACTTGAAGAGCCTCACACACCTGTGTCTGCTGCTCGGTGCCTCCCAGGGCTGCTCGGGGGAAGAATTCGGCTGGGGATGGCGAAGCCTCATGTGGGGAGGGCTGAGCAGGACTTGCACCCACGCAGCCGCCGCAGCCGGCTCCTGGCTTTCGGTCCCAGCTGCAGCCTGACCATTGCTGATGGACCTGGGCACCGACACCCTGGTTTGCATACCATGGTCCTTTCGAGGACCTCCTGACCCGTGGTACAGGGTGTCTCCAGCCACATGCAGACCTGCTTCAGTTTCCCTCCCCACCCTGATCTGTCTCTGCCAGCCGAGGGTGGGCTGGACTGGTGCAGAGGATCGAGATGGGCAGAGAGATGACCATCACCCACGGTCTCTTCAGGAGAGGAGTGTGTACTGGTGGCTGTTTTCAACCATTCAGGGCTACTGGGCCCCATTTTTAAAGTCACTGGCTTTGTGCATGCAGAAAACGTTCCTGCATTACCCATATGTGTATTGTTGCATTTGAACAAGCCTCCTATGCACTTATGCTGCTTCAAATTTTCCCATGTGTACTTGATGATACTTTATTATGATTATATACATTAAAAGGGGGAATAAGCCGTAACGCTGAAATTCCTCCAGCCTAGAAGTTACACTGATATACATAAATCAGGATACAATCACATCTTCCGCTGAAGTTGCCTTTACTGTGCTAAACAAAATGTGACTAAGACTTGACTGAGGCTCTGGCAAGAGGCAATTTCCGAAGAATTGTTCCTGGTGAGCCCCCAGTTCAGCAGTGTCCTTTTGCAACAAGCAGGCAAGAGGTTAAAAATTAGGTAGATGCAATCTCAGTCACTGACGCAGAACCTTAGATCAGTTTTTCCTAGTTTCTATTTCTATCAGTGAGAAACAGCCCTCACGGGTTTATTTTAAACTTTAATTATTATACTACAATTATCTGGTGACAGAGGGAAAAGCCTTTGATTTGGTTATAAATGCTGAATTTACATGAACTCCTCGATAAAACACTTAATTTAGGGAACCCGGCAAAGGTTGCTAAGCTACAGCAATACAGTTCTGTATCAGATCACTTCCAAACCCCCATCGCCAAGAAGAAAATGAAATAGTTGGGGGCACTGGCGTGTAGGCAGGGTGGGGAGGCTGAAGGGCTGCCCCATATAAGCGAGCCTGTCCATGTGTATTTTTAGCTACCGATTAACTACAGGCTGTTTTGCAGAAGCTCTGAGCACTGATGACATCCACTGAATAATGGCAACGGAGTCCAGGTCACCAGTACCCAGGTACTCTTGTGAAAGGGGATAATATGGTGTTAGCACCAGCTGGATTTGAAAATATGGGCTATTATGCAAATTGGAAGGGCTCATACCATTCATTAAAATACAGCATCATAAATGCTGACCCAGGGATAACATTTTCCAAATGCATTGGTGACAAACATAGAGATTGAATTTTGGCTAATCTGAATTTCTAAACACTGCTTTGAAGAGAGAGCTTTTGGTGGGAAATACTGTAGATAACAGCAATAGCCACTCCTGAAAACAATGCTGTGATTGCAATTCTTAATTAAAAAAATGGGAAATTCCAGATATGTTTTCAAATTTGGTACCTACTAATTCACCTGTGAAAATGGTTGACATGTATTAGTGATAACCACATGCATGGCCTTCCACAGTGATAAGCAAACTCCTATTAAATTCAAGAGGTGTAAGCACCATAAGTAAAATAAAACCATTGCCTGTTTTCCAGAGTGGCATAATCATTTTTATGTTCCTTTTTCGCTAAATATTTTGTCCTATGTGGGTGTTTCATACCTTGCACTTAGGGATGAAAAAGTACTATTTATTTTAAAGATGGGCTATAGAAATGCTTTTTAAAGCTTTTATGTGACTATTTGTCAGGTGTAGGATTTTTTTTTTTTTTTTATATATGGAATCATTTTACGTTAAAAGAAAGCCTTATTTGCAAAGCAAATGAAACTCCAGCTTCTAAAACTAGGTAAAAGTGAGACAGAGGGTTGGTTTGACTGTTAAATGAATACATAAAACTAACACACAGCCACAGAATTCCAAGACTGGGCTAGAAAGAAAGTATCCAGAAAATTGTATTGACTGTATCTATCCAGGACATTTGGTTTGGTGTTTTGGATGGATTATTGCCTATTATGTATTTCTCTCTTCTTTTGCATCCACCTCTCCCTCCTTCTTTCCTGAAGACTTGTGTTTGCATTTTAGATTGTGCTCTCTTCCTAGATTTTTTTTTTTTCTTACTTTCCTTAAGAGCTGCCTGTTTTGTGTGCCAGTGGCAGGATCAATTTCTATTTCAGACAGACTGTGAGATGGGGTTGCATCAGGCTTGATCCTGCCTATGTGCTCATCTGCTTCTCTGTTGTCAGGAGGCTCAGCTGAAGGGTTGTGGTAGGAACAAAATGATAGCTGCTTGTGGCACCAAGGCTGTCTGCAAAGATTTCACAAGGACTTACTATATTTATTAACCTCCTGAAAGCTGCCAGTGCTGCCACACCTAAATCAACCTTCAGCCTGCCCAGTCCAACAACCAGTTTTAGTAATGATGCAATGGGTTTGTGCAGAAAAGCTGTATAGCGTCACTTACAAAAGTGCTTACACAAATAATTATAAAGTGACCTTTACAAGGCCCTCATATAGGAGCCAGATGACTGGCTCCATTTGTAGCTCTAGCCTGGCTTTGCACATACTTTCAATCCTGTGTAAGAGCATTCGGGAAATTTGGCCCCAGACAGCAAGAATGTTGTGGTGAGAGCAGTAGAGCTCAGAGCAACTTAGGCTCAGTTTGGGGCTTATCTAAGCCACAGGGTGATGGATCTGGCACAGATCTACTGCGGTGGATGAAACATGGCCCTGCTCAGGCAACCACCACCGCTTCAGCTTTTCCGCTTCAGAGTCCAGTGCCAGTGCTTGCTGGCCCTGAAAAGTTGAGACTTTTGAATTTGGAAAAGCCAGACCCATCTGCAAATGGCTCCTTGGCCTGAGGGGTCCGTGCAGGCACGTGGTAACTCAGCTGGTGGCGGTGAGCTCCACGGTAAAAGCAGCTTGGCCAGCAGGAGCGCGATGCTGGCACATCCTGCACGAGTCTGCTCCTGCAGCCAAACTACTGGTACCCCCAGAAGCACCCTGAGATATTTAAATAACCCAGGCTGGGAGTGGTGCGGGGGATGATTTTGTCCCCTTGACTGTCAAGTTCATTCTTTTGGTAATGGGCCAGGGGATTGTCTCAGGTACAGCCTTGAGTAAATGCCCTGGAAGCTGTCCTTGCAGACACCAGGCATCCGCATGTGTCCTCCTGCCTTTTCGCTCCGAAGGACAGGATAGAAAACCTGGTGCTGGGATCTGTGACACAACCTTCTTCCCTTTGCCTTGGTAGGAGAAACCAAAAGAAAAAGAAATAATACCACAACTGTCTTTGGTCTGACTGAGAAATTAGTTCTCAAGAATAACATGTGAGAAAGGAGCAGGATTCTTGCCTGCTTAAAATTTCCCATTGTCTTCTAAGGAACAAATACTTTGGTGTATATTTTGTTTAGCTGGATTCTTTTGCTATGATGGTCTGTCTACACTGACTAAATTCTTGTACTAATGGCTCCATGATGCTGCAGTTAGAGATTATAATACATTAATAGCCCACCGATAAAGAAAAAAAAAAAAAGCTGTATAAAAGCCAGGTATTAGCTATTATTAAATAAAATAATTTATAGCTTACTGCAGTCACAATGAATGAGATTGACTCACTCATGGACTTCAGGACATGTTTTTCTGGTTTTTGTTTTACAAGACTGTACATGAAGGATGTTAGCTCAGTTGGAGATTTTCTCTTTTGCTCTATGCCAAGGTTTTCAGAAGTGACTAATGACTTTGGGTGCCTAACTGGAAACATTGTAATAACGCCTGAATTTCAGAATGGCTGAGCACCCATCGTCTGAAATTTAAGTCCTTTTATGGTCGTTTAAATTCATCTCTCAGGACTGAGATCCTCTAATTCATCAGTAACTCTTGAAAAGCTTGGAAATTATGGAAATATATTAAAACCTTTAAAATGCAATTTCCTCCTTAAAAGCCTCCCCTTACCCAATTTTCCATGTCCCAACATGTGTGGAATTAGGAAAAAAGAAATTGGCAATTACTGAATGCAATATGCTCTGATTTTATGATAAACAAAACCTTGTGTTCATTTTCGTACTACGGTGTGGTAGCCCTGCTTTTCTGATAAATCATAATATCTGTAACCTTGTTATTAAAGAGCATTGTGTCAGTTTTCTAGATCCTCAGCATAAATCAGTGAAGTGTTCATGGGAATTCAGCCTTTGTTTTGCAGTGGTAGACACAACTCTGTAGTTTCTATCTAGGGAAGAATGATTCACAGGATGTAGCAAGCACAAAAGACTTGGGATACCTGGGGATGGAAGTCTCATGCATGCCGACAATACCCTTTATTTCAAAGACTTTCTGGTGCTGTGCTGCCGCAACCCGCAGTTGTGTAGTGGACAGATATTACATTTCACTAACATTGACTTTGCAGATACCGAGTCAGATCTTTCTCTGATATCCACTGGTGCAAACTACCACCAGTTATATTATGCCATTTGACACCAGGTGGGCTTAGTATTTCATTGCTCAGTGAGAGGTGAAGTCTTCCCTTAGATAACTGGAGAGCTCTGGCTGATTATCTCATAAAAATTGGCTATTGCATGAGGCACAGAATAGGAGGAAGTTAGTCTCTTAAATGAATTGTAACTGGAAGCATTTACTCTGTCTAGCTGGGCTGTTACCCACAGCTTAGATTAGATCTGATCGTTTTATGCTTCCCTACAGGTTTGCTTTGATTGTCTCCCCATTTTCCAATAAACGCTGTAAGATACCACTGGGCAATTACTGAGGAAGTCCCTGGGAATGGTTCCCAGCAAGTCTGACCCACAGCATGCAGGGTACAAGGCACTTGCCCAGGATCACATGCTCCCAGATACACGGGGCACAGGGATGGCCGTTCCCAGAGGTGGATGCCAAGAAGCAAGCTGGCGAGGGCCATGGGAACAGCCTTGTGACAGCAGCCAGCGGCAGCAGCAGGAGACGGAGAGTTGCAGCTGGACTGTGAGAAATGAAGCAACGTGTTTGGTTTTGAAGTGAGAAACCCAGCTGCCTGTCTAAAGCACACTGGACATCACTGAGCACCCAGTTTTATAGTGAGAGTCCTACACAGAGGTGCTGCGAATTCTTTATCTCTGTCTGACTGATCATTTTATCACCTGAAAATTTAGCTCCAGGCAAGGACAGAAGAGTACGTTTATCTTTAGCATCTTCTACTCTTCTTTTATCAAAGGGTTGTGGTGTCTATTATTTCCTCTGTTTCCCCATGTTCTACCTCTCTGAACCTGGACCACGATCCTACGCTCATTTTTGTACCAGCTCCTTACCTTTCCAGTCTCTGTCACATGTCACTGACTATGGTTTTGGCCAGGTGACTCACTGTCTCTATGGAGGACACAGTGGAGCCAGCAGCTCCTTGTACCTTTTGTTGTAACTGTTTATCTCTTCTTGTTCAGATGAGCCTGTTCCAGTCTGCAATACTGAAATCCAGCAAGACACATGGAGAATGCCCCAGTGCGCAACCCCAGCCATGGCCAAGATCTTCAGGACCTCGCTACCCACATCCATCCTTCCTGTTGGGCAGGCTTCACTCCTCTCCTCCTGGCTGTGAGGCTGCTGCACCCCAGGTTCACTCTGGCACAAGGTCTGGCCAGGAGCAGCCAGACTCATTGCGCAGTGAGGGCAGCATGACAGCCTTGTTTCTGCTCTCCTGCATCCTCTGAATTGCCAGCCTGGCAGCACCAAAGTTCTCAGCAAGGCAGGCACCCTGGTGCCGAGGGCAGCCTAATGTCACATACCCCTGTATTGCTCCTTCTCCCTCTCCCTCTGCGTGATGTGATGTGCTGGAAGGGGAAGTGTTCTGGCTGCCCAGCCACCCTTCAGCTGATGGTTAGCAGCTTGTTCTCCCAGACACACCCTAGACACTTCTGTTCCTGGCAGCTATGGCATTGTCCTTCAGCTAAACTGTGTGACTTCTCTTTTAATAAGAGCAAAATAGCAAGATATATATGTCAGACATCAAAGGGCTTGGGACTTATGTGTTTTGCAGGTGTAAAATGAAGCAGGTTTTTTTTGTTTGTTTGTTTGTTTGTTTGTTTTTTTTAATGAGTCTAAGAGTTTGGACAACAGCCTTGCACAGGAGAGAATAAAATCCACTCTACTTGTATGCAAGCAAATTGTCCTGAGTTGGTGTCTGGACTGGAAGAAAAGAGAGAATGATGGACTCTACAAAGAAAGTCTGAGGGACACCATTGGAGGCATAACCAAACCAGCAATCTGTTGCCTGGCTTATCACCGGGGAATAAAGTTTACCACACTTACAAGGAAATTATTAGGACCCTGGAGGTGTTTCTGAAGAATGAGGCACTGTCATCTGCACTAAGCATGGCTTGACACAACCTCTAAACCTCCAAGGCCACATCTTCTTCTCATAAGGAATCAGAATGTGCCCTGGCCACAGCGTGTCTGTAAAACACTGTGCTGCTACAGCCCCACGGGCAGCACCCGGGGCAGCAAAGTCCCCAGCAGAGGTGCAGCTGAAGGGAAGATGCCTTCCCACCCCAAATGTGTCCCCTCTTGCACCACTTTTACTGGCAGAGTGATTCGGTAGCATTTCTGAATCTTCCTGTTCCTAGCAGCCACTGCTCTGGTAGCCTGGTGTAGACTGAGATTCACAGACGATGTTTTCATATTTACTTGGCTACTGGTTTTACACAAGTGCCTGTATCTATCAATACTGTGTGCAGCACTGCTTGTGTCTTTATGACCCCATGCTGGGGTCACCTGAAAGGGTTTCCTACAATAAAAATTCAGGAAATTTCAGTTGCCCTACCTGTCCCTTCCCTTGTGCCTTCAGCAGCCTTTTCCATCCATGTGAAAAGCTGGTGAAGCATCTACCGCCAAACTGGCGACTGGGGCTGGATGCTCCTCCTCCCCTCGCTGCATTAGCCTGCAGCCCTGTGGGATGTCACAGCTCCAGGATTCCCTCTGTCCCAACAGGTGACCATGAGCAGGGACCCGAAGGTGTCTGCAGGCTTGTGGGGACTGAGGTTGTTCCCAGGCAACGCCGCAGTGGTGGGGACGCTGTGCTCTGGAAGGAGAAATAAAGTGTGGCATAGCCAAAGCAGCCTGAACAGGCTAATGGACATATCAATGAGAAGTGGTGTCCTAATACCACTAATTTGTCTTATGAGTTCCACTGTAAGTCATCAGATATGCCTGTATCTAGTCTATAAGCTGCATATTTTTTTTCCATAAATAAACCTAAAATTAAAGTGTATTTTGCTCTGAAATTTTCTGTGAAGAAGTAACTGGTATCAAGTTGTGGTGGCTCAAGGAGATACCAGTTTACTGCTACCAGCACCACGAGTACCACAGCAGCAGCAAAGACAGCAAACATGGTGGGTCGAATTGATTCTTCTTTGGTCCAGCAAATACACAGATGTATCTTTGTCCCTGGAAAATACAGGAAAGCCCAGCAAAGATAAGATACGAACTTTGTTCTCTTTGTAATACACTCTTTTTTCCTTCTCCATCTGTCTGTGTTGTGTTGATGAGCCACCCCTGCAGATATAACATTTTTGAGAGGTCTTCCCCCATCTCTATCCCATCCCTGCACAGCATCACCCCACTCTCTCCCATCACCCTCAGGCACCCAGGCACCTGCGCCTAATTAAGGCAGTGGCTGGTTTTAATACAAGGTCTGAGCACTGATTTATTTTGTTTTAGATGCTAAATTGCTTTCAAAAAGATGGTGCATCATTCCCCCGCTCCAGCCCACCCTGCGCTGCCCGTGGAGTGGAGGAGCAGCCTCTGCAGCCTCCAGGAGATGGTGCCCTGCTGTCAGGGAACGAGCCTGCCAGCAGCAGCCACTCCAGTCCTCTGGCACAATGTCACACAAAACGCTTTGTGTCTGTCAGCACATTCCTGGAAGGTCACAGTGAATGATGAATGCTCCTGTGTAGGAGCTGAAGAGGTTTTTTTTCTCTCTCTCTTTTTTTTTTTTCTTTCCATGGATTGCATCACTTGGCGGCCTCTTGGCTTCATTCATTTGACTCCTGTGGTTACAAATCTTTCCCAATTGTTGTGAGCCTGCTTCCTCCACAACCCCTCTGTGGCCAAAGCAGGATATTCATGACTGACTGGCCTGGGGAAGCTGGATAACTTCCAGCTACTTTCCACAGCAGAGTTGCTCACTTCCCTCCCCCCGAGGTCTGAAATATCCTGTGGTTCTGGTTAGCTTTCTCTCCGGATGCACATCAGCTAAAGCATATGCATCATCATGTGATACCCAAGGTTGTTTCAGTGCAGCTAATTGTGGCAGACGCTTTATTTAGATGTTGTGTATAAAAAGATGAGTAAAGCACTCCAATATGAAGTCACAACAATATTTGACTTGATCCTGAATGAAAAGCTGGTTTTCACTGGCATGTAGCGCTGGAGTTCTCCATTGAGCTTTGCACATATGTCTAAGATGTTTAAATAATTCCAACAAACTATGATGTCACCTTTGCAGCTCCACTGCCATTTCCTATGATTTGGTTCGTGATTTCTTTCCTCTCTGAGTTACTAATTGCTCATGAAGCTTGTGCAATTGAATGGGGCTCTTTTATTTTTTCACACTCCCCTCCATACAGAAAGCACAGACCTACTAGTTTTAATTGGGGAAAAACACCTACAGCCAAATTCAGCATTATTTCTCAATGGGAATTTACCAGCACCTGAATACTGGTAGTCATTTGGCACAATCCAGCCAGCCACGCTGGAGGGCATTTTGTCCGTGTGGGGAATGTCTGGATCGGGAGGAGAGCTCAGCAAAACTCATGCCAGGGTGAAATCAAAAGGCAGACACCCATATTTGCAAACAGTGTTCATGGGCCTGTTCACAGTCTCATGTGGGCACAAGTCCTTCTGAAGGATGGAGACACATTCAACGGTGAGGGAAGGTTAACAGCCCCCAGTAATCCTGCTTTTGTTTGCACAAATGCAGCAGGGCAGAGGCTTTGAGAAGAGACTGCTGTGACTCTGAGAGAACATCTGTTGAGGTCTCATTCTCTGTCCCTGAAGCATCTGGTAATGTCTATACTGTTAAACTCTCTTTGCTTTCAAAACAGGGTGGCCTCATCTAACTTGGCTAGTGAATAGTCCCTGGTCTAGTCCAGTCCTTGCTCTGTGTGACCTCTCTGGCTGTGCCCAGGAACTGCTTGGAGGATGCTGGCTGGTCCTGGTCAGAAATGGTCCTGGTAGTGCTGTAACCACTTGCTCGTTCAGATGATGGGGATCTGTCCTTGAGTCCTGGCTCTGCTTAACTTGCTAGTATGGATGTGGCTGGATGGATTCCTGTGGGCTATACAAGGTTCACTTGTAGGACTTGGAATCTTCATTTTAGAAAGAAGAAAAAACATCCTTGGTCTGGAGAAGTGGGATGGGAAACTGATGAGAACGGAAGATGGAGATTAAATTCTGGGTGAGAAAGAGAACAGTGTCTGGACTTCAGTAGCAGACTAAATAAAGCCAAAGAGAAATAAATTCAGAGGCCAAATGAGTCTTTAGGAGTCAAAGTGTGTGAACTAAAGTAGGAGATATTTTCCAGAAAGCTGCAGGGAAGCACATGTTGCTGCCAGCTCACTGGCATGTAGGGAGAAACTACTGAAACTTCAAGGAGGTTTTTCAGCAGCAGCAAATAAGGACATTTTGCAAAAGCTTTGGTGAAGACAAGCAAATTGCAAACTGCTATCCAATAATGGCTACATGTTGCAAAATGTGGGATAAAACAAAAAGATCTGTGAAATTTCAGGACATTTCATGCTTTATACATCTGCAGAGAATTCATCAGGTCTTTCAACTGCTGAAGAAAAGTCATGGAACGGAAAACCAGAGGTTTTGCACAACTTACGGGTAACTTTTAAAAAAGTACTCTAGTGAGGGAAAGTAATTAAAACTTGTTTGGTTTTATTTGGATTTAATGGAGCCCCTTGGTATTATTATTTCCCAGGTCTGCATTTGCAGGCTCAAGTTTCTTTGTCACTTCTCCCTTTGTATAGACCAAGAGCTGTTTCATATGCAGGCACACAAATAACATCAAAAACCTTCTTTGAGCAAAGGTCACTTCAGATCAAGTGAGCTCTTTGTCTGCATAACTAGCAGCTTGATAACAATATGTGGGAGCAGGCTTGCCAAGAGACCTCACAGGATTGAAGACACCTTTTTCTTTCTACTTCAGCGTTTTTTGGTGTCACTAAAGGGAGTTGCCAGCAGGATCCTCATCCTGTGTATTGCTGCATCCAACCACAGTGGGTGCCCTGTGTGTCACTTGTGAAAAACACAAGGAATACTGATGTCTACAGGGTTGTGGATGAAGAGCTGGAGGCACTGTGTGGTATGCAGCTAGGTCTGCAGTGATTTGCAGAGGTGTTGTGGCAGAGATCCATGTAGACATGTTGTAACCAGCTAGAATGGCCCAGCTGTGGCCATGCAGTCTGCACCAGAGGCTGTACATGCTCATGCAAGATGCTGGGTTTGCAGCTGGTGGTTATAAGTTCACTGTGTCTGAGAACTCATGAGTCACAGTTTGTTCTCAGCCCTGACTGAAGGAAAATACCTGCTGACGTGTCAAAGGAACTCGACAAAAGTAAGGGAGGATCTTCTCAAGGTATTCTGACATGCACACCACATCACTTGAACTTGAAGAACAGCAAAACTGTAACCCAGCATCAGTAGAGTGACACCAATATGCAGTCATCATTGGGACAGAGGGAAGGAAGGGATTTAGCACATGCATGTGTATATATGAGGAAAAAGAATTAGAACTTCTGAAGTTCTTCAAAGAAGGTGATTTGCTGCATATTTTGTCCTCTGCAAATCACACTTACATGACAAGGTGCTGAGAACTTGGAGCTATTTGAGAGTGAGATGTCAACTCCCATAGGCAGCTGGAGTTTCCTTGGTTTTCGTGATCCAGAGAGTAAGCAGAACTACCCTGGGAAGACAGCATGGCCTTCTCTGGCATGGCCCTCTCTGGCACGGCCCACAACCAGCGTTGGCAGAGGAAGGCAGCACCGTGGCTGGGTCCTTGGCTTCTCTCCCTGCTGTCCCAGTGTGGACAGAGGTGTGCAAGGACGAACCTCCTCCGCACGTGAAATGCCTTGCTCCTGAGTGGTGCAGGACTCCCATGTCCTGGCTCCTTCAGGTGTGCGTCACAGAAAAACCCCCTACCTCCTTTCAGTTTTGTTCTTCTGAGGCCCCTGAGAGGGAAAGGCCAGGGTACTGTGGGATGGATGTGAAAACTACCAAACATGTTTCTCAGTTACTAGTACCATAAATCTAAGCAACTTCAGCATTGAAGTCAACAGAGGTTTCAGCTGGGCTTGGATTCTTACTCTAATTGCATGCACATGCAGGGTTTGAAGACTGGGATTCATCCACCTAAATGTAGGCATTTGATGAAGGTGCCTAGGTAGATCAGTACAAAGAGACAGATGCAGTCAGGCAGCAGGTCAGACTATCTGACTGAACACATCCCACACCACTAACTGTTAAGAGTAATTAGAAAGATTAATCTTCTAATTTGGTGCCTTGAATAGTGCCCAAACTTAGTGGGAAGAACAGGTTGAAGCACCTAAGTACCCAACTGAAACAGTGGGAAAACTATTGCATAATTTTCCTGTGCAACACTTACTAAGCTCAGGGTAGAAATGCACACATGTTGCTGGTTCTGACTGAGGGATGAAGAAGGAAGATAATAGATTAGAAAAATTAAATGAAAATAAACTTTTTATTTTTATGCTTTACCCTTATGTAGCTAGAACGTTCAGAATTTATCATCTGAGATAAAAGACTTAATCATTACTAAACCCTTTGGCAATTGTTTTAATAACATTAATCAAGATGAGCTCATTTAGTGCTAATGGGGGTGTTTTAAGTACTTTTATAGGATTTTCACTGAAATTCAGAATTAAATAATTGGGCCATTATTCTAAAGTGTTTTCGTCATCCCTCAGGGAAGTCCCAGTTTCTTGGTTTTCATCTGCCTGATTTTATTTCCTCTCAAGCATTAATTCTGATTGTCCTTGACAATTCTGGAGCTCCCTCTCCCAGTTATTAACCTGACCCTCTTCTGCACAGTCTGAGGTTGGTTGCCCCTGACAATCTGTTTTGTCAATGCAGTCATAGACAGCAGAGATTTAAAATACCACTAAATGAGTGTGGTGATGGATGATGGGACAGGAAGGATGGTGATTGCCATTGACTAAAGGCTCTAGTGAGCTGGGTTTTTCCCACACCCAGGCTGAATGAGCAGTTGGTTAATTAATTCCCTAGTTATGCACATAATGTTACCTTAAGCATGCTTAGTCCTTATTAGGGGCTATATTCTTCTCAATCTGGAATGCGTCGGCAGTTGCTGAAGGCATTATGGAAGGAAGGAAGGAAAGACATTATGGACTGAGATTAATTGTCTGAATTTATCATCTCAGTGCTAGCTGATATGCCAAAATGTGTCAAACATCCCAATAACAACAGCAGGTGTAATGCAGGACATACAGCAGACCTTTGCTTTTCTTCAAAAGCAGTTGCACGTCATGAGTGATGCCCTGGGTACCTGAAATGACACTAAGTGTTTTGGGCAGCTGTATTGAGCCCTGTGGTTGGGAATTCATTTGAGATTAAGTCTCATGCCCACGTACACTCAATGACACATAAAGTAGGTATCTAGGCTCCTGTTATAGTCAGTGGAGATCTAGTTAATGCAATCACTGAAACCCAGCAAGTGATTTGGCTGCTTAGCCACTATCTGTCTGCAGTTGGACAAGTTGAATCACCCTCCAGACCCTGGACTGTATTGAGTAGATCTCTGCTAATATAGTGCAAACTTGGATGCCTCAGACTCAGTTCAGCTGGGTAAACTTTGATGCCTAGTGCCATGGTAGATGCTCTGGAGTCTCCTGGCTGGCCGCCAGCTGTATCTTCAGAAGAAGCAGGTCATCTCTGCCAGCCCAATGCAGATCTCTCAGACATCCTATGACATCTAAAAAAATTGCAAGAAGTCTGCGCGTGGGCAAGAAAACACTGGCTTTTGTCACAGATCATAGGATGCAATACATTAAGTCACTTCAATATAAATGATAACATTCTTTGAATAATTCATATAATGATATGTTCATCTAGATGATATTCATATTAGATGGCTTTATATAATCTGTTGGGAAAGCCCGCATCAGTCATTCCTAGATTTGATAATCACAGAAGACATTGCCATTTCAAACTCACCCCTGTGAATTGTCAGGTCATATTCTACCAGCATGTTTGTTAAGTCAGGTGCCTAAGCCGAAGAATGACAGCAGAAGTTAACTGTAATACATTTAAACATGAAGTAATGCATATTTTTTCATATCCAAACAGTGTTATGACTGCTGTTTTCTATTTTTTTCCAGAAAAACTGAAAGTTTCTAATCTCTTACTCCATTATGGTGATTCAAAATAGTGTAAGCTGGTAGATATATAAATACGAAGGGAAAAAAGGAGGAAGAAAGTGTTTTCACTTTATATCTTATCTGGAAATTAAGCTCTGAATATTTATTTGAAAATATTATCCCCAGTGCAAAGATCTTTATTCAGATCATTGTATCAAGTGTGATAAACAACCTACATTACACACAGCAAAACTTCAGCTTCATAAATCCTATTTTCCAGGGCTTTCTGTGATAATGAAGATCACATTTTGTAACTGAAGTGTGCATGTTTCTCAGCTTGTACGTTTTGTTTGGTTTCGACTGTTGGCAAATTGCTCAGCATCTCAGATAAATAGGTTTGACAATTCCTATTTTTTTATTGACAGAAGGAAGTTCAGCTATTACACTGAGCAACTAGTATGACTGAGAATAGTTGTCTTCAGGACAGTTTAATCATTGGGTAGGATTGTTAAGATGTCGAATTTTACTGTGTGATAGAAGCTTCTCTATTTCTGTGTGCTTTGTGCTCCCACAAGTGGGTCTCAGGTTTTGCAGCACACATTGGACATGGCTTATGACCGTGCCAAAGATATAATGAGTCCAGGATCCAGGTAAAAATATATGACATGTATCCTGTTTACACTTACACAATTATAATAATTCAATCCTCCAGACAAGAATGATGCAACAGGGTTTCCATTTTAGTAGGTTAAACTCCGCCCACGTGTGTGACGTATGCCCTTGGTTATTATTCAGCATCCTACGGTTGTAGGCTGCAGCTGACAGACACACGTCTCTGCTACAGCTCTGTTTTACCCATCCAACAACAATTAACCACATCCAGTCCCTGAAATTAGTTATTCAGGTCTGCCAAAGGTCTAACTTGGTTCAAGCTTCAGCTAAGCCAGAAGTGAGTAAGGATTTCAGGACTTCAGTTACAGCAGGTATCCGATGCAAAAATGAAGCTGAAAGATTGACACCTCTTGTGCCTTTAATTCATGGCAATATTGCACCAAACAACAGTCAAAAAAGCCATAAAGAACCATGTCTTGAGAGGCAAATTTTTCATGACTAACCCTGTAGGCTAGAGCTGAGGAAAGGCAGCTTGATTAATTGTAACATTTGTTTTCATTTAATAGATTCATAGGTTTCAAGGCCAAAAGGGAGCTCTCTGATTATCTAGTCTGACCTCATGCAGAGCAGAGGCCGCGGAGCTTCGCTCGGTGATTCCTGCACAGACCAAGTGGCTCTTCCCTGATCCATAAGGAAACTCTCCAGCCAGCTCTATGGGTGAGCATTACCTCATGCAATGTCCTGGGCCGGATCCTGAGCTCATTTTACCAGCTTGTAAATCCTGAGGACTTTCGCTTGGCAGCTCAGGGCTTACATGGATGAAAGTGAAATCAGAATTTGGCTCACCCTTCCTCGCAACATGGTAGCCAGTGAAAAGCTTGCTTTACTTCCCTGTATAAAAAAGTGCGAGATATGTATTTATGTATTTGTGGTACATTTCTTTATCCTCAAGTGTAATGTTTAGACTGAATCGGTGAAGTTGAGGAAACTGGCCTGTTTCTTCCAATAATGAATTTTGGACGTGTTTAGCTGAAAAGGAAGAATCTTTAATGTTTTCATTGCAGTTTACAGGTGTGTCTGACCGTCTGCCTTCTACGCATCAGATTTTATTCATAAAAGCTGCACTGAATCCAGTACTTCTCATGTCATCAGAGCAAATCCTCCAAAAGACTTAAGAATCCACTATATCATTAAGCAGCTATTTTCAAGCACTTTTACAAGGTACATGCCTACCTCCAGTGAAGAAAAAAGTGAAAAGAATGACATTATGGATTGAAAATCCCTGAATGTAGTCAAATTACGTATTTATCCTTACTGTTAAAAGCAAACCGAGCGTATTTTAAACACAGCTCAATTGAATGTGACAAGAAATGAAACAGTTCAAGCACAGTCAGTATTCAATGTAATATTCTGCTGCCCAGAAATGTTCATCATCTGTGCACTTAATTATAGCTAAATAGCAGACAAAAACTGTTATATTACAGTCAACGGAGAAAAAAAGGGACTAGGACAGCTATGCTTGTCAATCAGGTAATTAAGGTTTCTGATTTCTGCCAGCCAAACTTTTCAAGGCCTATATTTGGCTAAGACTGCATGGTGTCATTGATACGCACAGTTTTTTGCACTAATGATCTGTATGTTGTGCATTGTGTCACAGTCTTTTTCGGAAGAAAAAGACAAAGTTCCTTTAAGCCCTAAGTCTAAAGTGAGTACGTGAAAATGATCCACGATGCTATTATACTAACTACATTTCCCAAGTGATACTTTCTAATATCTGAAAAATTTGTTGCCATGGTGACTGGACTGACCTGAAACACTTCAGCTGATGTTGAGCTTCCTTTCCCTTCCCCAAAAAAGGAATTAAATATAATCTTTCAGAAAGGCAATTCTTCTTTTGATTAGGTAATGGCAACCTCTCACAACATGTTGTTGATGCTGTATTGGCTTATTAACACTGTCAGAAGAAAGAGAGAGTTTAAAGAAAAGTGGGCTTGAAAGTAGACCCCAATTTTAACTAAAAATTATACATGTAAAAGGATGTTGTTCTCAGGCCACTATCTAATTTAGCATCTACTGAATGATGGAAGTGAAGAGTTCAAATGTGTCGTTAAAAATACAAGAATTCTGTAATGGTTGAATTCAGCTTTACCTACCCACAGATGAGGTGGAAAGTGGCATGTTAAAACTTTCTTTGATCCTTAACAACTTAGTTAATTGGCCTCATCATTAACATACATCTTACTTTAATCCTCTATTGGATTAAAAGAAGATCTTCTCATGATTAAGTTTGTTTTTTTTTTTTTTAATGAATTTTCTGTTCTTTGAAAGGGAAGCTAAGAAGGAAAAGGCAAAGAGTGACATCCTTCTGCAGCTCCAGCTGCATGCTGGGACACGTTGAGTTAACGGTTGAACAAATCCACGAAAGGACACAGGCTCCTAAGAAAGGGTTAATGTAGTTTATAAGTGTTTAAAGACCAAGAACGCAAATCACAAGGCCCATTCTCAGCATAAACTGGTTAAGTTTTCCAGGCATCTAGGGAAAGGCTCTAGCTGTTTTGTGTGACCCAGCTCGCTAAGGTGCACGCGAATGTTTCCTAAGGGTAGTAAATTGAAGAAGATTATGAATATAACCTGGAGGTGAGAGCAGCCTGCCTTAGACAAGACTTCTTCCCAGATACCTCAGGCTTGCTGTATTTCTCAGAATTGTTTTTTATTACCTCAGATCAGGGATGTGGGCTTTGGTCCAGGAGTGGAGTTTGGGGGAAGGAACTTGGGACTCTCCTTGTCAGCCTCTCCAGAATGAAGCAGCATTGGCCGTTTTAAATGAGCAAGGATATTGGTCACTTTTCCCTTACCCCTCCAGTAATAATTCATCCTTCCCATACTGGCATCCTTCTCCTCCCAGCTGAGTGTTTCACCACCATGCTCCAGACTTAGACTCCCTCTTGCTTCTTTTTCTTTTGGGCCCAGGGCTTTTGTAGGTCTTCTGCACTCAAGGTTCAAATGATGTTTTTATTTTTGGATGGGATTTCATGCTGTGAGTTTTGGTCTCGCACAGGGAGCCTGTGCTTTGGAGACAGACATACTGGCATTTACTGGTGTGCCTTTTAAGCAACAATTCATCCAATGTGTGGACCTTCAGGTCTGGACAGGGAAATGATGGACTGAATGCAGCATAGTGAGCTCAGAGAGATATGGGAATTGTCCCTGTGTGTCTTTGTGAGATATGGGGTATAGCAGTGGCAGGAGAAGCAAATAACTTGCTCTGCATTTTTGGCACATCATCTAATCCTCGTAAGGTCTCCTTTCACCAACAATGAGAGGAGGGGACTCATTAAAAGTTGCTCAGGATATTTTCACTGAAACAGTGCGTGACTAGAAAATTAGGTTCTTAAGTAGTCAGCCAAATAAATTGATGAAGAACTTCTGCATTGCTCTAAATTTCCCCCCTTCGGTTGAAAAAAAAACCCCATAAAGTAAAATTGTTTAGCTTTCAGCCATATTTAGCCTACAAGATCTCTTCTTTGCTAGATCTTTTTTTTCAGGAAAATATCATTCTGAGCAAAATATTTATATAAGACATTTCAGAAACTAGCGATGAAAGATGATCTTGAAGTGCAACAAGCAGTGGTGTTATAACTGGGGATGCCAGCAAGGCAAGATTTGTAGGGAGAGTAATGTCTTTCAGGATATCAACTTACATAATTGGGGAAAAAAAATGGGCATGCAAGTCCTCCCTCAGATCTCACTAATGTAACTCACAGAAAAACCTTTGCTAGTAACAAAGGACAAAGAAGTATGTCTTCGCCTTCTCCAGAATTGCTCTCCAGAGTCTATAATTGCTCTCTTTCACACACACATTCATACACAAACAAGTTTAAAAAAACGCCTACTTTGCGTGGGTCTGCTTCTGCCAAATACCATGTTCTCTAAAAGGTTACAAAGAAATGTGGAATTCCTCTTACTTCTACAAACTAACTAACTTTGACAGCTAAATTTCCCCTTAAATATGTTTAGAACTTCCTTTATATAGAAGTGTGAGTCATTCTGACAGGCTTAATTTGTACTGAAAAATGAATGCGTTAAACTTATTAGCCATTCAGGTCAGAAAGGTTGTAAACAGTAGATTGATGACATTTGCACTGCTTGTACTATACACCATGTGCCTACAAAGTGAAAATATGAGAGTTGGTGAAAGACATGCTGAAGATTTGATAGAAATTGTATCCTAATCCCTTTCTGCTCTTGACTTGATAATTCCTTGTTATTTTATTTTCTGTAATGAGGAGAATATGTGTGAAAAGATGGCCCTTTTTAACCGCCTCATCAAGGTGTGTTTATTTCCAACAGAACTAAACAACTATGAACAAGTATTGCAGTTTGCTGGATAATATGCTAGATAATAATAGTTTGCTGTAGTAAAACAGTGCATGATAAACCAAAAAACCTCATTGAATTGATACTTAAGGAGATGTTGAAGTTCATACCTTTGTTTAGCAACCTCAAGGATATCTGGGTCTGAACTTGGCTTGGTTTCTATGCTAAAAACACGCCCGACTTGTAAATAAGATTGGAAGGAAGGAGGTAGTCACAAACTCAAATGTGATTTACTTGGGAAATCTCTCAACCTCTCTTTCTTCTCAGTGGTACGAAAAGCTTTCCAGAAGGTGATTCAGAGAAGAAGCCTGATTCAGATGCTCGTAAGCCATCCTTAGTATTGTCAGACGGGCTCAGGTTGTGAGCTGACGCCTGAGCCAAATTTGCACACACCTCTGCTTCTACTTGTTTGGGGAAAGCTGGCAGGTTCTCCAGGTAGGAAAACTCATGCAGGAGAGTTCACGAGCTTTCTCCAAGCTCTGAGCCTTCTGTCTGTACCGTTTTATCAGGCACGTGGGTTGCAAGCATTGCTATGAAGGGTGATATGGATCTCAGCTCAGAGTAGGCAAGTTAGCTTTTTGCTTGGAATGGTCTAGATGAATGCTTTTGCTCTGTAGGAATGCATAAAACTGTCAAGTTAAATTAGGATGAATAATGGTAGCAATAACTCCTCTGTCTTCTTCATAATCAAAGAGTGGACAAAACCATACAGTCTGAGAAGATTCACTTGCTTATCGTGCTATAATCTTGGCTTTCTTCATGAACTGGTGGATGGGACTTTGGATCCAAATCAGCCTCTGTCTCAGCAGGTCAGGCACAGAGTGGGAGCCACTAGCTACAGTTGAGCCTGATCTTGTCAGTATAGTCCTTTCCCTGTCTCCAGTTCTTCGGCAACTAGCAGTTCAAGAAGCCTGGCCATATATAGGGCACAATATTTCAGTGTCATTCGTATTTATTTTATGGAGAATTTTCTATAGTCAACTACTTGAAGAATCAATGGCAGTACATGGAGACAGTCTCTAAATTGGAGACATTTTAAGGGTTTGCTTAGAAATCATAACCTTGTTACCGATACTTGAAAAATCTTTGTAGCTCATCAAATCCAGTGGGTATTTCTGTAGTCAGGAAGGAAATGTCTCCTCAGGTTACATTCTATTGCTATCCAGACCCTCTGTGTCTCTCTGGAGTGTATCGTGATATGGAACAGAATATAATGAGAATGCAGAATTCCTGTCAAACAATAACCCATGAGAACAGAAGAGGATTAGGGGTGTATGAAGCTGAACGCTCATCCGATCTGAATGTGCCAGTTCTGTGAACCATTCCACAGCTGACAGTTTTGGTGTGATGCACTCTGCAGAGAACTTTGTTTTTCTTCCTCTGCAGAGAAATTTTCTGCTGGGAATCTGTTGCATTATTATCTTCCAAGGCAAATGTTTGCAGCCCAGTGTAATGGATAATGAAAATGTGACTCATTTGGGGCATTTTAACCAGTGTGTGTGCCTGTGTGTGTTTGTGTATGCTTTGCATAATAAACCTACCCTGTTTTGAATGTTTGAAGTATCAGAACTGTTCCATGGGTTTTGCATCACATTTGCCACCAGGCTGAACTGCAGATCTCCAAAGTCCTCAATATTAGGACTCCTGTAAAAGCACATACTGAAAAAAGATGCAATTGTATTTACAGAGCCAGTGCAAGGAAAGCAAGTACCTATAAATGTACGAACTGAAGATAATCTGGGTCTTTTGGATATTTTTTTTAGTATCTTTTTTGATAAAACTGCAGTAAATTAGTGGTTTCAGATTTTTGATTACAGTAAATCCAAAAAGATAAATCCAGTGAATCTCTGTCCTCTTGTTGCCCTGAGATTATGAAGCCAATTCTATGTGGTGCAGTCTAAGCTAGTTACCAGAAAATAAAATGAAACTAAAAACTCCCACGCAACAGCTTACAACTCTTAAAAGAACATTTCTAGGTTTGCAGATGCAAAGATTTAAAAATTAACAAAATACCAGAATCAGTGTTGTTGGTGACTTTTCATTCACTTTCTTAGGTTGCAATCTTGAATAAAATAATCACATATGATTTCTGCCACTCTGCCAGGGGGATGAATCAGAATTGTGCTGTGAAGGCATCTGTTGTCTGTTAAGTCCCCTGAGTCATTTGTTACGCAAGTTGGATGCTGTGAAATGAATGAGGCGGGGGACATCAGGGAGAAAGCGGGTTGTCTGGTGGCTGAGGTAGATGAATGTCACTCAGGAGAACACGATTTAATCCGTGTCTCTGACACAAAGGTTGTGTGAGGAACTGTGCAAATCATTTAAACCAGGGTTGTTATTTCTTCTCATGAATAAGTGGAAGTTACGACCTGATCTTCCTATTGCCCAGAAGTGGATTTCAGTTCCTTTGTGGATCTCCCTGTTACAACCATATGTTTTCTGGCCCTCCTACTTTGCCCTTGCCCTGGTAAATTCCCTGGAGAGATGGGTCCCTTCATCCAGCAGGGGTTGTGTCAGGACCTTGGCAATTACCTTGTGGATTCTGTGGCACCTCCAAAGCTCTTGAGTCCTGAAAATAACTCAGGATGGGGCAGAAATGTCCTAGGAGGGGCGAAGGTACAGACCACGAGCTACAACCAATGAAGGAAGCTCACTAACCTCGTGATGTTTTCCCCAGTTTTGAGAACTAAATAATGTCAGATTATGTTCACATTAAACAGGTTGGAACTGACCTGCTCCTCCTCCCAGCAGTTCCCTAGTGCTGTCCCATGCAGACACCACACAGCTCATCAGCAGTACCGCAGCCGGCAGAGCCCGGCATAACAGGGACGCTGAAGATCTCACACAGGTACACTAGCAAGGCACAGGACTTGTAGTCAGGGAAAGGACTGAGATGAAAGATTTGGGGCTCAGTCTGCAACTCTGTGGAGGGCTGTGTTCAGTATTTCAGCTTTTCTGCTGAACTCTTGGGCTGCCTGTTCTTGTTCTGGTCCCACTCCAGACCCATGCCAACCTCTTCACAAACCACGTCAGAAATGTCAGAAACTCCAGATGTGCACCATTTAGGAATTCTTATGCCATTTTCACTCTTTCTTTTCCCAAGACTCCTTGTCCCTCACCGAATCTTGTGTCAGTCTTGGTCAGCCCTCAAACTTCTTCCTGTCCGTGTTATTCCTCTGCACTAGCACTCAGTCCCTGCCCATGGGCCCTCGTCCCATCCCTTGTGCTCTCCTGGGTGGTTTCTCTGCAGCAAATAGTCCCACCTCTTCCCTCAGCATGGCCATGCCCACTGCTCGGACCTACAGCACACTTGCTGTTTCCAGGATCTACCCCCTATTCCTCTTCCAGATTTCACAGTTTGCTGGCTTCTTCTGTTTTAGTCCCAGTTTCTATTCTTTGATGACATCTAGATCTATTCTTCCAATTTGAAAAATTCCACCTTTTCTACATAATTCCTTTTCCTCACCAGCTTTGATCTACCTCTTGTCTTTGTCCAACAGGAGGTAGGCATCTCCCTTCTCTGCGATGCTCAGTTTCAGCAGTGGGTGGATGGAGTGCAAGAGGGACCTGGTGCCTCATCCAGTGCCCAGGACTGCTCCAGCTCAGGGCACCTGGGGACAGCCATTAGAGAAAAAAACCGATTTCATTCTTAGAGGCCTGTGCTGCAGAATACTTTTTGAAAAACTTTATTTTTCCTGTGGCTGTGAAGCACGTATGATTCAGTCACATACAGAGCTTGTAAGGATCTGGGACATGCTCAGTGAAGTCAGACTGCCTGGGGATTTCAACTATTAAACTCTGGCAAGTCTTTATGAAGTACGTGTAAAGTGCTACTTGTCAAAGACTCATACAGTTTTAGGATGTGGATATGTTTCATAGGGAACAAAAATGTATAAATAAGGTTTACCCTTAACAAAAGCCCCACTCTTCCTCCACACACTGCAAATGACAAGAGTTCCAAAGATTCGCAACTACATTTTTAAAGTGTTGTTTAGCGGTTGTTTTTCTTTTTTTCTCTTCTGCTTTTGTTTTTAAAAAGATCATAGCAGCTTTTAAAAAATAAAGTAGCATGAGTGATGACAAGTGTGAAATCTCCAAAAGTTTCTCCAAGCTGCAAATTAAAACATGGTTATACAATAAGAAATGTCAGGCAGCCTTAGCTGACATGAAAGGATAGACACCAAGTCGAAGCACAAATAGGCCAGCTATAAATGTCCATATCTACAGGTCATTTAGCCAAAAATTTTCTTAGAAGCCAATTAGATTACCTTTAGTCCTTGTATTCAAGTACCACAATGCTGTAGTTTCACCCCAGTGGGAAACTAGGACCATGCAGCCACTTTCTTACCCCCGCACCAAGTGGGATGAGGGAGAGAAACGGAAAAGAAAAAAACCTTATGGGCTGAGATATGAACAGTTTAATAGCATAGCAAAGCAAGAGAAAAAAATAAACAGAATGTATAAAACAAGTGATGTACAGTGCAATTTCTTACTGCCCCTGACACCAATAACCCATTCATGCCCAAGCAGTGGTATTTGCCCCATGGCCAGCTCCAGTTTATATACCGAGTATGACATCATATGGTAAGGAATAACCCTTTGGCCAGCTTCGGTCAGCTGTCCTGAATTTGTTCGTCCCAGTTTCTTGTGCACCTGGTAGAGCACGGGATGCTGGAAAGTCCTTGACTACCAGGCAACAACCAAAACATCAGTGTATTATCAGCATTCTTCTCATACTAAATCCAAAACACAGCTACTAGAAAGAAAATCAACTCTGTCCCAGCTGAAACCAGGACACCCAACTAAGACGATACAGGCACGTAGATGAAAAGCAAATGCCTTTCCCCATCCTTCAATTTAATTTTTAAGAATCAGATCCAGATTCCCTTGTTCACTGAGGAGTAAACCACCTTAAAAGGAATGGAAAAAGTGAGTACATGTGATCCTGCTGGATTCACCACGCTGCAGTGGTGGTTTGGAGTCTGTCAATGGCAGCATCTGGCTTTGTGCATCCTCCTGGAGCAGTTGGGCTGCCTCTCCGGCACGTGCAGCTGAGCGCTGGGAAGCCACAAACAGGCCCAGTCACATCTGTCTGGCTGTGAAGTTCGTCTGAGAGGAGGAGGAGAGAGCAATCTCATAGCTCTACTGCTAAGTAATTTTTGTTGTGGAAACTCATTTTTAATTTGTTCCATACGAATCTTAGGAAAATGAATAATTTGAGAAGTTTATCATAATTCTAGTCTAGATAAACAGCTCAATAAAGAATGGAAAATATGTATTTAGTCAGAAGGCACCACTAAAAAATGTTCACATATGGCAATGATTTCCTCAGTATTCAACAAAGGATTGGCTCAGGAATCTTCTGCTGTAGATACAGATCAGATTTATCACTGCGGTAATGTCACCTGACTTGTATGATGTTTAAGCTGTGAGTCAGCAGAGTAGGTAGTTCTCCAGCATGTACAGTATTTATCCTGTCCTTTTCCACTCACTGGCACTGATTTTGTTTTTAACGTTATTGAGGAGTGATTCTTCATAGTTAAAGTTACAAATGAGTTTGTCTTCGAAGTTTGTTTTGGCTTCTCCCTGAGACCTACCCTGACACTCCGCTGCAGCAGGACTTCGGAGCCGGTAATCTGAGCTAAGAACAGGATAGTGAGTCTTTTCAAAATGTGAAGTGAGGTCTGGTGGATTACAGCTCTCAGAAAATGAAAGTCCTCCTACACCTCTCTGTTTTGCTGCTTTGTCCACCTTCCTCAAGAAATTAGCAGAGAAATGCTTTGTTTCTCTATGGGACATTCTAGATGTTTCTCCATCATCCTGGAAAGACAGCTCCTGTTTTACTCATCACAATTTAATGATAGATAGCAGCTAGAATAAGAAAAAAATGGCAAAGGATATGTATGTCAGCATAAGCTTTTTGTAATGAGCTGAACACACTGTGGATTTGAGTACTTGACGTCTGTGGGGCAGTGATGCAGTAAGAGCTTAATGTTTGAGGCACAGATCCGTAATTTTTAAGATCTAAGTGAAAATTATGGGCCTAAATTAAAAAAAAGTGACTCAACTAAATAACATCTGTGATCCTGAGGCCACTGAAGCTCCAGACCCTCTGTTCAGCCAGTGTGGCCCTGTGTGTGTTTTGCAGCTCTGTGCTCAGCTCGGAGCAGCCAGCAGCTGGTGGGACAACTGGGCAGAACAGCAACCAGACCCCGCGGGGCTCAGTACTGCTGACTGAGGACCCCTGACATCCTGCCAGCACCCACCTGCTCCTGAAACTACCCCTGACACCACTGTTGTGCTCCCTCCACTGAGCTACCTCACTGCTGCTACAGCACACTGTCCTTCTCTACTCCATCCTTCCTTAATGGTGAGGAAAAGCCACTTTTGTTTGAGACCATGAAGTGCCTCAGTGCTGAGGAAGGTCTGGAATTTAAAAGAGATTAAATCTCTCTCTTTTCCGTTTTGGTGATGTTTTCCTACAAAAACTTGGTAGGAATTGCAGGATGCCAATGCAAGGACATAAATTCCATCATGTACCTAAAAACTGTGACTTGTGGTACATGACACATAGATAGCTTTTCACTGGATTTCTCTCTCTGGACAACAATGCAGAGCACTGAAATTCAGTTCAGTGTTTAAATACTTTTGACTTAATTTAGTATATTATTGTTACTAGCTGCAGCAATTTCATCCTAGGCTTGCGAAGGGTAGGGTTCTCATATCTGAGGGTTGCTCAACTGGCGCAACCCTTGCATGCACCCACAACATTTGCTCTGTTAGTCCAGCATATCTGGGACATGTCACGCTTACCATGTGTGCAGTTCACAGACAGTCTGTGCATGAAATCATAGAGAAGTAGGGCTGAAAAGATCTCAGGAAATCTAGTATTCCAGCCCCTCAGCCCTGGATCACTAATGTCTCTGTGACTCTCGTAAGTTATTGGGGTAGCCTGTTCCTCAAGATACCTCACAGCATTCCAAGGCAATCTATTAATATTACACCAGGCTCACCATTTTTCTTGCTGCTTCTTTGCACTGCCATTTAAGCTCATAATGATTTTTTTTTTATTTTCTGCCCATAGACACAGAGAAAAGAGTACTCCTTTCCTCTTTGCAGCTGCTTTTCTGTATCTGAACATGGTTGTTCTGAGGCTACTCACCCTCCTTTCCAGTCTATACAACTTCTTTTCTTTCATTCTTTCCTGGCCAGACATATAGACTGGGTCTGGCACATCCAGTCTGCTGAATATAGGAGATTTGAAGTAGGACTGATGGAAAGCTTTGGAAACTAGTCTAAAAGAAAATAACATGGCAACACCATCACAAGGGCATCCGTTGGACACTACTCAACCAGAAACCAACTTTGGTTGACTGCTTTAAATTGGAGAGGTTAATCGATTTCAGATGAGGCAGCACTACAGATTTTTCACCCAGAAAATTCCACAGTAAGAGGGTTCCCTTTGCAGATGTGGGAAGTGAATACTAACATCATCATTAGAGCTGAAACCTGTAGAGCTGAAACCATATAATGAAACAGGCCATCTGAAGACATTTGTTTGGCTTAAAATAATGAGCTTTAGAAATGAGAAAGCATTATTAACTACTTTTACTTGCCTTTGGTTTATGAGCCTGTAGGGGTAGCATATTACAACATTTCCAGGTTTTCTCCTGGAAGCCTCTGTGAAAGAGACTGAAAACTGAGATACTTGGCTAATCATTTGGCTCTAGAAATAGAGGCTTTGGGAGAACACCAAATGTTGTAATTACATTACTAGAATAGGTGTCATAACATTTTGTTTCATTCTGTGTGGAAAACGAGAGAACTGCAGTTGTTGATGAGTTCTTGGATAGGAAAAAAGCAATTCACATAGGAACCCATATAGCCCTTTGTCAAACATCGAGCTTGATTCATCCCTACTTATCACTGTGAGGGATTTCAGACTGTTTTGACATTGTTTGACATGAAGAGAATTCAGATAGGGTCATAACTCCCTGTGCCATACATAGGGGGCCCATGGGCACCTGAAAGATTTACTTGGACACAGGGTCAGCAGAATCCGAGTTTAGTTGACACATTGCACAGAAAAATGCTGTCTGAGGTATGTCCAGGGTTATCACTAACTTTTACCGAGTTTGCTGTGAGGGGTGGAAACCTTCAACGTTTAATGTGCAAAATATCAGATAATCATTGGTGAGAATTTGTGGGCATATGCGCTTACATATCAGGTTGCCGCAGCACTAACTCTAAAAGATATTTTGCTTTCTATTGCTTAGAATATGGAGGAGGGAGAAATATTTAAAAGCAAGATAGAGCTACAATTATGTGCAATGTATATCAAAGTAGTTCAAATATTTACTTAATACACAATAATTTAAATGAATTAGGCATTAGATTACAATTGCAATCAAAATGTGTTTTCCCTAAGACTTTAGCTGTTCTAATGATGATTTAAGTGTAAAGGAAAGCCTGCTGCTTGATTGAAACATGTCCAAAAGGCATCACAGCTGACAGGAACTTGAATTGGTCTTCTGCATTCATTTCTGATAGCAGAGGCAACATAATCTGTCAGCAGATGTTAAGCAGGCAACATTTCTCTTTTGCTCCTAAAAGCAGCTGACAAGGGTCTGTAGCCTAAGTTAAAAGAAACAAACAAGTGCACCAAAACCAAAGTTGTCCAATTAAAATCGGATTTCTTCTTCAGACTGAAACACTCTTTAAAAAATATCAGGGACAACTAACAGGTCCTGATTATTTGTAGAAGTGAGTACTTAACATACTTTATACTGCTTTCCTAATTTTAGTGTTTCTGATCTCTCTGTTCTAGTTTTCTTGCTTGACCGTTCTGTTCAACTGTGGCAGACTGATTTACATTTCCTGAAAGTAAGGAACCTTGACAATGTTTTTGCCTTTTAGGCAGGAATATATGATCCTTATTTACCTCAAGAGCCTCCTGAACTTGCATACAAATTGCTTATTTTCTCTTTGTTGTATAACAATTTCTTATTTATCCTCTGTAAAGTGTGCCAGCTTCAAAGGGGGGATTATAAACTCTTAGCCCAATACTAGTTCACCCCAATAACCAGAGCAGCCTATGACCTAATGGTTAGAGACATCCAGTGTACTGAAGGTGCTCTAGGATATGCACAGCATCCATATGGACTTAGCAGATATGACCTAGGAGAGAACTCAGTTTTTTTGGAGTAGTAGCGACAGTGTCAGGAGACCAGGTAGATAACATTTTATGTCTATATTTGGGCAAATGAAGTGGGCATGGAGGATGGCATTTGGTTGTCGAGGTGTTGGAGCTCACTGCTTTTTGAGACACCCTTTGCCATTCCAGGAATCTTCAAGATACTCTTAAACTCATAAAGTGTCACTAGGTGCCTGTGTTCAGGAAATCAAGTCCTAGTTTGAGAGCTGAGTTAGGCAGCTGAGTGCCAGCGTAATCCCCACATGGAGAAGAGAGAACTACAGCAAAGTATCTCAGGTCCCAGTCCAGAACATAGGAGCTCATTCCTGGGAAGAAGACTTTTATACTCATCCTTGTCAGCATATCCCACAGAAATGTTTGCAGAGGCTTCTATGAAGAGATAGCTTTCTGTAGAGCCCTTTCTTGAACGTGATTTCTCTTTATCCACAGTGTAGAGCACAGGGGAATCTGGTCACTGGGCCCTTCTGTGCTGAGAGCTAAGAAAAGGAAGAGATTTATGTATTTATGTATTTATTTTTTAATGTATGTATTTATTTATTTATTTATTAATTGCTTTGGATGTAGCTTCATCTTTCTTGTTGTCCCCAGCACAGGCACAGAATCTGCTGGAACATCCCTCATAGGAAATTACTTTCAGGCTCGTGTGCAGAGAAACTCACTGTTAATCAATACAAATTGGATGAAACATAGTGTGTGAGCCATAAGCTTACATTGAAACAGAACATACTTCTAGGAACAGAAGAGAGGCCAAAACTAGTTTTTGAGTCTGTGCAAGCAGTGGCACTGATTTAGTTTACTGTAGACTAAAATCTCACTTTGATTAAAGTTTCAGTGTTAGAAAGACCTGTTTGTGGGACCCCGGGGTATCTTTTGATAGCTGCAGACTATTAATTAGCAATTAGTTCGTTAGTCAAGACCAGATTAAGTAACCACAACCACAGGGTACAGGAAGTTTTTCTTACACTTTTCTCGACTGTGGATGCACAGACATGAGCCTTGTCCCTTAATATTTAGGCCTTGTTCAACGCTTCCAGAACATGAGTTTTCTCTTGCAACTAAAATCAAGCTTTTCCTCACCTGAAAATATGTGAAAGAGTACAACATTTTTTTGATTGTAAGTGCAACAAAGCCCTTATATTCAGAAAAAAATATAAGTGATCCAAACCAGATTTCTCCCAGACTTTCAGTTCACTTTAAATTAAAAAAAAAAAAAAAAACGAACCCCAAACCAGCAAAAAACAACCAAACCAAAACCCCTGGCATGTGTTTTAAAATCTCGAAATCATTTACACTTTTCCTTCAGCTCCTAAAGCAAAGAAAAATCAATTTTGTCCTAGTTCTCCCCACACCTGTTCAAGAAGTCTACACTTCTCTTCAGCTGCAATGAATGACCAACCGAGTCTTTGACCAGCACTGAACCAGGGCCAGGGTCCTTAATGCTGCCCTTGCTAGAAGTCTCCTTCCTTTGTGCACTGGGTACAATAATGACAGAGCACAGAGTAGCCAGGGGGAGTACACGCTGCAGTTTGCACAATCCTGCAGTTACGGGTTTCTGCTTCTGTCCTCGGTGATGCCTTCAGGCACATCGCCCTTACGAGTTCCTGCGGGAACACAGCTCCATTGCTTTTTCTCTTAGCCGAGCCAGTGCCTTAGAGCCACAATTTACAGTCCATAATGCCTGCGCTTTGGTAATGGAATGACCCAGACATGTTAAATATTATTCTTATTCTTACTGCAGAGTACCTGATCATCTGAATGGACTCAAAAATCACCTTCTTCATTTTACTGTGACATATCATGTATTTTTGTTGATTTCTGCATCTTAAAATATTTTTTAATGTAAAAAGTTCGATTCCCATTTTGATCAATAGCCTTACAGTGAGCTGCTCATTAAAATGCCTTGCTTCGTTACTCTACTATATACCTTCATGTAATTCCACTTGAAAAAAACCCCAAACAAATCCCTAAACAAGGGTTTCACCCAAACCAGCAAAGCCTGTTTAAAATCTATGGCTCACAGTTCATCCTCAGAGCAATTTCTGGATGGTATTCATGCTTCATTTAGCTCTGCATTTTCTTCTCCGAGAGCATCTAATGAACACACTCAGGATTTAACAGTTTCCTTTCCAAAAAGGTGTAATTTCAAGATAAGAAAGTGTTATAATTCACAAAAACCAAACAACCAAACAATCCCTGGGCTGGCCTTTTATCTTTTTTAAGCAGAAAGCCTCAGGTTGATTTCATGGCAGTATTGATGTTCTTGTAGTAAAGGGATCAATCTGCAGTATTTAGACTTTGACTGTAAGATAGACAAAAATCTCTTTATTTCCCAAATTCGTTTAGCTCTGGGATACCAGCTCATGTTATCACATTGTAAGTTGTAATTATGAAATTTTGATTAGGATTCTGGTCTGAAAAGCAGGGTTTTTCCATTGTTCTACATCCCTTTATTCACCTGTACTGACCAATCATTTACGTCATTAAGCTTATCTGGGCATTATTGTTCAGAAATTAAAAAGTTGCATGCACTTTAGTCTAGCACACTGTGTGCCCACAAAAAATTGGAATATTTTCCACTACTTATAATAATCAGCAACACTGATCAAACTAGCAGTGAGTGTTGTCAGCTGTTATTCACTTGGAATGTCCTTGGAAACCAGACAGAAAATAATCTATTTTGAGAGTTAATTACCTTGTTACGTTACATGTATCTTACATGTAAACATGTATGTAAACGAGTAATCCTCTCCTTTTGACATTAGTCACGTAGAGAAAGTGTTTAAGATTGTTATCAACAGCAAAAAATACTTCTGCTCCTTTAACTGTCATCGTGGACTTTTTATGGAGAGACGTAATTCAGTGCTTTTGGGAAATAATATATTGTTGCCTGTTAAATGACTAAAACCAGCTCTCCCCGCATCTTTCTTCTTCAAATGTACATCTAGAAATCTCTGTGGCTAGATCTTCAAATGAATTTTGAGTAAGAATGCAGCCAAAACCTCTGAAGAAAAATACCAATAGCACCTCAGTGTCTTACTCAGATTAACTGACTCAGTGGAAATCTGGTTTGGGGCATATTAGACCACTGTAAGGATGCACAAGAGCTGTGGGGAAAAAAGTAGTAATTAACAATCTGATTTAAGCAGTAGTCTTAAACTAAATGTCAATAGTAAGAATTCTGAGCCTAAGGTTACACATACGTCCATGTGTCTGGTTGAATCAGGACTTTCGCTTGTATTTATAGGAACAAACTATTTTTTACCTTTTATTTTTTTTTTTTTTTTCTGTACAGAAATAAGTAGACACTCAAATTAATGTCCTCCACAGTTTCCTTGCAATGCCAAAATACGTTTCTTTCAACTACAACGAACTCATGGATATTTCGAAGTTACCCAGCTTCATATGATACACAAACCAAATGCCAGTGAAACTAACAATGGTCAGGTGCCTAATTGCATTTATTGCTGTGGTCCATAGAGTCTGCCTTTGTGGCATATCGCCTACATGTATGGTTTTCTAAGAACTGATTTCTGCATACCCAAAATGACATGATCATCTGATACTAATTATTGGTCAGTTTAGGTAAGGTAATCTTCCTTGCTCCCGTTCCATTGCTGTATAAGCACAGATGATAATGGTCAAGAACAGTGCAGACAGTGACAGAAAATAATTTTGAAAATGTTCTCCGTTGGCAAGACAAACACGTTTTTGGTTTTATTTTTTATTCTGTTCACATCTATCATCTCACTAGAGATGATGCAGCCAAAGAAATATTCCTACTCATTTGATTTCTCTGGTTTAATATTAATATTTGACCATGACTCCCTGGCTAATTCCTATGGCAAGGGATTTCCAGATTGACTCTCAGTGGAGCACAAAACAGTTTAGCTGCTGTTATGAGACCAAACGGTGTGCATTCAATCTGGCATAGCCACAGGTAAACTAACATGAAGGGCAAGAGAATGATAACCAAGACTTGGAAACCAAAACCTCTTGGATAGTCAAAACAGTCGTAATTCCATGATTCAGCACATCTCAAATCATGCTCAGGCCTTCATGCTATTGCAGAACACTTTTCCCAATGTAAATTTTACTTTCTGACCTGAGCTTGCAGCAGATCATCTACAAGATTAAATACGCTCCTGGTTTTCTCAGTGGTTCAGTCATTCGGAAGTTTTCATCTCTGGAAAACCTCACCTGCAGAAAATCACCAACTTCATCTTGAATGTCCCATGGTTTCCTACCTCCAGTTCTCCAGCCAGACGGATTTTTTAAGAGCTGAAGTCTTTTAATGGTTTGAAAGTTTCTCGTAATTTCCAGTTTAGGTGTAGCCCTGGCTATTGTACACGTGCTGTTAACCTGCTGCTTGAGAAGTGTAGCTTCCAGTAGTAGCACAACACGAAAACGAAGAATCAAAGGTGTATTAGGATGCCAGAAGTTGGGACCTATGCTACTTTGTAATGCTGTAGCTCCTTTGAAGCTAGCATATGACTTGCACCGATTTCGGTAGTGCCATTCAGTACATGGATCATTACTACCCAGGAAAGCCAAAATGGGCTTCAGTCCTGGTTCAAGTCCAAATTACTGGTAATAAAAGCCTCACAAAATGGCATGGCTCCACGAGATCTCAGAAAAATATATTTGCATCACAAACACTATCCCAGTAAAAGTGGCCCTCTTCCTGGCAGAGAGGTGAAGGACTGGATGGACATGTGCTTGAATTATTCCTTCTTAATACTGGTTAACCAAGCAATAAGGCCTTCTTTTACTACAGTACCAGGAGCCAGGAGAGACTAAGATTGTCAGAGCATCCCTGTCTCTTCCTCTGATAAATTACATCTTTGAATAAAACTGTGTGATGAAGAAAAAGAGCTACCGGTTCAAATGTTACTATATCAATGTTAGAGAAATGTTCCTTTCATGCAGAATAGCTCAGTTTGATGAGTGCAGGGATTCTGTTCCAAGCCCTTTCTGAGAGCGCCGTTTCAGCCAGGGGCTCGCAGCTTCCCATGGCACTGACATTCCGCAGCCTCCGGGCACAGTCGGTTTGGTCCCTACAACTCACATCCCCAAGAAATGAGGCTTTTCCACAGTGATTCCCTCATCAAGGAGAGAATGGGCTGACCACAAACACACCAAGATCGGAACGTAATTCCACTTACGTGATCTAGCATCATGTCCATAATTTGACTAAACAATTTCTTAAAGAATAAGACTTCAGCAGCAACAAACCAATAAAAATAGATTTTTGCAGAATGATGGAGGAAGGGAGGAAGGGCTGGGGAGGAGACGTTGACAGTAAAAGAGAGATTCTCCCTATAATTATTTTCTAAAGCTCTGATATACTTTGTGAAGTGATGGGCATCATCTCATACTCCAAAAACAGAGAAAAAAAAACAGGTAAGCAGTTTAGTAGATGGTCGGAAATATGGTATGAGAGAGATGTGATAGGAGAAATGTACTAATCATGACTCATCTTTCTTGTTGATAGAAACTGGCTGCTCATACTAAGTAGACGAGTCTCTGGATAAATGGTCAGCACCAATGTATTTCACTAGTATTAGACTGACATATCATTATCTGGTTTTCTTCTTACATTTCTGTCTCTTCTGTTTGGGATAGGTCCTCTTGGAAAGAATTTCTGTTTTTCTTAGTGCTACTCTTTAGCGCAGGGGAAAGACGAGTCATTTGGCACCTTAACCTTTTCCAAATACATGAACAGCTCAACCTTCCCATTCAACCAGGGAGTCAGAGGAGGAGCAGGAGAAGGGAAAGTTATGAGGCAGAAAGTGGGAAGTTGGTAAGGGGTGGAAAAAATGACTTAGCTTAGGTGATGTGGTAGAAAAGAGGAGAAACATTTCTCTAAGAAAAGGGAGAAAGCAAAAGGTTTGAAATAATCTGCTGTTAGAGTTTTCCATTATAATTTTGGTAAGGTACTCAGATACCATGGTGATGAGCACAGATGAAATATCTGAGCACTCTGGGATAGAATATAGTCAAACAAAAAGGATAATTAAAATAGTGCTTATTTAGATGAGGGATAATGTCTCAGTTCCTATGCAAATGAGCATAGTTAAAGGATCACTTGCCTTTTTATGAAAATGAATATTGAAAGTTTGATGAGAAACTCGGGAGAGAAACAGTCTGGAAGTCAAAGCAAATGCAATCTCTATATGCAAATGAAATCAATTAATTTTAGCAGCCGTGTATGAGTGTAAATGAGAAAATCAATGATTTTCAAAATGTAGTAATTTGATAGCCATTAGTCTCATTAGACTTTCTTTTTAAAGCTTAATTATTCAAAAATACAACCCGATTGAAGTGTGGTTTAGAAAAGACATATTCTTAAATTAATTACAGTAGTGTTTTTCCCTGTAGCATGAAGATACAGTGTCAGTACATGGCTTTGTAGGTGGAAATGTGACCTTTTGCTGGACTCAGGACTTTATTTTGCTAAAAAGAGCTCCAAACCTTTACAGATCACCTATATTTCTACGCAGAAGGATGTGAGTAGTACCACTGAAGGAGGTGGAGGATGTCTTTTTTGCATCTCATGTGGACCTAGCCCGTGTTTTTCAGGAACGTGTACAGCCTGAGGAGTCTTAATGAAGATTTGAATCTGAGCAGAGAACCAGCCAAGGACATGTCACCCTGGGGACTGTGACTCCTCAGCACTGGCTCGTTGAGGGCTCACCCTTCCTCAGCCGTGTCAAGGGGAGGAATTTCTGCTCATCATCTTCAAAATAACCTCCTGGCTGCAGCACTTACCCAGGAAACGGTGGACTGAGATCATGTTCTTTGTCACTACGGGAGAGATTTAAACAGATTATGATTGTAATTTTTTTTCTTTTTTTTGAGAATTGTCTGTGAACTCAGTGAACTATAAAGACACGTCTAAAAAGTACGGTATCCATTCAAGATGAGATTTACTGTTTGCATCACCTACATCTATAAACAGAATAGCACCAGGGCCTCTCTTCTGAGCATGAGGGTCTGGTCTGGTTTGGCTGAGTTCATCCTGTTGAACTCAGTCACCATCTAAAAAAGGTGGCTGCATTCAGACTGCCTGACAGGGATGGGCCCTGGCTTTGCTAACTCCAGAACTACACCGGTTCCCAAATGGAAATTGTTTGTATGAATTCTGCCCAGCTCAGGCCAAAATTGTGCCATGGGCCACTCTTAAAATTTTGTCATCTTAGACAATGAAGTTCATATCCTTGGGACACCCCATGGCACCGTTTAATTTACTAGTGTTGATGAACTCTACTAAATGAATTATTCCAAAATGTCTTTTTTTTTTTCTTGCAGGAGGTGCGATTACCTGGATTCTTAGCTACAGTTCTTCATACTGTCTGAGGATCTGCCCTACGGCGTTTCTGAGGAGCGGGTTGTAATAACTCACTCTACTGCTGCAACACTTGCCTACTGCCGCTCCTCCATCCCCCTTTTCCACTCCTCAGAGATCTCCCCCTCACTTCTCCTCTGTCACCTCCAGTTCAAAATAATCAAGATATAAAGAAGATGTACTTTCAGAAGGCCAATTAAACACAGCAGGGCACCAGCTGAGATGAAGAGCTGCAGTGAGTGAATTTAAATCAAGCTGCAGTTTCTGAGAGATGATCTCTGTACCATCACTGGAATATTTGTTAACAGTGGCAAGGACTTCAGGCAGATCTGCACATCACCAGGGGAAGCTAAGTCTTACTTGGTAGCGTTGTGTAGGCCAGAAATATAAATTAAAAACAAAAAAAAAAGAAAAAAAGGTTAAATTATTGCTTGTGAACCACAAACACGGCTGCAAAATTTTATACTAAGCCCTCCTAGGTGACAGAGAAATGAGGAGCAGAAGAGAAAGAGGCACAGTTGGGTAAATCACAGTATTAGCATACATTTATATGACATGTGATCGTAATGGCTCAGGACTGCAGAGGATTTAAAAAATAACTCTCTTTTATATAAGGTGACTATGCTTCAGTACTAGCATTATCATCTCGCTTCTGTAGTCTGCTTGGCAGAGATGTTTTTCAGACACCACTCCACTGAAGAAGAGCCACTTAAAAAAGGGAGGAATCAGTGCGACCCGATGGATTTTAGACTCCCCACAATTTCAAAGAACCCAAAATTTCAGCCCCCACTGTGGAACATCTCCCCCAGCTCCACTTTCTCATTCTGCTGCAAAGCCCTTGACCCCCTGTGATGTGAGCGAACCTTGTGCCCCTTGGCAGATGGCGAGGGCCATGTTCTGTGTGTGCCTTGTGCCGCCGCTGCTGAGCTGCCCATCACCCCGCACCCGATCCCTTGCTGCCCTATGGCCCCGCACCAAAGATTCTGCTCCCATCTCCCTGCAGCGTCTGGGGTGAAAGCAGCAGCTGTGCCGCTGCGCATAGAGTGCAGTGAGGTGGTTTAGGATGGGACGTGAGTAATTTATGCAGCTGTCTCTGCAGCACAGAGCTGGGAAATAAAAGGTCTTTTTCTAAATAGCATCAGGCCAGCTAGCCAGGTGAAAGCCCTTGGAGGTTGTTCGTGATGCCTTCTGGCACCGAAAGCAGTGGGAATTTTCCTTTTGTTTTCATGCAAGCAAGCTAAGAGATAGGACAGATACAGGACTTTCTGAGTTAGTATCTCAGTTTGCAGTTTGCTTGACTATCTCATGGTGAAGGACACATTGTGTGTCCTGGATTACCAGTATAGCGAAACATTTGCTACGTGCTGTGGCTGAGAAAATGGCTTTCTTAGACAAACAAGAGAAAATGAAATTGGAGTGAAATATCTTTTCCTGTCTTCTGTGACGCTTGCAGGAGTAACAACATTGGAATATATTTCCAGAGTGCAGAGCGTCCCGTAGCTCCATGTATGTGTGTCACTGGGAGACTCTGCCAAGGCAGGAGAGGAGTCACAGGACTGCTTCCATCAGCCACAGCAGAGCAACCGAGCACTTTGCGAAACATCCTGAAGACCAAGCGTGTGTCCCTCTTAGCGCCCTAACCAACAGCAACAGCAGCAGAAGGATTTCAAGGCTCAGCCTCTTTTCAGAGCTCTGCCCTTAATAAATGGCTAAACTCTGCACTTAATAGTAAGGGCTGGTGAAATTTAAATGGGTTACAGTGCCTGAGCTTGACTTTTCTTCTTCCTTTTGGAAGCAGGACTTAAGACGGGCTTATAAAATCCGAAGAAAGGCAGCTGTGACTAATTCTTGGCTGCAGCTGGGGGAAAGAGAGAGGGGAGAAATAAAGGGCAAAAAGGGTTTTCTTGAGCACTCACGCTGGCCCAACCTCTGTCTGCTCAGCCTGTTGAGACTAGACAAAGTGACTGCATGGCCCATTCCAACTAGGTCTATGGAGAACCCCAGGTACATGGCCTGATAGTTATATGAACTAATAATATAAATCATAAAATTAAATAGTATGATTTCATTCTGCAAATGATTTGGGAACGTAGTTTACAGGAAAGACACAACACAAAGGAAAATTGTATTGCATGGTATAATTCTTCATGAGTTTTTTGTACTTTAATATGATATAAAATTCATATTAATAGGTGTCATTTTTATGAAGAAATTTATAGCCAAAATATGGCAACTTCTTTGATGCAAGAGTTACATAGAGAAAGTTAAATTTGACCATTGGTCTACTTTTTATGGTTTTTATTTGTATGGGTATTTTGGTATGAAATGGTGAATTGTTTAAACTTGAGAATTTTTATATTATATGCTTTTTTTACTAGCCACTTTGTTCATGATCAACTTTTCTGTGGCATCAGTAAAAAAATATGGGATCTGTCCATGGGCCAAGATGACATCTGCACTTTTTCACTTGCATCAGCTGAAGAATGTATAGCCTAGAGACACAATTAATGCTAGGCTGGCCTCTTCCCCAAATTAGTGGTCTCCTATGCATAGGTTTATATGCCATATGTGAAGGGCCAAATTAGTCCCACTTGGGTCACACTTTCCTTGATCACTTCAAGAGCTAACTCCACAACAGTGGCTGCTTGTATAGAGGTAATTTTCCATGGCTGAACTAGTATTTACCTGCAGAGAGATTTTTCCATTAAACATTCTGTGTGAGATGTTAGGACATAAAACACATCAAGATATATTTATTAGTGAAAATCTATCAAGATTAAATCTCTCTTCTGAGACAAACAAAATCTAGGTGCAAAGACTGTTGCTATTTTCCTTCTTTGGCTGGTACTGTAAAAAAGTACCCTAAACTGTATCTGCATACAGATGTTGGGAGTCGTCTGCTTTCTTCACTGTGGCTTCAGCATGGTTCCTCAAGGACAAAACCACAGGTCCCTTACCTGACCTAAAGGGCCAGTGCCAGGACATAATAACCAAATGTGGTCAGGCACACAGAGATGGTTTGGTACGTGGCGAATACCGATGTCTGGCTGGGTAAAGGATTATTTCATAGAATCATTTCAGTTGGAAGAGACTCTCAGGATCATCGAGTCCAACCATAACCTAACTCTAGCACTAAACCATGTCCCTACGTACCATATCTACATATCTCTTAAACACCTCCAGGGATGGTGACTCCACTACTTCCCTGGGCAGCCTGTTCCAATGCCTGACAACCCTTTCCATGGAGAATATTTTCCTAATATCCAATTTAAACCTCCCCTGGTGCAACTTGAGGCCATTTCTTCTTGTCCTATCACTTGTCACTTGGGAGAACAGACCAATACCCTCCATGCTACAACCTCCCTTCAGGCAGTTGTAGACAGTGATAAGGTCTCCCCTCAGCCTCCTTTTCTCCAGGCTGAACAGCCCCAGTTCCCTCAGCTGCTCCTCATCAGACTTGTGCTCCAGACCCCTCACCAGCTTTGTCACTCTCCTCTGGACTCCCTCCAGCACCTCAATGCCCTTCTTATGATGAGGGGCCCAAAACTGAACACAGGATGCAAGGTTGGGCTTCACCAGTGCCAAGTACAGTAGGACGATCACTTCCCCAATCCTGCTGGCCACACTATTCCTGATACAAGCCAGGATGCTGTTGGCCTTTTTGGCCACCTGGGCACACTGCTGGCTCATGTTCAGCTGGCTGTCAGTCAACATCCCCAGATCCTTTTCCACCAGGCAGCTTTCCAGCCACTCTTCCCCAAGCCTGTAGACCTGCCCGGGGTTGTTGTGACCCAAGTGTAGGACCTGGCACTTGGCCTTGTTAAACCTCATACAATTGGCCTGAGTCCAATGATTCAGCCAGTCCAGATCCCTCTGTATGGCCTTCCTACCCTCCAGCAGATCTACACTCCCACCCAATTTAGTGTCATCTGCAAACTTACGAAGGGTGCACTCAATCCCTTCATTCAGATAATTGATAAAGAGATTAAACAAAACTGGCCCCAATACTGAGCCCTGGCCTTGCTATCCTTGGCAACCCTGCTATGGGGTTGAGAATTGGAAAGTAAGGGAATGTATTGGGCATTATTAGATTTGGGCATGTTGGTTTATACTGGGAAAGCAGAAAAAAGATGATAGGATATAGAAGAAGATGGGAGTTAGGACCTTCCTAACGTGCAATACAATTTAATTTGTGCAGTCCTTCTCCTCCATTTTGTTTCTGAACCAGAATTCATGGCCACCTCTGATGTGCTTTGGTTGGGAGGCACCAAAGACATAATACTCAAAAGAACTGATACTTATGTTTGGGTTGTGGGCTTTTGCCTACATGCTAGAACACACAGGCTTTCCCACTGTTCACATAAGAATATCAGTACAATGTTTTGATGAAACCTCTAGGTGATCAAAATTTTGATCACATATTTTGGAAGACAATTCAGAAAACATTCAGAAAAAACACAAAGGAGGCAAGAAATGTTTCAATTTTTATCTTCTACATTTAAAATGGCCTGGATTATTTATTATACGTGGTATTAAGTTATCACAGTTGTATGGGAGAAAAAAATATTTTTAAAAATTTGAATTTATCTTTGAAATAGTTTAAAGAAGGATCATAAGATATTAAAAATCCAGTATCAGAATTATTTCTTTGTTTATCATGGGGTGCAGTTGGACATGGGGATATTCTTTAGTGCCTTTACTATACAATTTCATGCCTTACTGTCTGGATTGTTTTCCAGGACAACACTGCTTCTGAATTCCCAGTTTTTTGACTATTCAACTACGGGATAGTTGCAACATAGGAGCAGCACTTTTTACCCTAAATGACTGACATGTTTGCAGTCTTAACGTTTTTTTTTTTCTTGATAATATGTGTATGGGTGTTTATAAACTCACATTTCTTCACGTTGTTTTTAAAATGTTATTATAAGAGAACAATAATTTGAGGGCCACTGTCATGTCAAAATTCCATAATTTTCTTACATTCTTCAAAACACTGTACACTAGTGGATCATCATACTAGCTCTGGGAACTTAATGGATATCCTCATAAGATGCAACTTGGAAGCTATTTTGAAGTAAAACCAATAGGATGTTAGAAAATGAGAAATAGTGAAAGGAAGAGAAAAAACATGGAAATGAAGGTTATAATGTTAGAGAGAAAACAACAAAAAACTTCCCTCCAAAATTCATAGGAAGACATATGAACATTTTTGTTACTGTGTAACATCCGTGTACTTTGCCATTAAAATTAAATAGCTTTGTCTCTAGGGGGAGAAATGTAGCTATATGATCAAATAACTGCCTTATGCTCTTGTTTTTTTCCATGATCAGTTCAACCATGTATTTATTCACCAAACTCATTTGAATTGCAGTGGTAATCAGAAAGAGGAAATGGTCTCTATCTATCATCCTGTTTCTAACAAGAAGAGGTAACAGACCGTTTTAGTTACAGTGCATTAATGCTCATTACTGCCCTAATGAAGATTTGTGTTGCTTTTCCAAGAACCGTCAAGCTAATCTTCAATTTCCTCCTAGCTTTCAAAGAAACATCAGTTTTCACATGACTTCGGTCCATTGGAGCAAACAAAGAGGTATTAGTCTGGCCATTATAAAACATAGTTTCATAAAAGAAATTAATATAAAAATCATGAGGTAACATCTAGTTATTTCATTACTGTGGCTAAATTCTGTGAATTTGGCAGACACCAGCTGACTCAGTCTCTGTGCCTGGACTTTCCTCCCTGCAGCTGTAGCTATACTGCCTAATATAAGGCCAGTATTAAACTACTACCTATTAAACTATTATCACATATTCATATTGTGATATATTATAGTAGCCAAATGACCACTGCAAATCTTGCTGAATCTAGATTTCTACATAATCAGTATCATTTCAGGTGTTTTCATTCTTACAGTGAAATGCTCAGGCTGCAACGGGAAGTCCCAAATGCTCTTGGCTGATAACTTGTCTTGATCTGTCACCTGCCATTACAAAAACCCCAACCAAACACACCTGGCAGTTAATACTTCTTGGGAGCTTCTTGTGTTTGCTGTGTTTGTCCTTTCTCAGTGAGATTAAGATGCAAAGGAGAGCCAAATGCAGGGCCTATTTCACATCACAAAAAGAAAAGCATGCCACAAAACCTGCTTTTCTGGTGCTCTGTGTCACTGCTGTCTTGGGACTGGACACAGTTAACAAGCAGACAAGCGACTGAATTTTCACTTACTAATGCAGGCATTAGCACGTGTATCCTCTGTGAACTGTAGGTTCAGGTTTTCACTCTGTTTTTGCACCCAGCAGAATTGGGTGTTTGTTCAAACCAAACACCTGTTTAAATACCTTGCTGTATCAGGCAGCCTCAAACATCTGAGGCTCCCAACACATAAGGGGTTACTTTCCTGAGCTTTGTATCAAGCATCTGTTGGAACACGTTCATCCTTAGAAACTACTTGACATTTAGAGACAAAGAATTCTGAAGAAAGGAAGTACCTTAGTGGACTTAGGAACATTTAAATGCATCCTAAGGAAAGAGCAGCTTGAGTGTTGTTTGAAGAGCTTTAATTTTGTTGGCAGGGCTACTGGGAACTAAGAAAGCCCTTTACACTTGGAAACAAGCATGCCAAACCATTTCCTTTGCGTATCTTGTTCTGCAGAAGTAACAGAATATTCCATTCCTGCATATTTTAATAATGCCAAGGGAAAAGGTGTATGCAGAGTCAAGGAAAGCAGCTTTCTGAGCAGGGTGTTTCTGCTGTTCCCATGGTTTATGCGTAACAGTGGTGACACACAATTCCTCCTTCCTATGGAAAGGATATCTGTCACAAAGCGAAGTGCTGTTGCTCTCTGAAAAAATGACTTTTTTACCGGTAGCAGCTTGGCAGGAGTTTGTTTTAGTTTTTAGGTATGTAACTTGCAAAGACTAAAATGGGCTCTAGGGATTTGATTATCGTTCTATTTTACATCTGCTTTCATCAGCACAGTTCCAGTGCCTTGATTCGTGTTGGTGAGAATGAGAAAATTAGGCTCTGAGTTTCCAGTTTTTACTATGCAGGAAAACTAACATTATTATAAAGAAAAGCAGTTTAAGGATACTGTGGAGTATGTCTACATGGAGATACAGATCACTGACTGGAACTACATATGGCAGTCAATTCTGTGCCCAGTAGTAGGTATTTGAAGAATAAAGAACTTAATTGTGAACAGCTGTTTCCACATACTTAATAAAGTGTGCATGGCCAGTTCAAACTCTATAAAGTGTTAAACAGAGTTTTATAAAACACATACTGGGGCCATGCACATTTTTCAAAGAGTGCATCAGTATTCTGACTGTTAAGTCCTGCCTATCTTCTGTTTTCAGAGACAGACCTCTGAAAGTATTTCTTTTGTTTTTCTTAGTGTAACTGAGGCTTGGCTGACCCCTAATATTTATTAAAAAAGTGGCAATTCTTACACAAAAGGAGAACTAAGTTATTATTGTAGGTGTCTTTCTGCCTCGACTATTCTGTTTTGTGATGTTAAATGAGTAAATGATAGTGGCTTTCAGGCTGTTTTTATTCCAGCTTGACTTATGGCTTCAGAACTATCAGGAATGTCAGCATCCCAGGGGAGCTAGTAGGGATCAGAAATTAATATCATCTAGTTAATCGGCAGCGTATGAGTGGGAACTTAGAGCCCTGGGCTTTAGAAAGGACCCACAGCTGTTATTCATCCACCCATCAATTCCATGTTTTTCTTTTCACAAATGATTAGAAAATACTAAGGTGTATGGCCAGCCATGGAGGTTTGAAAGGTCCTATGGGGCCTGAGTAACTAACATGTTTTCACTCCTGGTTTGAATGCAGAAGTCACGGGGTTGAACAAATGTCCATTTCCACCAGTGTATCTGCACTGGACTTGCTTACCTGCCTCCAGTGGATCTCAGCTCTGGTACTGCAGAGTGGCCATATAGATTTCTTGGTTTCCAAATGAGTCTCTCTGATGCAGTAGGTCAAAACTGCAAGCTGATACATATCTTTGAATCACTTCTTGGTTCCAAGGAGCAGAAATTATTCTACAACTTTCTTCAGAGGCCAAGGACTTCTGGGTCTGAATTTAAGCTGGTTCAGGGAAGAAGCAGAGAAACTCTGCAATGGGTTAAGCAATAATGGTAAGACAGCTGGATGAGAGGATGCAGCTGTGAGGACCAAGTTATGCTGCGAGTTTTAAAGGCATTTTGAGAATTGCTGTGATTTAGCAGAAGTTTGACTAAATTAGATGAAATAAAATCTCAGCAATAGTTTTAATAACTGGAATTTACACCTGTTGAAATAAACACAGTGTAGAGAGTACCATCCTTAAAGTTTCCGCATCACTACCTGAAATACATAGACTTTGTTCTCAAAAGTACGTGTTTTTGTGTTTTATGTGAATGCACAGTATTTTGCCAATTAGCACCAAGTTTATACATGTAAAACTAAATCCAAATAAAAAGTCAACAAAGCAGTTTGGCCAAATGAAGATCGAAAGGGTTTTAAACAGTATTTAAATCTCTCCACTGCTCGGTTTCCATGCTCCTGTTTCTTCAGTTGGCCTTTAAGCCCAGAAGGAGAATAAACTTGCACATCTGATATAAATAATATATTTTTTTTAAAAAGTGGGAAAGTCTTTGCTATTGTTATTTGAGCCCTTCTCTCACTTGCATCTTGCTCCATGTCTAGGCAAATAATGCTAAACAAACATGAATATTATCAAGCACAAAGCCAAGCAAGGTCAACAACACCGAATGACAATTATCTGTTGATATTTTTTTAAGTGGTTGTGTTCATGGCTCTTCGCGCCCAATTATCTTTTACTTTAGACTTTTTAATGTGATTTACTATGTTTATTTTTGATCATGGCTGAAAAAAGATCTCCCAGTTTCCTCGTGTTGGTGCTTTATGCAGGTTATCAAGAAGTCTGGGCTCCTCACACCTACTTCCCAGAGCAGCCGAAGGGCTCACAGCTGTCACATCTCTCCTGAACGGACCTGGCACTAGAGGGCGATGGAGACATACACTTTTGCCAGTGTGTCTCAACGATTTGTTAGAAAGCAAAAGCAGAGGAACGAGACATTAATTAGCAAGTTCTTGAAAGAAAGTGTGCTACTGCACTACCATCCCCATTACCTTCTGTTCTCAACCTTCTCTCTGGCTTCTACTTATTAAATTGCTGGCCCCTATCTGCTGTGGTAGTTCTCCAGATTCTTTCCTTCCTGTTATTACCTTCTTCTGCCCTTCAGAGTTGATGCTCTGCCCTTTTACATGTGATCTGAAACCTGTCTCCAACTCCTGATCAAATGTATTCTGCTTAGGAGTCTTCTTTCTCTTTTCCCATCTCAGCGTTTGCCTCTGGCCTTTCCTTGATCTTATTAATTCTCCATCCACCTTTTTGTCAACTCTGCCCATTCCTCAAGAAATCTCCCACTTTCTGCATTCTGTCCCTGGCCTTCAATCAAAAAATGCAAAAACCATGGGGATAGAAAAGTAAGAGGTAAGATGCTCCATCATCTGTGCTAGTGGTTAGGGCACTGAAACAAAGAGGTCTGGGTCCTGGTCTTTGTGCCTAAACTTTCTATCCATGGCACATGTCACAAACAATTTGTAAATAAGTACCACTAGCTAGGCTTTCCCGTAGCCTGGTTAAGTGTTGCAATCACTGACTTCAGTGTTATGTAGCGTAGCTGCTTCAGGAAGAATGGAGGGTGTCCTTAACTGGTTCAATGATGGTCTAAGGGATGGGTAAAACCAGCTTGATCTGTGGCTGAGAAAGGCTGAAGCCTAGAACTTTCACTGCATAACTGGGTGCTCAGTTGCTGTATGAAACTGGATGGGGTTCCAGGGGACCATGGATGAGACTGTCAGCTCTTGGACTGGCAGTGAGCTGAGGGGCCTCAACTCCAGTGGAGACATCAGGATACCTCCCATGGGACTTTTCCCATCCATTAGCTTGAGGCTGCTCTGCATTCACACAGGCCACAAGCAGTGTTTACTGTGGTGTGTCAGAGACAGATGGAGGAAATGGTCTTCTCTGCTGTGTGCAGGCAGCTGCAAGGAGGGCACTTGTGGTTAGATGGCATGAGCAGTGATTGGGGGTGGGAAGCTTTGCCAGGCATGCTCTGCTGCTAGCAGGTTTCTCCCTTTGAGAATACTGCCTTTTCTCCTTTTGTAAGCACCACATCCCACCAGAAATATTGTGAACCATGCTGGAGACCTGATTAGGCTGTGTGGGATTAGTCATGGTTAAGCAGCTCCCAAGGAAAATTTCTTGACATGCATACAGGGAGAAAGATAGCTGTCACTCCTAGTTGCTGGCTTTAGTCCATACAGTTTGTATTGTCCTCCCATGGCTTCTCAAGCCTAGAACTTCAAAGACTTATAAATACATCCTGGATCTGTTACTTGATCACCTTTTTCTCTTTCCAGCAGACTGTGAATTATTCCAGGCAACAGACAGTCTGTCCGTAGGTCTGTCATTCCACCTGTACTGTTCTTTTTCTGGTAGCAAATATACCATACATCCCCCACAGGTGTTTCCAGGCCAGACATTGACTTTACGCTCATAACTTCATAAAGCCACTTGAAAGAATGTGTGAGAGAAAAAATGGACTAATGAGTGGGGTAGGGAAAGAGTCCACTCCAAGCCACCATAATTTTTTAAGAGCATGATGAAAATTGCAGCAATGGACAACACTGGGTCCTGGAAACAGATAAATTAGGGGCAGTCAACATGTTTTCACCGAGGGGAAGTTGTACTTGACCAACCACATGGCCTTTTATGAAGACATAACGAGGTGGATAGATGATGGCAGAGCGGTGGATGTGGTCTACCTTGACTTCAGTAAAACATTTGACACGGTCTCCCACAGCATCCTCACAGCTAAACTGAGGAAGTGTGGTCTGGATGATTGGGTAGTGAGGTGGACTGTGCACTGGCTGAAGAAAAGAAGCCAGAGAGTCTTGATCAATGGGGCGGATTCCAGTTGGAGGCCTGTATCTAGTGGAGTGCCTCAAGGATTGGTACTGGGACCAGCATTGTTCAATACATTCATCAATGACCTAGATGAGAGAATACAGTGTACTATCAGCAGGTTTGCTGATGACACCAAACTGGGTGGAGCGGCTGACACGCCAGAAGGCTGTGCTGCCATCCAGAGAGACCTGGACAGGCTGGAGAGTTGGGTGGAGAAAAATTTAATGAAACATAACAAGGGCAAGCATAGAGTCTTGCATCTGGGCAAGAACAACCCCACGTTCCAATATAAGTTGGGGAATGACCTATTAGAGAGCAGTGTANCAGTTCTGGGCCCCTCAGTTTAAGAAGGACAGGGAACTGCTGGAGAGAGTCCAGCACAGAGCAACAGAGATGATGAAGGGAGTGGAGCATCTCCCGTATGAGGAAAGGCTGAGGGAGCTGGGTCTCTTTAGTTTGGAGAAGAGGAGACTGAGGGGTGACCTCATTAATGTTTATAAATATATAAAGGGTGAGTGTGAGTCTTTGATTCTGTGATCTGGTGATCTTGTATTTGCTTTTCAGGGCTGCACACGACACAGTGTCACTTCACTCCTTTGAGTTGTGTCCCCCTTCTGTGAGCCTGATGGGCACATTCTCAGTTGCCACGAAGATGAAACTCACCAGGCAAAGGGCACAATGCTCCCGAGCTCAATGAAACTGTGATGTGGACAGTTCTCAAAAACATAAATTTTTGAAGTTATTAAGGTGACAAATATTTCCTCCTGCTTCAGAAACTGCAATCTCCCGCCTCATCACTGGGAGATGTGATTCGAACTGTATTTCCCTGGAAATGACATGATGACAGGAGGGTACGTGACTGAGAATGAGAAAGTATTATACAGACTTGCGTTCAAATTCATTATCAGGCAGTGAGACTGATGACTCAGAGTTAGAAAAAAATGAAACAACCAAAGATCACGTCTCAGTCAGTGCTCACAACAAACTTGAGTTCCCATTTGCACCACTCATATAGATGTGAATTACATCGCACGCTTTGAATCAATTTGCATATGCTGTTTCAACTCAGTCACACAACAAATAATATATTAGGAGTGCATTTTAGTACACTATATTATCATACAGCTTGAAATGCTGTCTTGTCCTAATGTGCTTTTCAAAGAGTGTCTGCATGCATGTATGTTCTCACTTGCTCATTCCCTCACTGTTTCTGTTAGAATAAGGATTTCTTCTACCTGAGGGATCAGGTTTAAAAAAGTGGTCAATTTGGGAATTTAGTAGCTTGGTAAAAGTAGCAGACAGGCATTCTTTAAATTGGATGTTTAAATTCCATCTTTGGCACTGGAGAGTTATCTAATACACAAGTAGATTTCAGAATCTGGGCCAGAGTACCTGCCAAGGCAGGCTCACGTGATCTCCATCTGGCCGCATCATCCAAAGAGATCAGGCCCTTCATTAACTGCAGAACTATGATCTCAGAGTTGATCGGCCTGAGTGGACCTGCTTTGACAATGTAGTGCTTTTACTGTGATGATTCACTAGTTCTGCAGCTTGCTGAGTACCAAAGAATCCCAGAATGTGCTGCATCATTAGTTGATTTTAAAACTGATAGTAAAAACAAAACTGGACAAAGATTTCTTCGCTATATTTTCAGTAATCGGAAAATGAAACCCAAGCCCCTATAACCAAATAACTAAGCATCAATTAAATAGATTAATCCAAACAAAACTACATTTTTAATTTCAGCCTTTCTCTGGCCATATTGTTTGTTGGAAAACCTGAGTGTCATGGAGGAGGAAAAGATCAACACCTTTATCTTTCTTGCTATTCAGCTGTTTTCAATAGATGTTTTTCCTTTTAAGCTGTGACAAGCTGAAAAAGCGATGGAGGTCTTTCTCCTCGTCTTTCTGTGCAAGTGCTCATGATGCTGTCCCTTCAATGATGGTCTCCCCAGGACTGCGCTGTTACCTTATTCCCTTCCCTTTCCTCTCCTTCTTGGGAATGGCAGATGGATTTACACAGACCTACATAATGTCTTGCACTGTATTCTTTTCTTATCACTGTGCTTCAGGCTTCCCAGGTGACTCAGAGGAAAATGAAAGTAAGCTTTAATTCAGATATGGAAACTAAACAATACTAGGACCTGTTTTCTAACCTGAAAGCCAACAGATCTGTACTTATGGCCACATCCATGCTATTGAAATGTATTCATGTATAAAACAAGATATGCTATATGCATCTATCCATCAAGAATGATGCCTGGGCAATAGAATCATATAACAGTTTTTGTTGGAAAGGACCCTCAAAGGCCATCTAGTCCAAACCCCCTGCAATGACCAGGGACATCTTCAACTAGATCAGGTTGCTCAGAGCCCTGTCCAGCCTGGTCTTGAATGTCTCCAGAGATGGGGCATCTACCACCTGTCTGGGCAACTTGTGCCAGTATTTTACCACCCTCATGGTAAAAAATTTCTTCCTCATGTCCAACCTGAATCTCCCCTCTTTTAGTTTAAAACTGTTACCTCTTGTCCTATCGTAGCAGGCCCTGCTAAAAGGTCTATCTCCATCTTTCTTATAGGCCCCTTTTAAGCACTGAAAGGCCACAATCTGTCCTCACAGCAGAGGTGTTCCATCCCTCTGATCATCTTGGTGGCCCTCCTCTGGACTGACTCCAGCAGGTCAAAACAGTAATTCCTGAACCCTACGTGGCTGACCTGAGCCAAAAATCACACCAGGGAACATGCTTGTGGGCAGTTGAATGCTTTTTGGATGCTCTTTAAATTTACTAGACGTAGGATGAGAATCAGTTTTTGATTCCTCCACTGCTACCTTTCATTTGGTTTTCATTGACACCATGAGGTTATGCAGAGGAAGATGCTGGCCAGAAGTGGGCAGCTGATTTTGGTCTCCATACATGCCCAAGCAGTCTGCAAGTTTCAGATAGACCTGTGTTTCAGCCTCCTTTTTCCTGTTGAGAGTGGCAGTTAATTTGACCCGTTTGGAGCTTGAATGTGTGTTCCTCCTCATCGGCTGTTAAACAGCCTTGGACTGGGTCTGGATCCTAAAATTTATTCCATCATCCATGAATTAGTAGTGATCAAAAATGATGTACTGAAAGAAGTGATGGTTTCCATTAACATTGTATTATACTAGTGTTTACAAGACAAAAACTTGAGATAATTGTCTCTCTTATTGGCTTTGTTTGAATAGTTTTGAAGACTTTAGATATTTGAAGAATGCTTGAAAAAAAGAGAAAAGGGCCACATCAAGGAAGAAGAGAAAATCTCAGTTGTTCCGAAGATCACAATAGACGTTGGTACCTTTGAATAGCTAGCAGGCTCTTTAAAAAGGCGCCTGACTGTGGTCACTTAAATAGTAATATTTTATTGTACCTTCTACAATTTGTAGATCAATAACAGTCTTGCAAAGCAAACACCATGTGGTTTTACTGAGAACATGGATGTCACAGTTTAAATTCTTACATGTTCTTTTGCGTATTATTTAAATAATTTATATAAGCCTGGGTACTCCCAGGGCATAGAGGGAACACTAGCTATCCTAGACACATTAGAATTACAGCCTCATTGTAAAATCTGTCTGCAGTTAAGATCTCACCCTGCAAGACAACTAAGAGCCCTGAACCGTTGTTACTTAAGGGCATCATTTCTTAAAATGGTAATTCATCATTAAATGACTTGAACACAGCACAGCCTACTTATTGCATAAGCCAACCAGTTCCCTGCTGTGATGTTGTCTCATTGCTTATATTCTTTCCATAGAAAGGGTGTCAGGTTATCTCTGCATTACGTCGTGCTTGATTCTGGAACAATAAGAAATAACCTTAAATACTATTCCAGAGGTAAAAAACTGTAGAATTAAGCTACATCATCTGCTACTTAGTTGTAGTAAATTCCACAATGTACAATAGCAGAATAATCTTCAGAAGGAGGACATGCATGGTTAACACTTTAAAATATCAGATGGCAGACACTGACTGTAGAGTCCATGTTCTCCTCATTTCCTCTTGTGTACTAGTTGCTATTTATGTGGAATTTTCATATCATAGTGGCACATACTGCTCATGACTTTTAGGGAATAAATGAATACATTTAAAACACGGTTGCAGAATTTGCTTGAATAAGTCAAGAATGAAGAATATTGTATCTCACTGGAAAATCCATTTTAATGCACTGAAGAAAAACTTACATGAGAGATAGCCTTCTGATTGCGTATATAATATTTTCTTTCCCACAGACTGAAGCATATGGGCTTAACAGCTACACTAGGAAAAACACATCTATACTGCACATATGGCACAATGATGTGAGCAACACAGAGCTAGGACACCATCAAGGAAGATGAAGAGTGGTTTAATTTAAACAGGAACACAGAGAGATGTGAACAGCAGGGCTGAAATATAAGATGTTTGGATAGAAACTTCTGTGGGAAGGCAGTGCCTTTGTTGGCCCTCACTGTATTAAATACAAGACAAAGGACAAGAGCACTGGCAGGCTTTGTATTGTTGCTGATCAGAATATCTGCTCCTGAGTGCCTGGACAAAAAGCAGAAAAGATGATGCAAAGCAAGACCCACTGTGAATATTGCTGCAATTATTGCTTTAATGAGATGCTGAACTCAAGCCTGCAATTCTGGCAACAGTGCTATGGGCAATTTGGTTCCTCACAGTAACATCTGCAAGCAAGAGCACTTGATAGCCTCTAACTGGTGGGAGACCATCTTTGGGTGAATGAATGTTTCTGAATGGGAAACAGAGAAGAAAATTCCTCCAGCATCAGAAATGAGTCAGAAAAAAAGTTTCTGCAGAAAAAGAAAAGTGCTTTGCAGAAAGAGACCACCTAATCTTCAGACCTGCTGCTAATCTGTTGAACAGGCTCAGGGCAGCCATGTAGGGTGGAATTGCGTCTACCTCTGCTCTCTTGTCTGGTGCAAGAACAGGACCATCAAATAAAGCCACACAAAGACAGATTCAGAAGGAACAAAAAGTGGTGGTTCGTTATGCAGCAGCTATTTGAGAAAGCTCTGGATGTATAAAATACGCATAGGTGTAAGGGAGTCCTGAACAAGTTGATGTTAGAGAAATTACTTAAAAATACATATAAATGCTCATGCTGAAAATGGTTATTGAAAGTGGAAAATGAGAGTAGTTATGCATTTGCATGAGCAACAGAAAGACATCGCCAGGTGTGTCTGGAGATTGGGAGAGGGGAAGAAATGAAGCAAAGAGGACTGCTGTGCTCCCTGGGAGGGCCAGGGAAATAAAAACCCAATTTTTCGGGGACCACAATGGTTCTCACTGCCACCTCCAGTTTGTGGAATTAGTTGGTTGCAAAGAGGGCTGAAACATGGCCTCAGGAGTGGGCCAGTGCATGAAAGCACCCTCTGCATCTCTCACACTCTTCTCCTTGAGTATGTATAGTTTTGACTAACGCTTCTTTGTGAATTCTGCTAAATGTACCACTGGGACATGAAAAATACAAATAGACTTACATGTCTGCCACAGAATTTACACAATGGGTGAGTCTCATGAATGCTTCAGTTGCACGATTTTGAGTGGGACTCTGATTCTGCCTCTTTCTCTTAGGCTATAATTTTGTAAACTTAATTTCACATCCACTGTCTTTAAGAAATGAATACACTGAGAGAGCTGAACACTGTATTTTTGAGCTGATAATTTGATTACAAGGCAACAAGTTTGGGGACCAAATGGTAGATTTTTCAAAAATGCAGGTTCATCTGAACTGAAATTATTCATTAATTTAAACTAAGTAAAAATGATGGCTACTCTGACTCTCTCTTTTTTTCAAATGCAAAAAAGAGAAATGCAACTCAGCTGAAACCCTTTTGATTCCTCCTTTTATAAATGAAATTAAATAACACATTTCTTTTCTGAAAAAAATCATTCTGCCAGTATCTCCTTTGCATCCACACAGCTGATGGAATGTAATGTGCTGAATACCCTTAAATAGTGTTAACTTAGATATCCAAATGACATGAAATATACCTGTGATTTTAATTCCCAGCCTGCGCTCCTCCCCTCGCCCCGGCAAGAATCTGCAAAGGAAAAATATGTGATTTATTTAATTTGGCCCAGAAAATTTCTTGGAAGACTGATAACTTTTAACGGAAAGCTCAAGATCTCTCAGATTTCACCTCACATAACTGTGGATTATCAATGTAAAGGCAGTTAAGGTCAATGCTTAGTGACCATACTGATTCATGACCAAATGTTTGTTTACCTGCCCTTAGAAGAAGGAGATTATGTCTGCTGTTTTTGGCAAGTCATGCCACTTTAACACAGGTTTTACTTTTCTCCTAGAAATTTACCCCACCCCCTAATGAGCTGTTAATCAGAAACTGGTGGACCAGGACAAGTCTGTGGCAGACAAGATGAAGATCTGTGGAGACACCTTTCATCCCATTTTACTATTTTTATGGAGCCTCAGCTTCTTTTATAACAGTTCACTATTTAATAGCCACTGTTACTTTAGCCTGGAAGTTCAAAAGACCTATAAATTGCTTGACACAGCTTATCTGTCATGGAGCAGGAGTGCCACAATAAAATATGATAATAAATTAATAATCAATAGTAGCTGACAAGGTTCCTTCTTTTTCTCCTCTGTGAGACAGAGCAGTCAGGCCAAGGGAAGGTTTCTGTCTAACACCAGAAGACTGTGAGGCAGAGATGGAATTTTTGGTTTCTCTCCTGAATTGTTACTGCAGAGACATTTTTCATATCTCAAACTATTATGTCATAGCTTTGATTTCTCTGCAGTTAGTTTCAGATGAGAAGACCTGGAAAGGTGAGAACTTCTCTCTTTTTTACAATGGACTGTTAACTTTTGAACCTGGTTATATCTGCTTGAACAGCAAAGCTATTAGTGCTTTAATTGACATGACTTTTAGCCAATTAATGACAATTAATAATTTTGAAGAGTGATGAGGTATTTTTCCTAAGGAGGAAATAAAAAGACATCTCAGCACATTCTCTTTTAGTCTCCCTCAGATGTGGAATAAGTTAGAGACTTCTGATTACCGTTCTGCTTACAACTGTCTTCCATTTTGTGTATGAATGTAAGAAGTGTCTGCTCCTGATTGTGATGGACACTCAGGATTGAATGATACTGCTGAAGAGAATCAAGAGCTTTTTTCTGCGTGCACAAGAAAGAGCAGCTTGAACTACTTTGTGCCTACCCCCTCCTATTCCATTGCTGCCTCAAGGGCAGCCTGGGAGGGTGGGAAAGTTTGGCAGCCTAACACACCAGAAACCGAATTGATGCCCAACACTTTGGGTATGTGAGTTAGAATCAATCTGTCTTTATCACTGAAGCATCTCACACTGTGATAAGTAGTATGACAAATATCTGTCACATAGATTTCATTTCCTCTCAGATTTGTTTTGCATTAATCAGTACCTAAACTTTATTAACTAAACAGCCTCAGAAAATTTCCTATTCTACTTTATTTTCTCAAAGAGAAAATTTACTGCCTTACAATCAGGGATTTAAAACATTATTCTTTGATGAAAATTTGTCTGCATGCAAAGTGGGCACTGGGCAATGTCATCTGGATACTTCCTTCAGGATGCTCAGATTCCAGTAAAATCAGTGAAGCCTCCTGTACAGGTGGGTGCTACGTGGTTTGCATCCGGGGAGTCACACTTCCCAATCTATTGGTCTGACCAAGAGGGCTGCTGCTGCTAGGGGAGGTGTCCTCAGCCAGAAGATTTCAGTTGTTGCTGCTGCTAAGTGGGTCTGCAAACCTGTCACAAGTGATGCTCGTGGCTACAAGTGGGATTAAAGCTGAGACAGGCTTGGAGGTAGGTATGTTTGGTGCCAATATAAGTTTGTGTTGGGTGGTAGAACACAGAGATCGTTTAAAAATAAAAAATAACTTTTGCTTGCATTTGTGCCTTCTGTATTGAAACTAGAAATTCTTCACTCTTGTGAGATTCTTTTAAAAAGTCATAAGCAGAGTACAAATATGTTAGAAGCGAGTTTGAAGGTTTAAGGAATAGCTCCCTGAATGTAAGCAATGCTGTTTTCCTCTGCCTTGAATTACATATTCAATTAAAATCTTAGTCCACATGATACAGTTTGTTCAAGTAATTTGCTCTGAGTTAAGAAAATCTTCAGCTTTATTATAATAATTCAAATAAAAGACTTATTATTGTGTTGAACATGTTATTCTATGCTGGGAATATTTAATAAGTCAGTACTTAATATCACTGCTATTAAGAACACATTGATGTTACCAGATCATTGTACATTGGTTTTTGCTGGAAACATTACATGCTTGTGGAGAGGTGGAAGGAATTGCAGACACCCTGTGGTGCTCCTCAACTCTAGCAAATCATTGTAGCCTCATCTAGGTGTCTGTAGCCTCATCTAGGTGTTCTGCTTCGGCAGGGGGATTGGACTAGATGATCTTTCGAGGTCCCTTCCAATCCCTAACATTCTGTGATTCTGTGATTCTGTGATTGTGTGGACCTTGCTGCCTTATCCAAATAGGTGCCCAGTGAAATACTGAATTCCAAACAGAACATCGCAAATTCCCAACATGCAGAGAGCTGGATGCTTTGAATACCTCTACAGTGAGCAAGAAACTCTGTGCTTGTTCAGGCATCTAAGACAAGATCCAAAGTAATAAACTGAGCAGAGCAAGGGCCTGTTCTCTGTCTCTGAGACCATGTCACGCAATATGGCCATGTCCATGCCATTAAAGTCTCTCACTCCTTTTCTTTTCCCCATTGAAAGAACACCTCATATACTGGAAGGGTCCCTGGTGCACACCAGTGCCTGAACCATGCCTGGAAGACCAGTAACTGGCTGGAAATGTGCCAGAGTCATGCCAGCAGACGAGAAGTGTGGGTGGCTGGATTCTGTCATTTGTGCCCATGCCCTAGCAATGCTTCATTTACATCTATAGCTTGAATCAGGAAAACTATATCCCACCTGAGATTAATAAAATGCGCCTGACGTCTCCAAAGTCAACGTGCAACAGATTATGAGTCACAGTGTGCTACATTTGCTTGTAACTTCAGAAAGTTATAACAGTGGTGGAGTATAATCCAGCTGCACTGGTAGCTGAGCACAATAACCCCAAAGAAGTGGCAGTTTTAGGATGCTGCTGCTCCTAGAGGGCAGGATGAGCACAGTCTGACACATTCTTTGCTTCTCTGTTTTTCGCACAAGTGACTCTGAGACATGTTGCTTCTCTGCTTGTTTTAAACTTTACTATGAACTATGAGGTACTATGAAGCCGCATTCTGCTCTTTCTAATTTCACCTGATGTATTTTTCCTTCCAGCTGCCCGTCTAGTAAAACCCTCCAATAACCCTCCTGATTTTTTTTTTTTTTTTAAAGAAGCAAATGGAACGTTCTGTCTTATTTAAGATCATTCACTTTCTGTGCTGGTCCGTTGTCATTCCTTGCTGAGTTGTGTGTGAATTAAACTGTACACTCCTCAAGATGAGTATATTTAGATGGATACTCACCCTATTCACAACATACAGCTGCAATGTTAGACTCTGGGTTGAAGCCACACAGAGAGCTTGGCCCTTAGCACTGTTTTAGAGTGAAAGATTATGTTTGGAGAGCAACAGTGAGATGTTAGACTGCCTTCTATATATCCAAAACCCAGTTTTACAAACTACAGAAACTTTTATTATTTGAAATTACTCCAGCCAAGAGCTACATTATTGATGACATAACTTCAACACAGACAGTGGCTTGAACATTCCCAGCTGGAATTCCTACTTTCAGCAGTCAGGCGTGAGGCTTATGTAAAAATGATAATCACTCCTGACTGCCTACTTTCCCTGCCCACTTAGCAAAGCATGTCCCTGCAGGGCCTGAACGGAAACCCTTGTGAATTTTATGGAACACTTTCACAGAATCACAGAATCACAGAATCACAGAATGTTAGGGATTGGAAGGGACCTCAAAAGGTCATCTAGTCCAATCCCCCTGCCGAAGCAGGACACCTAGGTGAGGTTACACAGGAAGGTGTCCAGGCGGGTTTTGAATGTCTCCAGAGAAGGAGACTCCACGACCTCTCTGGGCAGCCTGTTCCAGTGTTCCGTCACCCTCACTGAGAAGAAGTTTCTTCTCAAATTTAAGCGGAACCTCTTGTGTTCCAGCTTGAACCCATTACCCCTTGTCCTATCATTGTTTGCCATTGTTTGTTTTTATCATTGTTTGTACCAATGCTTGTGAATGTTGCATCACGTCAGAACTTATTTACTCCCAGGTCATCTTAAAGTGTATTTTAGAACTAATGACCAAGAGTTTTTACCTACAACTACAGCCGAGATGACAGAACTAGCCAAAAACCCACAATGACACACTTTTTACCACTGACTACAAGTACTGCTTTGGCCATAAGTCATGACTCATTTGAGTCATGTGAAACCTGCCACAGTGTGTAAAGTTTACCACAAGTAAGAGGACCTCAGATTTTTAATTTTTTGGCTAGCAGGTTGCGGCCGCTCCCACAATGAGTTCCACGGCATCCAGTGGAACCTTGGAAAACTCAGCGTCAAAGTCAGCTCTTCCAGAAATCAAACAAATTGTTCCAGGGAGTCTAAGTATTTGACCATGAAACAAGTCCCACTCTCCACTTAACAGGCTAGACGCTCAGATTGTTTATACCTTTTGACTACATTCCACATAACAAGCCATAATAAACAGCCAGCTTACTGCTTTGAAAAAGTTTCCTTCTGAAGTCTGCCTGTGTTCTGGGATGCTCTTTATGCAGTTCCTTTATGGCAAAACAGTAACACAGGAGAATATGACCCTGCAAAATATAAGTCAGATGAATCACATCCAGATTTCCCAATGCCATTGAGAAGTTGTTATGGAGGAAATAATGTATTTACGGCTAGTGTGAGAGATAGCAAGGGAAAACACATTGCTCCTGTTGTTTTTACATGCTGTCTACCTTACTGCATGGCGATCTTTAACATAAGAACAAATAGGAAAATATTCCTTTAGTCACAGCAGCCTTCATTTGTCCTGCCCAACTTCCAGCTGAAATAGTCAAGAAAATGTCTTAATCATGGCATGCCTGTTTATACACCATAGTATTATGTCCGTTATGTACAGCATATCTCTTTTAGGATGAAATTGTGTATCAGTACTGGACAACCACGGAAATATAGATAAACATGTATAAATGTAATCCCCAGTACAAGAAAGACATGGAACTGTTAGAGCTGGTCCAGAGGAGGGCCCTGAAAATGATCAGAAGTCTGGAACAGCTCTCCTATGCGGACAGGCTGAGAGAGTTGGGATTGTTCAGCCTGGAGAAGACTCCAGGGTGACATTATTGTGGCCTTTCAGTACTTAAAGGGGGCTTACAAGAAAGACAGTGAGAGAATTTTCAGTAGGGCCTGTAGTGACAAAACAAGGGGTCACAGTTTTAAACTGAAAGAAAATAGATTTAGGTTGGAGATAAGCGAGAATTTGTTTGTGATGAGGGTGGTGAGGCACTGGAACAGGTTGCTCAGAGAAGTTGTGGATGCCCCATCACTGGAAGTGTCCAAGATCAGGTTAGATGGGGCTTTGAGCGAGCTGACCTAGTGAAAAATGTCCCTGCCCATAACAGGGCTGGTTGGACCAGATGATCTCAAACGTCCCTTCCAGCCAAAACCGTTCTGTGATCCTGCGATTCTATAAAATGTACACCGCTAAACTGAAATGACCGTGCTGCTGCTGATGCATACAGTATCAGTTTAAATCCCACCCTTCCCTTTGCCTTTTCATGTTCTTTGTTTCATTCGGTGTGTTTGAGATGTTTCCTGTTAGGTCTAGTTTGTATAACAGCTAGTGCAATGAGGACAATTCTAAGACTGAAAAATGCTATAATAGCTGTTTTAGGGTCAGACAAGGTTTTGAAGTAATAACCCGTGACTCTGGAATTGTGGGACCAAAGTTCTTTTCTTTAGTAGAACGCTTGCAACCATTGGTCAGCTATGAATGTTTCAGTCGTACTGGATGAGATTCATCTCACCTAGTCTAGAGCCATGCAGTATTTATAACTACATCATCTAAGCTAGTTATGTAAGCCACATCTATTCCAGTAAATAAAATGAGATAGGCTCATTCTTTTGTCGTTATTGGGAAGAGTCCCTGGAAAGCTCCTGAAATATGTCCAGACTTTGTTTTGGAGCGTGCTAGTTGACTCAGGTCAAACCTACACCAGGGACCGTGTTAATGATTAAGCAGTACAGACAATTGCATGCCAGAGACTGACCATGTACACTAGCCTTAACGACTTGATTAATTTAAACACAACTATAGGCATTGGAGAGAGGCGGGCATTTCCAGGCGTTAATTCCCTGCACCCTTTATAACCATCCACAATAGATGGGATTAATCTGTTTCTGGAGGTACCTATGTTGACTGGAGTGAGGTTCTACGGGCACACTGAAGGAGCTTAAGTGTCTGGTTTAGCACAAAACCCTAGATTTCTGTCCACTGTTTCCCATGCCTAGATGGAGTACTCAGTGCTATGTGCTAAAGTTTGACAGACATGGCACATGACCAGTGGATCTCCACATCATTCTGCAGCAGCTCCTGACAGACAAGCATCCAATCTCAAACAGCTCTAGATGCCTATTTTGGACAAGGGTGTAGTGCTTCTCATATAAACAGCAGTTACAGCATGAGATGAGGTCTGCACTTGGTAGCAGCTGTATAGTAAACACAAGCCCAACACAGAGAGACAGGCAGTAGTGGAAAGGGAGTAATATCTAGAAAACAAGAGGCATAAGTTAGATTCAGGCTTCTAATGTGATACTGTAATACGCAAACTGAAAAACTGCAGAATAGCTCTGAAGTGATGCATGATTGCATAGATTGTATAGAGGTGCGTGTACATACAAAAGTTTACTTTTTCAGTGTAAGTGTGCTTTATTTCATTTCTGGTGAATTGCATGTGGATATCTGCATTGTATAATTTACTCATGTGTTTTGCATTCCTCAGTGATATCAAGTAAATTCTTTCGTCGACTCCTATAAACAGTGTTTAAATCATAAATGAATCAGACAACTCACATGGCCATTAAGCTTGTGCCTGTGGAAATATGAACGTTTTATATTTGCTGGCATGTGGAAAAGGTCATTATTTATTCTTCCTAGCCAGCTAGATGTATAAAATTTTACTTGCTGGAATGATTCCTTGGCATTTCCTAACATCATGGAACATGCTAAGTACTTCTTTTTTTAACAGGATACAAAAAAGGAATATGACTGTGTTGCAAATGTTGGAAACAATTTGAAATAGAGAACTAAATGTCCATGTTTATCCAGGAAAGGTAGATGGAAACTTGGAACCACAAAGGTATTTTCAACTGAGGAGGTCTGCGTGATCCATTAAGCACTACTGCATAATTTTCTCAAAAGTTTGGGGCCTCAGACTCTTTCTCTGGAAGTTAATGGCAAAACTCCCATTACCTTCAATGGGAACAGAGTAAGGTCACAAGTCTAAAACTCTTCTCCTCCCCAGGTACCTAAAAAGATCTAAATTATTAAAGAACCGTTTCTAATCCCTCTGAAAATTATTTTAATGTAAGTAGGAGGTTAGAGAGCTGTTTTCCATGAGGCTGACTTCAGTGGGCAGATCTGTTGATACACTTTTAAAAACTGAGATGCTTTTGTCCATGGCTATCTGGGGAATAACAAGTTCCTTGAGAAACATATTTTACATGAAACCTCTTTGAATTTGATGCTTTCTGGTCGTGAGTAGGTGAACATAAGGGCAAACAGCCAGAAAAATGCTGGAATTCTTGAGAGCCAAAACATCCGTTACTGACTCCTTCCCTGGGTATTGTTAGGAGTGGTCTTGCTGAAGCAGAAGACTTGTAATTCCAGAAGAAGGGGCTCTATGGTAATAGATCTTAATATAGTGGCAGGACCTTGGGAACTGATTTGGATTTTTGCTGGGTTGAATTGCCCTCTGTAGAAGCCTTGAGTTTTCCATTGAGGAGATAGCATCCTGGAGGGATGATAGTCTTCATTTAGCACTTTTTAAGAGTTCCAAGATTGGTGTAATAGATTACTATATTAGTGTCATCTGAGAAAAAAAAAAAAAAAAGTGAGGAATTTTGTTTACCTGAGTAAAAAGAACATGATTTCTTCATCCACCTCATGCACTGTCCTTCATACTCCTGTATTTCCCAGTCTTCTGATGCTTTTACCTATGTGCTTGAGACTCAGGCAGCATGGAGCAACCCAGGCATGAGTGTGATAGCCTGTTTGCTGGGATATCAGCTGTCCCAGGCCAAGTGCATGAGACATAACAGTGTTGCATTGTATATGAGGGGCATGCCAGCTTCTGTGGCTCTTTTGAAGGTGATTTCTGGGCTATTCCAATGGCTGGCAGCATCTGGAGCATTGGGCCGGCTGTTTTGGTAGAAAAAAAAGCCGCAGTGTTACACCACAGCCTGACAGGAGGTAATATATAAATGACATAGCTGAAAAAGAAGAGGAAAAAGAAAGTGCTTTTAAAAATTCTATATTTTTTTAAGCATGGAGGGCGTTAGGCTGAGATTTATAGAGCTCAAGGTCAGAAAGAATGTCTAGGAACTTCTCACTTGGCTTCCTTAATAGCACAGCCTGGAGAACCACACAGGAGTTTCTATATCTGTCTTATACCTTAAAGAAGAGATATCTCTTCTTAATTAAATGCAGAAAGTCTGGATTATTTTGATAGTGCAATTCTATTCACTGACAGTATCTTACAATGTGTCCTAAGAGGTAAAAGCAAAGACATGGGAATGTGATTCTTGATCTTGTTTTTGAATTGGCATAATTTTTGCCTTTCTATTAGAAATCTGACTGTGCACTTCCTTAGATATTTCTATGACAAAATCTTGATGTTAATTGTAATACTCTTCCACAACCAAGCTATTAACAGCCCAGGTAAACAGGAACTTTGATGTTCCCATCATGAGGACAGTAAAATTAATTAACCTGTTCATAAATTCAATTTAAAATTGCAAGGATTTGAGAGTATTATTCAAGTACTTATGAGAATGTTATTATAAAAGTTAAAGAGTGGAAAAATACACATTTCATTTTTAAATGGTGAGAGAATTAATTATATGTGAAAATACATTGCTCTTTGTGTGTGTTTAGTCAAAGGATAACCTTAAGTACTCCTCTGAGACATTTTTGCAATGTTCCTGCATCTGATATACCTATTATTTTTCAACATCTGATATGAACATTAAGTTATATAACTTTTACATGCTTTTACTGTATATAACCCAAGTTACATAAATTCCAGGACTTCTGACTGTTTGCAATCTTTAAAATGTAATGAGCTGAAAGATTAGCTTTGAGCCCTGGGGCTGGATTGATGTTTTGCTTAACCATTCAGCTGAGAACAGCTTTTAGAGGGATAAATCGCACTGCATCACATCAATAATAAAACTAAAGACCTAGATCCAAGCAGCTATGAATGGGAATTAAGTCTCTCAGAACGTTATAAACTTAAATGAAACAAGTCTTAAACAGAAGGCAGCTGCAGGCACTGGATATAAACTGCATTAGGATGACATAATATTTTTTTGGAAACAATAAGGCTTCCATTGACGTGTTCTATAAGACAACCCCTCAATGGAAATGAATTACTAAATTAACATACTGTGATGAAATATTACTCATACTGAAATACTAGTCTCAGTGGGGTTTCAGCATCTGAGAAACATATTCATAAGTGAGACTGTCAAACTGAATGTTCAGTTTCAGGGAAATTCTCTGATTAGCTACCAGAGAAATAGAGAGGAAAGAACAAGGTTTTCCACTGATAACAGTGGAAGTAGGACGGGGGAAACAGGAGAAGGCTTTTATTAAACATGTGTGTTTTTATTGAAGAAACTGCTTTTATTGAAGATGTTGCTGTTGTATTGATATGTCCAAAACTGTTAATACTTGTCCTCTGTTCCGGTACAGACTTAAGACTCTTTTAAACATCTTGGTGGAATAATTTCTTTCCATATTACTGCGTGAGATGTCACTGCCATGTGCCAACTGCCATTCCCTCTGCCTCTCAGTTTTGCCTTAATCATGCGTTTGTTGCCTTGTGTCTCTGTAGCGGTATCTTTGCATGGGGAGGAGGAGCTGTCTTGAGCAAGAAGAACTTTGAAGACAGACATCTGTTTTGTGTGGGGCGAACTCTGGCTGGTTGCATTCAGGGTGTGCCTGTGGAATTCTTAGAGATGACATAGAGATGATTATTGTCTCCTTTCTAGAATCCATTTTGGGTTTGAGAAGACATGACAATAGAGGCAGCATGATGTGGAGGTCTGCCAAGACAAAGGCAGTTCCAGGTCTGCACTGAAGAGGAATGTTAGGTGCCTGGGAAGCTTCAGTGTTAAAAGCTGAGTAGGATTCATACCTTTCTAGTTAGGCAGCAGAAGAGAAAGTGAGGTTTGTTTGTTTGTTTTTGGTTTTTTTGGGGGGGAGGAGGGTCAAGGAGGTGGGCAGTGTTGCTTTTAGTTTTGTTTTTAAGAAAACCTGGGGGAAAAGAGCACAGGATACCTCATGCTGTGTCATGCCCAACAGCAGTGTTTATAGGTATTGCATATAGAAAGTATATAAATTCCTCATTTGCTAGGCCTTTGGTAACCACAGGGGGCATCATATGGACATAATGATAGTGTTCACAAGATAAATACAGGAAACTCTTGTTCTCCCGGGTGCACCATCATCTGTTACAGGCAGGTTGATACTGTTGTTTCTCATAGGACAAAATCTTGTTGTTGTGGTGCCTCTTTGCACTGTGAACTCCTGTCTTCTGTCCTTTTCTCCCTGAATCACCCAGTTTAGCTAGTCAGTGACCTGCCTACGGCAACTTCATTCAGGTGCTTAATTTTTGCATGGAGAACGGAAGTGTGCCTTTGGTTGACCACGGTGCAGCACCCGCTCATGGACAGGATCAAAATCAGCATACCCAGTCTGGCCACATCTTTGCATACTGTTGAACCTTCTGCAGTTTGTGCAAGGCCTTGGCAAGCACTACCTACAACAAATTGAGCAGGATGACTGGGTCCTATCAGGGCATCTTGGTGCAGCCAGTTGTGCTGTAAGCAGGTGGCCTCATTCCCAGGATCGACAGTGCAGGGAGATGCCAAGACTTAGAGATGGTTGAGGGCTTCTGTGAATAGATGTTTAGCAGAAGGAAGCCTAAGGACAATATGGGCACACTGCTCAATATGATAAAGGGCATGGAAAATACCATGGTATTTGATACTTGTTGCTTTATGTCCTCATGCCTTCCAGGTCCCTGAACCTAGCAGTAGAGTGCAGGGTTATGAAGCACTGTCCACAGTAGAGAAAAATTTAATAAGGAGTGTGTAAACAGATTGGACATACACATGTCCATGCAGCAAGAAGAGATATATCCAAGAGTGTTGAGGGAGCCAGCCTAATGTCACTGCAAAATTGCTGTCTGTCATCATGGGAAGACTGTGATGATGAGGGAAGGCTGCTCATGACTGTCATGTCTAAGCAAGGATAATCTTGGGAAGTAAAGGCTGGTCAATCTAACATCTGTCAGTGACTTCACAGATGATACCCAACTGGGGAGAGAAGTCAATGTGCCTCAGGGAGGAGCAGCTTTTCAGCATGACCTTGACAGGCTGTAAACCCAAATGTATGCTGTTTTTACATGAGAAAGTCAAGAAAAAGTAGCAACCAAATCAACACAATGCAAATGTATCCTTTAATTCTTTCTTGGTTCTGTCCGTATACAGATGCTCTACATAGCCTTTATAGATGCTATAAATTATGAGTCTATCTAGTCTGTACTGTGGGAATAAACAGATTTTAAGCTGCTTTCAACCATACTAATGTTTATGCATGATCATTCAAGAAACTCTTCACCAAACTAATGCCTTAATTCCCACAGTAAATATTCTTCTGAATTACTGCTGGCCTTGATGGCCTAATCCATATGTCATTTAGTAACATGCACCATTTCACTGAAATGAGAGATTTTGTTTTTGACTACTGTGGAGAAATATTTGCCCCAACACTGTCTATGCATTACATTCAAGGCATAAAAGAAGGTATTTCTACATGCGTATCAACAGTGTACCAGGGAGCACAGCCAACGTCCTTAGATAAGGAGTACTGTTTGTGGTCTGGTTTGTTGGAGCAAATGGAGTTACCAATGCTAAAATGTGAAGGGAGACAGCAACAAGAGTTTAATTTCATATTCACAGAACATGGTACTGCAGAGAGCTAAAACTTAGTTTCTGCTGTTCTATGTGATTTTTTTTTTCTTTGTAATTCTTACTGGAAATAGTGTGAAAACTGCAGCTGGCGTAAAAAGTCTCTTGAACAAACACCATAAGAATATTTTGAGTAGGAGAACAATTGGGTGTCAAGTACAGCTGTACTTTGTATTCAGGTCTGCACAAAACTGAACCAAATTTACTTTCCCTCAATACCCTTGGAAGTGAATATAAGGAAATATTCATACGCTATCTTGAATGCAAATCAGATTTGAATTCATGCTATAAATGAAGGGCAGAAAAGTAATTATTTCTTCGCAGATTTATTGCCTTTTGATCTAGAGAATATCATAGGTGAGGCCCTGGAATTCTCCTTCTGAACTATGGAAGGTACTATAATGATTTCTGAAGTTTATTAACACAATTACATCATGTTCAAGTCAATTTACAATAGATACCATCTAGAAGGCTACCATTAACAACAATTATGATCATTTGACGAGCAGCACTTGCTGCCATTTATCAAATATTTCAGTCCATGAAAGAATCAGCCAAAGAAAAACAAAACTCATCCTGAATGGGGAATACTTAAAAATACACAAAGCATACTTGATTATACTAAGAATGCTGCAACTGCAACAACATTTCTCGTAATTCTTTCACAGATTTTTTTTTTCCGTCTCTGGATCTTAACATCAACAAACTTTGCAAAGATGAAATGAAGCATTTGGTATGCCGACAAAACTCTGCAGCTGTTGAAAAAAACACAAAATCAATGTTGATCTTTGCATGCAAATGCCTGCATTCCCAGCTCCTCACAACTACATTTGGTTGGTTAGTGCTTTGTAAGTAGTGGACCGTCAAAGGTTTTACTTTGAAATTAAAACTGCAACAGATAAATACTTGTTATAAAACCGAAGTATGTTCAATTGCATCTTTCAGCTATATTTCAGCATATGGATATTTGCAGTATGGTAGAAAGCAATTTAAGCTGTTATTACCCTTCATCTCTAGGTCACTGGCTCAAATATGAGCTAATCAGTAAAGACTGTGAGTCATTTCTATTTGATAGATGCTTAGTAGCCTGTGTAAAATGCACTGGTAGACACAGTGAAGTTTATTGGGAAAAGGTGCCCACAACAAAAAATCCTGTAATACAAGTCAGCAGATCTGCTTCTACTTTTAGAAGGAAGAACTGAGTAGGGCTGGAGGTAACTGTGTGTTTATCAGACAAAAACTTACCACATTAACACTATGTAAGATGGAAGCATAACTTCTTGAGACTGGATCGTTGATGTGGACTTACAAGACCCAAATTTTCTTAGTTTCCATCACTGACATACTGTATGATGAAGACCAAGTCATCTCAATGCTTCATTTCAATGCATCTAACCCTAAATATCTGACTGATCTAGAGAGACCAAGTTGTTCAAGACAGACAATATTATTTCTACATATTCTTGGGCTCAAATACTGTGTAAGATTTAAATACAAAACATCTGTGTCGCACTAATGATGGGAAATAATCTAATATTGACATTTTAGTTGGCAAGGAAAATAACTATATACTTCAACTCCTTGCTCAGAATCTTGTAATTTTCACACCTTCCTTACTGATAAAATGTAATTATAAATAAACCAATATTAGATTTTCTACCACCATACATCATTAAAATCTTGGCATTTATCATTTATTGCAGCTGAGTTTGCAATGATAGTAGAGTGATTCTGGATACACTGCAATATCTGGGAGGTATGCTTAAAGCTATTTTAGCTATAGTGGGGAGATATTCAGCCCTTGGGTTTGCTTTCTTTTACTTCCTTGGTGGAGAAATCGGCTTTCTCCTATATGAACATACCTTTTTTTTTCCATGATGTTTCTTTGTTAGCACAGAAAACTTTGACTCTGCTCAGATTCCAAACTGAGTAACATTGTGGTCAGATCTTGAACAACCCCATTGCTCCCAATGCAATCATACTGAAGTATGACCTTCATCTCTTCCTCACCACAAAAACATCAAAATGAGAGCAGTTTTCAATTTCTCCTTCTGAAATATATTAATTTAAAATCACTTCCTCTATAAGAAAGACTGGAATCACCAAATACCCGGGTACCACATGGGATATACAGTAATTGAACATTATATTGAACCAATCTTCGGCTTTTACAGAGTGCAGACAAAATTGAATTTTGTCATCTTGATGGATAATGCATCTGTAGTGGGTTGGTCTTGGCTGGCAGCCAGGCACCCACACAGTGACTTGCTTGCTCCCTCCATTGAGTGGGATGGAGAAGGAGAAAATAGGAAGGATGAGAGAATGAGAAGACTCATGGGTCAAAATACAGGGAAGTCACCAGTTACTAATGCAAGCAAAACAGACTCAACTTTGGGGAATTTAACTTCATTTATTGCCAGTTAATGTAAATATTTGAGTACTGATTAGGGTATTGGGAAAGGAAAACAAAAAGAAACTTAAGGACAAAAGCCTTCCTTCTCCATGCCCATACTCAGTTTCACTCCTGACTCCTCTGTTCCTCAGTTGTTATTACCACCATTAACACTCAGTCCCTTCATTTTGGCAAAGAGAGGCATGGATGGGCTTGTGATCACTCTTTGTGCTCTGGCACGGATCCCCCATGAGCTGCAGTCCTTTTGGAAATGTCCGCTCTGCTGTGGAGTATCTCCTTCTCCTCTGGCATTGGTGTTTCCCCTCTGCTGCTTCTCAGTTTTTTGTTTGTTTGTCTGTTTGGTTTTGCTTCGTTTTGTTTTGTTTTGTTTTTCTTCCCTACTCCTTCTCTCTCTCTGTCTCCAGTGTTTTCTTCCCTTTCATGAACATGTTTTCACAGAGGCACCACATACTGCTGATGGACCCAATTTTGGCCTGCAGAGGGGCTATTATTTCAGGCACCAACCTCTTGCCACAGAAGCCACTCCTGCTATGGGGATCACATTCCACCTCCATAATCCCCCAAGCCTCACCATGTACCTGCAATTCAGCATCTTCTTTTGGTGCTGGCAGTGGCAAAACTTAGTTTTACAGTGATCTAAGAGTGCTGTGTGAAGGAAAAACGTGAAGAACGGCTTGGAAATGTTAGCAGGGTTTTGAAGTTTTGGAATACTGCTTCCTAAGGGACTTTAATCTGCCATTGGAAACCAGCCTGTGCTGACCCAAAACCTGGAAGGGACCAGGAACTCCAGATGAAAAAAAGTGTACTCTATCAGGTGAAACGGGGGTATGGGACCTCCAGTGCTATCACACCTTGGAGTGTCACATCATCTTCCTGACTCCTGTGTGACTCTGTTGCTGAGGTCATGATCTCCTCCACTGCCTCTGGGGCAGCACGTGCTCTCACTCATCTCTCATGATTATCTCTTCTATCTCCATCCCACCTGCAGTATGGGACCAGAGTTACTCTGCTCCTCTTCCAAAACTTGCAGGTTGGTTTATTTAGAGGCAGGCAGAGCAAAGCCTGGCAATGGTGCTCTGGCCGCTTCAAACCATTGACTTCCAAAGGAAGCATCTAATTCGTGAAAACCCAGAGTCACCTCACTATTATATCTTTTTAGTCCAACAAAATTCAGAATTTAGCTCATGACACTTAAATTGTTCTTTAACATTAAGTTAAAAGAAACTTATCTGTTTTGTATTGTTTATCTGTTCTCTCTCCAAATATATTTTAGGAATTAATCAGTGTAAGGCATAGCACTAAGCATCCTTGCTCTGGGCAAAAGATAAAGATTTCAGAAATAAATGGCTATTTATCTTTCAATGTTGTTTGCCATAGTCTTGCTGAAGTCTTGTGAACCACTAGACTCCATTCTGACTTGATTATATTCCATCATCTGTCTCTCCTTTTAGGAAGCCTGTCCAAACTTTTGCCAGACTAGATTCATTCTTTAATCCTGATGGGACTTTGCCTCCATCTGCTTTCTTCCTTTTTTTATTTCTAGGTAATTCCAGATATCTTACCATTCATGACCATTCAGCTTCTGTTTTTCTGTTTCATCTTCTGGGACTTTTGCTCTAGATATATTGAAATCAGGACTAAAGTTCTTCCTGACTTCAGTAGGGCAGAATGCATGCTTCTTTTACTGTTTCCTGTTAGTCTGATTCTATTTGCTTCAAGAAAAGAGATATTTCTCATGTTCATAGCTCCACTGTTTAATTATATGTTGACTGGGACATTTCACTGGGAACAAGAACAACTGAACAGTACCCTAGAGCCTCAATTCACCAAAACAATACAGCACATGCTGAACTCACATTGTTTTATTACCTTTTTTGAAATCACTTCATTAAAAAGAGATTCCTCTGTGACTCACTAACCATAGTCTTTTTGGTGTCACTGAACCTTATCTCTGTTCAGCAAAACTGGGCCTGGCTCCATTCTAAACAAATGTTTAATGTTGGCTGAAGACACGCGTCTAACTTCTTCAGTGAAAAGAGAGCAATGTAAAGCTGATTTGTATATTGTGAGGCAATAAGAATATTTTGATAGGTACTTCATCGGAAACTAGCCCAATTTATGTCTTGTGTAATAATTCTTCTTTCTACCAGGTGAAATAGCAAAATTTCGTGCACAGTGGCAGATAAGGATTAAAATATAACCAATTAGAACTGTCAGGAAAATAAAGATTTGTAGGAAATGTGGCAGAAAATGTGAGAGAGTGAAAAGCAAATGTTCATCTGCCTTGCATGCAGAATGTATGCCACAGGGAGAAATGCTTTAGGCAGTGCTATTCTGCCCTGTGGCAGTCAGTTACTATGACACATTGAAACAAACAGGAAATCTTCTGTCAAAATATTTTTAATGGCAAATTAGGCTTTTTTTCAGACTAAAAATCTCTAGAGAATAGCATTGGTTTTATTGATCAAAATGATGTATAGCCCTAATTAGTGATCTTCCTTTTAGTTGTGTGGTGTATTTTGGGTACCTCACACATCCGTGTGTGTCATGGCTTTGTGCTTGCCATGCTGGATGGCAATTCCTCTGGGTCATCACAGCCACCACTCGCTGCTTTGCTACAGGACAGCATGGGAGACGAAGTCCAGCTGGAAAGCCTAATTTAGAGGTAAGAATGATGCAGTTGCCCATGTCACATTTGTGATCAGACTGACTGTGATTTCTGCCCCAGACTGATTTTGAATTATCTCTGTAGTGGCTACTCAGATTAAAACTATTTTAATCTATTAAACCGTGTCAGGGTCCAAGCATAAGCACTGAAATGTAATAACATCTCAAATTATTAGCAGGATACCTGATATACTTTCAGCAGGAGACAACTAACAGTCTCGCAAGCAATTTGCAGTCATAGTCTGGGGGGCAGAATGGGCCAAGCCCAATTCACAACAAGCAGTTTGGATATGACACCTTGATTTGGATTTTGAGAATACAGACACGGCCAGACTGTGCTGGTTGTCATCCAGGTCAGAGAATTGAATGTAATACCATTTAAATTCGTTGGTATAGATGCAGCCCTGGTCTGCTATGCATCAGCCTTGACAATCCAACAATATGTATTTTTGCAATAATCTGTCTCGAGTTCACATCCTTATATAAAGGAGAGAGGAAGGAATGGCTGAGGGAGATCGAGGGGGATTTACTTCTTTTAATAACAGCTCTGGGCCCTTGCATGTCAGCAGTGTGTGCTTTTTTTCTTGTTATCTACTTCATAACAGGATGCCTTTCAGGGATTGTGCAGAAGCTCAGACAGGCTAAAAATACGCTCCTGAAGGGTTTCTGGGACATAAAATTGATGATGTCTGTACTCTGGGGGCCAGCTAAAATTCTTCTCTTACTGCAATTTGGTCCATAACTAAATGCTGAATAAAAGTGCCCTTGAATTATGTGGGATCTTTTGAAATTGCTGTGTATTGAATCTCTGCAGATTTGGGGCTGAAGAGACAAAGCTTCAAGCTAAACTGTCTCCTGTAGAACATCAAAATTGACATGCTCTCCTTGGTTGAGAGACTTCGTCCCTGACCTCGTTTAGATTCCCAACAGATCTTGTCCAACCTCACAGCAGTATATGAGTTTGGGAAAATAATGGCAGTAGAGAGGAAGGCAGGAGAGGAAACCATTTCCTGATTCTTCAGAGCAAAGGCTCTGGAAGTGAATCGAAGTTCCGCTGCTTCCCCTGAAATCTTGTTCACCTAGAAACCAGACATCTAAGTAGTATCCTTAAAATATGTAGATAACCTCCCACATCAGAGGAAGAGTTAATCTGGGAATTGAATTAACTTGAAATTCAGAGAGCTGATAAGGTGCCTACATATGGGCAGAGTTGGCAGTTGTCTAGAAGATTGTCAAGAGCAGCCAAAGAGCTCCAGCTTTGCTTCCTGCTTTGTCTATACCCAAATGCTGGGAAGCCAGGTTTGCTGCTGTTGCTGAAGGCGTATGATGGTGTGGATGGAGGCCTGGCTCCACAAGAAGCAGAGGTCTCTTCGCTCCCCTTTCTCTAGCCAAACCACCTCCCTCATAGCAGCAGCGAGCACATTACCTTACTCTCAAGATTGCTTCACTCGCTCTTTGTATTACTCTTATCCCCTCCTATTCTGTTACTCCATCCTATGGTAGGATCAGTCCTGTTCCAGCTGCCCCTTTTCCTTCTTCCTCAGGTTGTTGTAACTAATTTTTTTTTACAGTGCTGAAAATGTTTGGTATGGGTCTGCTGGAACAGTCCTCTCCTCTAAGTTTTAGCAACACTTCCCTGACTCTGGGAAGAGCTGGTATTTTTCCTTGCTATATGCTACTACTTTTCCCCATCCTTAACATACGTTATTTGTGATCCTAAAAGACTTAGCAATTGCTAGTCTGATATAAATGTACTTTAATCTGTCCATCTATTCAAAGGCATCTCAGTCAAAAAGTGGAAACAATTTCAAAGGTGTGATGATCCCCCTCCCTATACAATAATAACATACAGTAGCACATCTGTTATGAACATTAGGGAAATCCGCACATTTGGGAATGAAGTACCTGAGCTGCTTTACCTATAGAATTGAAAGGATATAACTTCTCTGGATACATAGACCCCTAGGTTAGACTATATCATTTTTATTCTCTGATATTCAGTCTGACTTCACTTTCTGAGGCTTTTTAAAATTCTACCTGCTGTCCTTTCCCACTCCATAGGCACAAAAATAGTTTACAAGTTCCATGTCTAAAAATTAGACCCTTTGATTACTTTGTGCTATATAGAAAGGCAGACAAAGAACTGAAATGGATCCTGGCCGAGTCTAGAGCATGACTCTTAAGAAGAAAGAATGATATAAAAAAGGCAGTATTTTTGGGGAAAAGCAAGAAGGAAAAGCTATTGATCCATATGTGACTGACTAAAACCAGACTTCCAAATCATATGAATTTGGGGAGACGTTAGTTGGTTAAAAAAACAGAGTAGTGCTTGGAATTACATCAAAGCCATTCGTACCAAGGATTTAGAGCTGCATTGTGCAACAGGCAGTTGTAAAACAAGTGACCAGGAACGAAGGATTGAGGAAATGGAGAATATCTGTTTATAGTCAGTCTACCAAAAGTTCCAAACATAGCAGGGATTCTCAAATGTTCCTATCCAGTAAAACCTACCAGCACAAGCATGGTTTTAAAAACAGTATGTGGAATATTAACATTGCCTATCAGGACTACTTCCCTGAGACAATTTCCACTGTTCATCCCCATCCTGCTGAATATCAACTGCATGTATGAGGAAGAAGGACTGGAGAATGTGTTTTAGGCAGCAGATTAATGTCCTGTTTGAGATCCCTCCATACTAGCAGACATTGCTTTTGGGTCCTTGGTCTCAGCTTTGTTTGGGAAGCTACTGCTTTTGCATGCCCACAGAGACACCTGTCCAATGCAAGCTCCCTAATCTGTCTCAGTCAAATGAGGGTAGCCTGACTAGGATTTTGATAACTTGTCTTATCTTGACTGCAGCAAGTACAGTAGGTTACCCTTCAGCAGCTCTGCTGTGAGATTGGATAACCTTTGAGATGAGGGCATGATAAGCAGTTGGTGGCAGGCTGAGGATGGTAACTTATTCCACCGACACAGGGCTGCTTCTGCATAATCCCCATCTGCTTATATCTCTATTTGTTTCCTACAGTTACCATTTACAGCCAGCACTTATGGTATGAGTCCTGCTCAGTATTCTGGGAAAAAATATGCAAGTACGTGGAAAATACAAGCCATGACAATGAATGATTGCATGAAACAGGGTGGAATTCATCAAAATAATTTAGTTTGCACTTTTTTTTTCCCCCCAATTGAATGTTTCATCTTCCTGGTAGCACCTAAATTCTATCTTTAATAACTGAAGGGGAGACTTGGCTCAGTGTTGATGTAAGTCCAGAAGATATGTTGTCGTACGTAGGAGGAGGCTTTCAACGATCTTTCGAAGAGCTGAGCTACTGGTGTCTTCAGTGCACTATCCTTCTCCTTTTTGTGTTAAGGGAGATATGTCTAAAATCCTCAGGTGCCTTTGAAAATTTAGTTGGCTGAAATCTTTTAAATTTGCTTCATCTATCTAAGCAAACCTAGTAAGCAAGGTTGTTTGGAAATTATTTTCATGGAACTAGACTTGCATTCTTCTGTTCAAAAACTCCAAAGAAAATATTTCTGTTGCATTCAGAATGAATCTTCTCAGAAAACCTCTAAAGATAACAGAAGAAAAAGCAGAAATCTGAAACATTAGAAAAGAGAGTTACATAAAACTTCAGAAAAGTACTGAAAGCATTTCCCTATAATTTCAGTATCCAATATACTTTTTTCTTTCCCTGTTTTTTTTTTTGCACCAGCAAAATTTTACAGTGACGTATCACTATACTGTACATTTCCTTTGTTTCTCCTGATTACATCTGCCTTTTGAATTGCCATTCTTACAGTCTGTTTATTTATGGAAACACAGGGTTGGGTGAGCCATAGAAGGTTTAGGTTTGGCTCTGAATTTAGGAATGATCCCATATGTACTTGTATCCAAAAGTTCTGTATTAAAAAAAAAAAATAAATTCTCCTATCTCCTGAAAATCAGCTTTAGTTTTGTTTGGAGTATTTGACCTGCCTGTGGGAAGAGTGTAGATTTTCCAGTACTATTCATCAAAAACTGTAAGTCTTCTCTGTTTAACACCTTTTATTTAGCCTGAACTGTAGTCTTCTTGCAGCAGCACGCAGGGATAAGGCAAAAAAAACTCCAAATGAGACAGTGTTGTTTTGATGGAGAAGTATTAAGAAAATAGAATCAAATTGCAGTTAATTTTATTTTACAACTTTAAAGTAATCTATAATATAACTGCTTATTTTGAGCACATTTACAGGGGCCTGAATAGATAGCACAGTGTTTCTAAGAGAAAGCCAGCATCTTTTCTGAGGTGTAAGACTGAGCATTCAGAAAGAAAATCACAGACAAAAAATCAGGGCCGTCGAAAGCCGCTTAGTGCTTGCAGGAGCTTGGCCCACCCTGTTTTTGTTAAGCACTTGTTAATATTTTTCCTAAAAAGCCAGGCCTGCTTTTTTCATAGTGGTCTTCAAAAATTGCTCCTTTCTAATAAATTCAGTAGACTTTTTGAACTACCTTTTGAGTTTTTTAAACTTGGGTCAAGACTGAAAAACCCACACTGTTCTCTAAATGACTGTGTCCTTTCCAGTTACAGTAACCCCCTGTTTTAGTTGTGTAGAGTGAAAATGCCTTGGTTTGGAGCTGTTTGTCACTGATCAGTTTCTAAGCTCCCAACGGAAACATATTTAATTGCGTTCAAGATGCTGTGCTCCAGATGTGGACCTCTCAAATTCCTGCACTCCAAGCATGGGACATTCATGCGAATCTGGAGGGAGTCAGTGATACCTGATCTGCTGGCGCATGAGATGCAGGTGAAGTGGAGCGGGGCAGGACTGTGAGACAGGGCTCTACAGTCACTCACCTACTGGCTAGATCTCTAGTTGTAGTGGGACACCCTAATTAGAGCTGAATTAATTGCGACCCAAACTGAAGCAAACGAACTCATCGTTCCAGAGGTAACAGATGACCGACAGCTGTAAATAGGTTAGGCTGCTGCTTTACACAGGGAAAATATAAAGAAACGCAACTTAATGGTAATATTTTTCTTCCGTAGACAGCTGAAGTTGAGAAACCAAAGCTTGGTATTCTGTAATTTATGCAGTCTTTATGCCTTACAGGCACTTTACACAGATGTTTATGGTTTGGGAATAAGAGATGTTAGCAACCAAAGATCTGTCTCTAAAGAATGTGTCTGAACCAGTCACTCAGTTGCCAAGACCAACTTTTGAGTGGTACAGGAAAAAAGTCTTGGCAAGTATAAAACTGCTATCAATGAGCCTGAATGGCATAGCTAATTTTTACATTGGCTTTCCATTTCCTTTCTGCATAAAAACCAAATAAATAGCAAGCCGAATAAAATACCTGTCCTATTTAGTTCCACAGGGCATGAAGAGAGTCTAAGGATTCTTTTTGGTAGGGTTGTTGATCTTACTGCTGAATCTTGCTTTATATTAGAAACACCTGACCTTGGACTAGGCAGACAGCCTCAGGTATCACCTCTTGGAAACATCTGCTGACCTAGGTAAGAAACTCTTTCTGGTTTTGAACTTACGAGAGCAAATCTTGTAAAATATATTATGTTGAGCAATTTTCCAGCACAGGAATAATTGTAGAAGTTCAGGACTGGAAAGTGGGAAGTAAATAAATGCACAAACATGTAAAAGGTTCTTATAGAACCTTCGAGATTTCTTATATAGGTCTAGGCTCAAATTGCTAATCTTGAGGGGCCAAAGTTAATTGCCTAAATTGTGATTCGTATACAAGTTTGCAAAGCACTAAACAGCAAAGTTGTTTACATAGAAAGACCGCTGTCCTCAGAAAGCTGATGGAAAGCACATTTACCCTCGGGTTTCCATTATCATCCACATTAACTGCAACCTTTGTGCAAACATCTCTGACCTCTTCATCAAATCTCATGTTTTTGAGCTACCACCTAGAGAAGAAAATACATTTACTCAGGTGCTAGTTTGTCTTGAGTTCCCTGACACTAGAAAAGGCAGCTATTAATAAACATGTTATGTTAGCCAGACTGGTAGGAAGTGGAAAAGATAGTGGAGAAATAGGAAGAAGGAACTAGAAATCTGTTTCCCCACATCTTCTCCAGCTTCTCTCTGAGCCAAGCAGAAACATGCTCAGGAGAGACCAATGAACAAAACACTTGGAATGGGTGGCCTTTCTCTATTTTAAGCAGCAAAGTCAAGAGGCCAGATTTTAAGCAACTGCTAAGATGTAGTTCGTTCAACAGGCAGGAACACTGAACCTGTACACTCACAGTGCCTTGGGAGGTTGTCTGCTGCCCCATTTTCGGTATTAAGGACAGGCATCATCACTATGCCTACAAGCAGGAAAGAGGTCTTTCAGAAGAATTGTCCTCAACTCTGCAAGGGAGAACTCAGTGCTACTTAAAGCATCTGAAAAATCAAATCCTTTCGTAAAATAAGTCATATCTTCATGCATACCAATACTGAAGTATAGAAGGAGCTCCTTGGATTGACTAATGCAAGAAGATTCACTTTGTGGATGTCTTTTACAACACCTTTTCTTCAGAAGTGGTCTTTCCCAAATTTATTTAGGTTCAAAATGACTACTCATTAAATTAACCAGATGCAAATATCGGGTTCTTGAGCTGGCCCTTACAAAAATATCCAAAGGCCTAAAGTTTCACAACTCCACTCTCCCTGTGCAGTAACTCATCCCTTGAGTCATCCCACTAAAACCAAGGGAATAACTTTCAAATTAAGTGTGAGTAAAATTCTGACCCCAAATGACTTGCCAAGATCACAGAGGGAGTCTGTGGCACCCAGCCCAGGTTTCTCAGTGGATAGGATGATAAACTGGCTGCAGAGTGAAGGTCTTGCAAGATGGCAAGTCATGGAGAAACACTACAAGGGGATGCGTTGTTACAACATAGCAAGCCTGCAAATCTGCAAACACACATTATTAGAAAAGCTGGCTGTGTCAATTAAACCAGCCCTTGGGCAGGTCTGTGTTTCAAGGCCAGCACTTCCCTACTGGGTAACATAAGCCGACACTGGCTTTGCTAGCACTGCAGGGATAATATTTGGGTAAGAATGTATGATTCATGAATGGTTCCACTAATCTAACATGCACATGCATGCTTCTCACTAACATCAGCCAGAACTAGATCCTCTCTCTTTTTAAAATAAACATCTTTATTCTGACCAGTACAAGGAAATTTCCATTCCCTTTCTGTGTTTCAAGAGCTCTGTAATCTCACTAAAAAGGCAAATGGTGAGCGGCAAAACCAAGAGTTTTCCCAGCTCAGAACATTTTCAGGGGAGAGGAAGGAATGGTGCTAATCTTCAGACTTTATTTGTAAATAGAATTAGAAGTTGAGCAATCTCCCATATTTTTATGGGGCTGGTATTTTCAGTCTGTGAAAAAATGTTTAATTACTCCCACTTCTGCTGCTGTATCTACTTCCAGGTACAAAACATAACGAAGTTAGAATGGGAAATTGCTTTGCAGGCTTTCCGTGATGTGACAAATAGCACTGAAAGGCTTAAGGCTCTGAAGAGTGCATGCCCATAGTCTGAACTTCCCTGTGGATACATGGTGACCTGAACTATATATTCACACAAAATGTGAAAGACTTCTGAGGTGTCCAGACTGTGAATTGGGATGTGTGAAAGTGATCGGTCACAGAAGGAAAAAAAAGGTTACAATTCACTGCTCATAAAAGCCTGACGCATGATGACAGTCCCAATTAGAATTATGTGAGAAAATGCAATTCTGTTTTGTGAAGGAATTAATGACAGGAATTACTATATTTCCAGATAAAGTAAACCTGTGTTTTGTAAGTGCAGTCTTTCTAACAGGTTGACCCAGGGTCAGCAGCCATAGGGCTGGTGGATTCTTGCTCCAATGAACTGAAGCCGTAAATGTTGGTAGCCTGGGAGCTCAGGCTGCTAGAGAGCAATGAGTTTGAAAGGTAGACTCTTATCTTCTTGTTCATTAGGAACCTGGAAGCTCTAGGAGCCTACAAAATTGCCCAAAAGTCAGGCTGTGGAGCCCTTGAGACCTGAGGAGGTGAAATCCAGGATTCCCACTATCTCACTTGTCTACCGGCTGCTCATGTGGGCTGCTGAGGTAGCAAGTGAGGTGACCAGAAGCTGCAAAGGTTGGAAACCTGCCTGGCAGGCTGGCTCCTGAGGGAACCTGCGTTCCATGATGCATTGAAAAGTCACAATCTAATTATAACACTTCTGTAAATTAGGAGTAATGCCAATGAAGTCAATAGAATTGCACTAATGGGAACCTGTTCCAGTAAGACTCAAACTCTGTGATTTCAAAACTACTAAAGCCCTCAGAGTGACATTCTCTGGGACTGCATGCCATTATGTAGAAGACAAAGAGGGCTATCAGGATACGAGAGTGCCATTGAATGATCTAATCCCCACTGAAAACCACAGGCTGCAACACCTTTCCATGTAATATATAGTGACATACTCATGTACTGATTAAAATCTATTGTTTAAATAAAGGAGAATATATTGCTAAGAAACTTTGGAAGGCTTATTTCTGACACTTTATCAAAGCTAAATGGCATCAGGAATAAGAGACTTAAAGGACATGGTGATAATTAGAAATTAAGAAAAGACTTATCGCTGCAGACTGAAAATATGTTAACTACAGTTTGTAGTAATTAGCCAAATTACTGGGTTTGATAGTAATAAATGCAAATAATTATAATTATTTATAGATGGACAGAAGTCTAATTATTAAACATGCCATGGATATTAGACACTGAAGAGTAATCTAGCTGGATCCATCCTACTTTATACTTGCTCTTCATTATATTTATTAGTCATTAGAACAGTGTTTAAAATTATTTATGAAAGCATTTTAGTCCTATAATTAGGATTAATACTGAAAGTCACAATAATTGCTCAAGCGAAGTTAGAATAAGAATGGTGTGCTACTGCATGTGCAGGACTCAAGAGCAACTTTAACTATTGCTCTGCCAATTTAAAACATCACAATTAGACCTTCAGGCATAACTGACTTTTTGTTTGCTTCTTTGGCTGCCAAAACAGAGGTGAAGATAGGAAATTCAGGCTGGAGGATCCAAATGTAAATTTGTTTAGGATTCTCACCTAAGCCCCCTCAACATATTGCATTTGCTTTGCCACAAAACTCTATATTCAAGTTGAAACTAATGTTTTATTTGCTTGCAAGAAATGCAAAGAAATGAAGGGTACACTTGCAAAGCTGCTAGAAGCTGCTGCTGCTTTCCCCTGTTCCTGCATATTTAGTGCTTCAGCATCTGGGATGGAAGAGATCCAGTGGCAAGTTTGTCAGTAACGCTAAAGTGTAGGTGTGCAGGGAAGGACTGGGCTGAATTTTGACAATATCTGCTTGTTTGCTTGATAGAAAAAAAGACCTGTTGAAGCAGGATGGAAGGAGTTGTTCCTCAGAGTACTGCAGGCTGCTGGCTGTATAAATGATCCAAGAAGTACGTTCAGTAAAAAATTGTCTGATTTTGGGTAGGGAACTCAAGTGAGTGACCTAATGATCAGGCAAGAGCATCTTCTACTTGAATGTGTCATACTCCATCTCTGAGAAAGACAAAAATATCTCTAACCTAATAACAAGGACACTTGCCAGGCGGCTGGATAATCTGAGAGCCTGTTCCCACACCCATGAAAGTTTAGCAATGTAAAGCAACCTCAATCAAGGACATGGAGAACATGTCCACTTTGCTCACTCTCTGGGGTCAGGGATATGTGGGTGATTTGTGAACACAAGAGCAGGGAAAGCCACATTCCCATCAACCTCTCTTGGCCATATGGTAGTGGGGACACTGGTTTGGCTGTTGGCAGTTAAACGACTACAACCTTGTGGGAAAACTCTTTGTAGTTGCAACTGTTAATACTTGTTCAACCCAAATCTGAAATGATTTTGAGATAGCCTGATCTACATTTATGGTGAAGGTACTATTTCTTAAAGATAAATAGAGTGTCCAGATGCAGCTGAGACATTTTACAGTGTATGTGCTTATATACATAACAATCATTACTTTAACATCACAAAGTAAAACCATTTCACCAGGCACAGCATTATGAGGAAATGCCTTTCTGTTATTTTAAAGAACTATTATCCTTTTATTTTCTTTTGCTTTTTTTTTTTAATTTGAATTTTATTTATTATATGAATTTCACATACCAGTCTTTTATCTTCCTTGGATTTTTTGCGCTGTCTACACTGATTAATTTTTGTACCTGCTTGTAAAATCTAGCTAAACTTAACAGCAGTGCACCTGCATGGTATTATTTGCAAAATCAGCATCTTCAGATTCCATTGTGTTTGACTTGATTGTAAACAGCTTTGGGGTTTTTTCTTGGAATGGAGCAGTGTTTTTTTATAGATGTTATGTTTTCTAACGTGGCTGGACTGTTCTTTATCTAGTTTATTTGTTTTTTTCCCATGTGAAATATATTTATTTTAAATCTGAAACTTTTACTACCACAGTGAATTTGAGGTAGACTAAGTAGATGAAATAAGATGATAAAACATTATCACAAGAGAAATTGAACTACATTCTTTCCCTTTAGCAGTTAATTCCTCTTTTCATTGCAGTCTTACATGGTTAAGTAGTTTAGGCAGTAAAGGCAGCATCACAAAGATGGCTGAGTCTTCAGGAATTAAGACAGGCAAAATTATCAGCTTTGGTTCTGAGGCAGGTTGTCACTGCTACCTTAGCTTGCAGAGGCTTCTCTGTGTGCATCATTCACATTGGAACTGGTTGAATGTGTCAGCCACTCTCTGATCATCAGCTTGTGCCAACAGAGCTTTTTACATAGACATATCCCGCCACTCACTATATCTCCTGATGAGCACTTTTTGAATTAATCTTATGCAGTATGGGAAGGATTTCCAATGTTTGTGGCTTTAGACACACAATTTCAGCTGAGGCGAGTCAGCTTTTGGTGACTTAAAATCCCTCCATCAGGAAGGCATCTAAAGTAAAGCTGGGTGCCTTTTTTGTGAATTTATAATAGGCAGCAGCTGGTGGACTGGATCTCAACATCCAGACCTTGCTGTGATGCAACTAGTAAATACTACTGACAATGTCCAGCTGTGAAAGTCAGGTCATTACAGCAGAGATCTGCTGGTTCGTTGCCCTGATTGCAGAGGGAAAAAAACAGTGCAGGAGGTCACTGCAGTAGCTCTCATCCTCCCAGCCAGCTGTCCTCCACCAGCACGTAACTTGTCTGCTTTGCCTTGGTGGTATGTTAAATAGCCACATCTTTTGCAGAGATGCATTTAAGGTCTAATCTTGTGCAATTCTCCTTTTTTTTTTTTATTTTTTTTATTTTCCAGGGAAAACTTCCTAGGAAGAAGTGCAAATATTGATTTTAATAACACTTTGCATTTCAGTTGCTGTTCTGTTGGGTCAGACTTTTTTTCCCCCTTTTTCCATTTAACTTGGGTATAATTCAAGAATGTTTACACTGAGACTTATGTTGTTGGTGTGGTTTACATTCAGCCATTAATACTTCAGAGAAACTTGAATCTATTTTCACTTCCCATTTGCATGATGGAGAGATCAACGTACCCCATGGGGGATTTTCTATGCCTCACCATGTGTACTTTTTTTTTTTTTCTTTTTGGAAAAACCACCACACAACAGAGTATGTGGAAATGGTTCTGTAGAAAGAAATCAACAAAATAAGCAGTTCCTTCTACTTTATTACTGTAATTATAGACTGTGCATGAAGGCCTTTCTACATTTGCAGTTTATTTTTCAACATAGATCTTGAATCATGTTTTGAGTTGGAAATAGAAGTTATTATAAAATGTAAAACTAGGATTTTGCAAGTCCAGTGTTATTTTTTAATCAGTATTCTTAGCAGTAATGCATCTGAAGAGGCTGATCTCGACCTCTGGCTTCAGAAAATTCCAGTTGAAATGCCTTGAATCAGAGTCTTTCACTTATTGCATATTTTATGATGGATATTAACGCTCAAAAATGCCCAGGGCTGGAGTTTCTGACTACATCTCATATCCACACATAACATCAGATTCAGGGTGGTTATATACATATATATGTATGTGTGCTAACCAAAAATACATTTTATTTGCAGGACACCTTTCCAGTAAGACATGCAAATCCCTGATATAAACTGTATCTTAAATGCTAAAAACACACCATCTAAAAACATTGCAGTGCCAAATATTTAGGTAAGAGAATATTTCCTTAAGGTTGGGCTTAAGAGCAGGAAAGAAAAAGCAGAATGTCTCAGATGAGAGGCCAGGGCATTCCAGAGAGCAGCAAAAGTAAAGGCAACACCTGTTGTGCAGAAACCCCTCCAGCACGGCCTCCTCCCTGGCTGTGGGGTCGGACTCCTGGGGAGATGTGTGGGCCCTAATCTGTGAAGCTCAGACATGTAGCACACAAAGTTGGCAGCAAAATAGCTGGTCAGCCATTTTCAATGCAATATCTTTCCTGAAGATTTTCCTGGCTTCCTTAGACTTATTTTATTTGATTAGTAGATATATTGTACAGCGGTAACTCAAGTAAATACTGATTCCAATCACTGAAATATTCACCAGAACTTCCTGTTGTAGACTGTTCCCTCCCCACATAATTCTTTGTAATTATTCAATCCTAATATTGACATTTCTTAGTTATACCTAAATGAACACCTTTGCAAATTAACATTCCGTCTGTAAGGGACTGTAATTTCTTCTTTTTAGTCTGGTACCATAAGCTTGAAATGTATTCTTTCTGGCACAAAATTGAAAAAATCCAAACAGGATATCACATCTCATAAAGAAACTATGCATATTACACAAGGCTTCAAATATAGAAACAGATACTTACAGAACTTGTGTCTCAAAATGTAACAGAAGCATTTCAAAACAGTAGCAGCTGCACGCACCCCGTTTGAGTTTCCTCAGCATCATCCAGAGATGGATTTTTACAGAACTGACTATAGTGCACTGGTTCCCAGTTAGGACACATTACTGTTAGATACTGAAAAGATACGTAATTGATTCCTACTCAAAAGATGAGACCTTCACACAGCCTTCAGGTGCTATAGTGATAATTTTCTACATGCTCAGTTCATTCAAGAAAAATCTGGTACAGTGCTGGAAATCACCAGATGGTGCTGTTAAAGATAACCATGCAAGTTCTGCTCAAAGGAATACGTAGTCAATCACACCTTGGAAGAAATACTCCATGAGGAATGGTGAGGGTTTTTAAATAGTTTTACTTGTCCATCAGTTAACCTCAGTCCTGATTTCTGTTTGATGTGATCTGTATCCCAGGTATTCAACAGCAGTGGCAACGTGCTATTTCTGTGCTATCAAAATGCACTCTGGAACACATCTGCAGAAGGGTTTAGAGGGTGGGAATATTTAGTGGCCCATGAATCTGCCAGGGCAGCCCAGCAAGGGCCTTGGTACCAATGTGATGGAAGACTGAAGGGATGGATCACTGCAGGAAAGGACCCGACTTAATGTTTGCTCTCTCGTGTTTGATCTCACCACTAGCACTGCAAACAAAGGGCTTTGGTTAGTTCCAGTAACTGTGGCACTATTTTTCATGATGTGAAACTGCCTATTTCCACAAGACCGTTGTATATAGACCACTGTACTGCCTTTAATGACGAGGATTTTTGACCATATGCCTGGGTCATGTTTGAAACGTTGTCCTACAGTAGGAATGCTTTACAGTTCATCATTGGTTCTTCGAGCTATCCTTCCCTAAAAAACACTTTAAAAAAGTTGTGAAAGGCAGTTCACAGTTTATTCCTTCTGAGGAATGCTTATATCAACCTCTGAACTTCCGTATTTCTGGACTGAGAAAAATGAATGCACTGTTTCTTCTCATAAACAAGTTATTCCCATGTTCTGTGGGAATGTTTATATCTATATCTTGCTCTATGTGCAGGTGGTGACCTGCAGGAGTAAAGTACTTCCCACTGCACCAAAACTGACCCTTCTCCTGCTAGCTACACACAGCTTCAAACTGGGAGTTGTGTGTCTTCAGTTGAATGATATTCCTAGTGGTCCAAAGAGTGAATCCTCAGCATCTTAAACAAGGTTAGCACTTCATTGGTCTGTTCCAACATGAGTGATTTGAAATAATCAGAAGCTACATTTACAGACCCACTTTTGTCCTAACTTTTCTTATTTTTAGCAGATATTTCTCAAAGTCCTGGAGTCTTACAGCAAAAATACTACACACTTTATGTAGTGCTCTTATTTAAGAAATTCAAAACATTTAATAAAAGTACTAGCAAACTGAAGAATTATTGTATCTTATGAAACGAAGTTTCATCACAATCTTTGGTTTAGTAGTGTGTAAACTGAGGACATGCCATGTTAAAGATCATGAAGAGACATGGGAAATGCCAATAACCCAAAGAGTTTTGATTTTAAAGCCTTTTCTCTAACCAATATCTGTTTACTGGAATCAGACTCCGTGTAGGATTCTGATTGCTGCAGGAAAGCAATTTCTTTTTAGCAGAAAACAAGCTGTTAAGCTTTTTCTATATCTTGTTCATTGTAAGAAGTGGTGAATAGGCTTTACATCTTTGTTAATGAGTTTTCCTAAGTATTTTGCAAATCATTGATCCCAAATGGGGGTGTGGAACACACAGCACCAGGAAAAACTCTTGTATTCCCAGAAGTGAGATGTTGAAAAGATTAAGGTTTGTATCCCACGTGTGTCAGGGAAAAATGAGTCAAGTCCCATATCACCATACCAAAATGCCTAGATGGACTTTCAAGATCTGGTGCTTCACCTGGAAAGAAGATTGATATAATGTTATAAAATTGAATTTGATAGTCTGTGTCAAAGGGAAGGAAACTGAGCATCAATTGTTGGTGGTGAGAAGGATAGCTGACTGGAAATGCTTACTTCAAGAATGAAAGTACTGTGCTTTAAATGGACTTTATCTATAGTGGATAAAGTTCATCTACAAAAAAAGGTAGTATCTATCCTTGAATAAGAGCAGGCATATATGAAATTAACTATAAATGGTTCAAGAGGTATTCTGTGCAAAATGTCCATGTAGATAACATTTAATAGTCAGCTTTCTTTGGAAAAATGACGAGATTTTTTTCCAGATATTTAAATTTTTCCTCAGAAGGGGAGATCAATAAAGATATGTAGAGTATCTATTGAAAAATACTTAATGCTGCACTGATTCATGTCTCAATGAATGCTAATCAAAGCAATGATTCATCCATGATTGATTTATGTTATTTTTTTACCCTTTATTTGTACAACTACAGTTTAAAATTGCTATTTTTCCAAATTATGGTAACAGCTAGGCATTACTCTGAGGACCTGAGCACTGTTATGCTATCTGTTGTATCAGATGTAGTTAACAAATAGGTTAATTGCACCAAAGATTCACAGTTAAAGCATAAAATTGCGTATATATAATAAGTGAGTTAAACAAACATGTGGGAGAAAGACAAGGGAAGAGTAAACCAAACATTGTTAGCATAATAAGCTGCATCCTTTATATCCCAGCTGCCTAGCCTTTGTGCAGTACAGAGTGAGCCTGACAGCAGAGGTGAGTAAGCAATTAAAAGAGAGTGATTTAGTGGATCACCACTATTGAAAGGAAGGAAAGGCAGAAGGACACTTGGACACCGTAGAGATACAAACTAGACACTTGACAGAGCGAGAAGGAACACCGGTAGATTGGTAAAAAACAGTGTACTGTTTGTTAAACTGCTGTTCTTTGACCAAAAAAAAAAAAAAATCCTCAAGGAAATCAGGTGGATTTTCAAGGACAGGTTACCAGAGGAAGAGATTCACTTCATTTAATCTTTGCTATTTAAAAGTTAGTTTGAGCTGGAGAATTATCTCCAGAATGGAATTTATCTTGTCTAAAAATAAGGGTCTAAGATGGATGGAAATAATCACCATTTGCAGGCACCTGTTTCTATTGAAACAGCCAAAATAACCAGTATACACTAGATGTGCAGCTTCCAGATATGATGAGTAGGTAAGAGAAATCCCACTCTAAGTGAAGTCCCAATATTATTCTGTTGATCACTGTATTCAAAAATCTTGCATTAGGACACATCTTTATCTACTCTATTTGATAGTTGGATTTGGTTTATACAGCTGAGGAAGTAAAATCCTATAATTCTGAAATAATTGGATTTGTGTGTGAAACAAAGTTGAAATAAAGAATTGTCACAGATGGCCCTGGATCTGGAAGGCAACCCAGGGTCTGTGTGTCCATCCTTTGCTGCTAGAGGTGTGAGTGTCACAAACCTGTTAATGAAATGGTTCCTTTATTTGGAGTTACTATTCCTCACTCGTGAATTTCTTCTTTCTAAACCTTTGTTTAGATAAGAAGCAGTAGGAGATTCACCTTGATTTCACAGTATGGCCTTTTACTTCTAAGATAAATACATTTTATTGCCAAGCAACTGAGTGATTCTAATGGAAACTCAACTATATTTCAGAGCCAGAGCCATAGCACAAGAAAAGAGAAGTACTACTCTGAATCTTTTCTGCTTAGGTGAAAGGAATAATTTATTCTAAACAATGTACTGTTTGCGACTGGGACTGAGACTTAAAATAACTATGGGGGGACCAATAGAACTAATGGCTTACAGAGGACTGCTTCAGTCTAGGCTAGGGCAGGAGAGTTTGAATCATGAGCCTGCTAGGCTGTGTCTACAACGTAATAACTTAGGGGTCACCCTCTGTGGTGCAGGACAAGTGGCACAGAAAGACTTTCATTCATTTAAACCCTCTTTCCAACCAAAATTGGGATTGGACTAGGTGATCTTTTGAGGTCCCTTCCAATCCCTAGCATACTGTGATACTGTAAAATCAGAATCACCCATGCTGGGGATAATCCCTGGTTTGTGCTGAACTCTGACTACAGTCTGAATGTTTTGTGTGGGAATTCTAGTTGGTCTTGAGTGAAAACTACACGTGGGGGTGTAGTAAGAGCCATGCAGCAGCATGAATCAGGTGCGAGTGCTCAACCTGAGTCTGGGCCAGGTTTAATTTGTTAATATAGATACAGCCAAACTCACAAGTTCCGTAATGAGAGGCAACTAAGTCACTAAATGGTGAAGGATTATGACTCACTTCCCAGATTGTGAGGCTCAGGTGGTGTAGCAAGGAATGAAAATAGAGACATTAAGAATAGAATAGAATAGAATAGAGTAGAGTAGAGTAGAATAGAATAGAATAGAATAGAATAGAATAGAATAGAATAGAATAGAATAGAATAGAATAGAATAGAATAGAATAGAATAGTTCAGCTGGAGAGGGCCTACAATGATCATTTAGTTCAACTGCCAGTTTACCACATAGGCATAAAATTGTGTCATTTTTCATCAAATGAAAATAACCTTCCCAAAGGTTGCTTTTGCACGGTGTTTGCCATTTTTAAGTTTTTTCTCAGGCTGTGATGAAATATTTAGTCTTGGTCACCTGGAGGCTGTTTATTTTTTTGCAGGGTTGACTGTTAACTTGGTAATAGGAGTTGTTCTGGAATCTCCGAAGAGAGATCAGTCCACTTGTTTTTTATCCTTCTCTGAGCCAGAAATGGCATGAGTAAAACTAGTTGCACTAGTGGAAGATCTAGTTGAATCTGCACTAAAGATTTCTTCACTTGAAAACAGAACTGTAAGCTCTGCAATGTCAAGTATCACTTGAGAAGTGTGTCATGCTGGTACCAGAGAAAACAGTGGTATCAGAAGGCAGGTTAAGATTTTGTTAACATCGTCTCCTTAAAATGTAGTGATAAAATTTTATAATATTTGTGGGGACTCAACACAGAGGACACTGTGAGAATTTGGCCTTTGGAGCTGAGCAGAGAGAAAAGAGAATATGTATCTCCTGCATTCTGCCAGAGATATTTCATCTGGCTGGTTAATATTCAAAAAACTAAGGAGGTTTTTCAGAATTGAGTCTTAAGACTAAAGATGTCCTGAAGCAGAAATAAGAATGCAACGGTGAATTAGCCACTACATTGACCATTACTAAAATCACTTCAAGACATTTAACAAACTGGAGGGCAAATTCACATTTACGCCAAGAAACTTGGAACAGCTCTGACAACATAGTGTCAAGCTCATTTTTGAGGGCCTGAAAAGGAATCACTGTAATCAGTTCCAGGAACCTGATAGTGGCTGTCAATTCCCAGCTTGCAAACACACACAGAAATAGCAATGTCAATGGATGTTTTCATCAAGTCCCAAACTAAGGTTCCAGGTTATGTAGCAGATCTGTTATTGCCTCTGCAAGCTGGAGGTAGGGTACATGGCACAGGGAGGAATGTCTTTCTGCTCTCGTGCTTTTTGATGGCATGGTGAGGAAAGATGCCTTCCATGGGACTGCATGAACATGTAATAAGCAATGTTCAATAGAAGGTATGAGATTAATCACGTGTAGTAACAGAGAAAGGACAGTCACGGCATTGTGCAGGTGCTATTCTGTGCCCGTGCTTTCTACAGACATTAAACATACCTTTCAAAAAGCGCATCCATCCAGCTGTGTGCTTTTGATCTACATGCAGAGGATGTCCAGGTCAGGAATTTATTGTTTTCAAACATTTCTGCATAAGTGTAATTTTTGCACAGACAGTGGATTCATGTATGCAAAGTCAGGCACATGCAAGAAGTATGATGGTGCTTAAAATTACTAGCGTAGGTACCCTTACCTCTTCTCTATCAACCCTACAATTTAGATCATTGACTTACAGGGGCAGTGACTGTATATTACTACATAGTTATACCAAGAAGAAAGAAGCTCAGTCTCAGCTAAGCTTTTTGGACAAGACTATAATACGTATTTAGAAAACCAGGAAGCTCTCTCAAGCTCACCACTTCAAACAATGTTATATTGTAGTGTGGCCAAAGAGTCACAGCCACAGAGATGGACCTGTACTATCAACTGTGGTATAACATAAGGTAAAATTGGGTGCTGCCCCCAAACATATATATCTAAGAGTTTCTTCTCAGGTTTTCTTTATGTGAGGAAATTATATCTTTGATACAAAGACTAATCATTGATTGATCTGTGCTGAGGGTAGAGAGTGCCAACCTTCTGTGGGGGGGAGAGTATGCAATGATCTAACTTTATTTTCTGCCTTGTGTAACAGAAAGCTCAGCCCTAACTAGGTCAAGCACAGTCAGCCCTGCATATTGGTGCACAATCTTGGCTTAAAGGGACAACATTCTATGACATCCAGCAGGACTATCTGAAGGGCAAAATTTAAAGGTACATTAAATCAATAATAAATCACTGGAAGAGACTTCAAGTTCAGAACCATCAAAAAAATGTTTAAAGTCCTTAAGGATGAAAACAAGGCTAGCTAAATGAAGATAAGATCACTTCCTTATTTTTTTTCTACTGTGAACTATTTTTGATCCGAAGGATTTATAACATAAGACTAAAATCTCCTTTAGGTGATAATTTACACCTTGCATACCAATAACTTGCCTATAGTTTACAGTTGTCACGCGATATGTTCTGTCCTTATCCCTGGCACCAAATGATGTGCTGAAATGTGACATACAGGCTCTGAAAGTTAGCTGGAAGCTATGATTCCCATCAAGCAAAGAGGTTATAGGAGGAAACCAGATGGAAGTTCTGCAGGTTAGCCACAGATGTAACTGAATTAAAACTCTCAGCAGCAGTGATGGTCCATTTTGGTTCTGTGTCTTTCAGAAAATAAACATGACAAGAGAAAGACTGCTGCTTGTGCTCATGTCACTGCACTTTAATACCACTTCTGTAGGGATTTATATGGCACTAACAATGGGTCAATCATTTTTTTCAGTGATGTCACACAAATGGGAACCCTGCCTGAAGGATTTCAGTATCTGAGAATGTGTTAGTACAGTTTTTCAATGCAAGAGGGAGACAAAAGAGCCCTATGTTGCCAGTCTTTTGAAATCAGGGCAGTTTTACTCCCTATTGAAGAGTGAACTTCAAGATCATCTCCCTGAACTTTCATGGTCAAGCATTTAAAGGATTTAATGGATGTGGGCTATACTTGAGTATTACTCAAGTAATCTGCATTTTCCAGGTCTCCTCAAATTGCTGTGGAGTTTATGACTTTTTGTGCACGCATTTGCAGGTATGACTGTGTGTGCACTGACCAACAGCCTCAGTACCATAATGCCAGAGATGTAAATTTAAAACTAAATTTAAAAAAGTATTGTGCCTGAAGCTGTAATCATTGAGGTACAAGGACAAAATGCGACCAGTGCTCTAAATGTAAATGGCACTTCAACAGATTAAACACACAGAAGACTGAGGACCTGTTTTGTAAGCACATAGTCAAAGGCAGTGGCAACAGCTGCTAACTCCAAAAGAACGGAGAAAGAAAGTCTCTGTGGTATTCTGGCTAGTGCTGTGAATTTGATGCTGATGGACACTCAGGGTACGTGCTCAAAACAGGCCCCTGTCATGCATCTGAAAGAGCTCTAGGCTACCTCAAAGCAGCATATTCTCATTCTTTTAGCAACTACTTTTATGCCTCCTTCCCCTCAGGAATAGCTTTGGCTTTGGAAGGTATGAAAAGAAAATGAGAAAATGGCCCTAAGGTAGTGATAGCATTAGGAAGGTAGTGATATCATTAGGATAAATTAGAGCAGAGTCCACAGTGTCATTTAGGTGGGCTTTCTGAGACTTGAATGCTTGGCTGAATCATTACAGTCACGTCTACGTTTTGGGAAGGCAATAGATTCAGACGGTGTCTGAGTCCTTTTTTATTTTCTTGATTCCTGGAGTCTGCAAAGATAGCTGATGCTACTGGTAAGAGAATGTCAGCAGTGATGAGTTCATGGTGACTCATTTGGTATAATTTCTGGGTGCCTGAATTGCCATAGATAATGGAGGTGGCTTCACTCCTAACTGTGATAAATGGTTGAGATGAGACTTAAAACTCTTCTGAAAACTATACAGCTCTTCCTGAGCTCTCTTCAAAGTTAATACAAGGCTTCCATACACAGCCAGCTCTGTCCTTCCACTTTCTTAGATGGGTTTCTTTCGTAGTATTTCTTTTGCAATATGCTCCCTCATGAGGCTTCCGGCCCTAAAAGAAAACCACTTACTTTTCTTTTACTATGCCAGTAGAGTTTGATGTTTCCTCTAGGAATAAGAGTATATTAGCTATCAAGAAGTATTGAATTTCTTACAGATCTTTTTGTTGTTCTACAGTGAAAGTCTGACTTAATTATTCATAATTTATTTATGATATTTCAGTGGGTCTCCATGTAGTTTAACTGTCACACAAGATGGTGTAACAATTAGATTTACAGTTAAGAGCTTCTAAGTGGTTTCTTTTTCAGCTGTATTTTCTTGCATAAAATCAACTTTGAATACTTTTTAAAAAAGAGGTCTTTTTTTGAAGGGCTTGGTAGAACCATATTCTGAACTTGATTCTTTGCAATCTACGTAGGCGTTTCATCTGCTGCATATGAAGAGTCCTGTTGATTTAAACTACCCAAATGTCTATTTTCTGTGCTTTATGGGACTGCAGAGCCAGGTGAAGACAGGGGAACTTGGTCAGATGGAACCTTAGAGCTGAAGTGTCTGGGATCAGAGGCAGTGCTGAAGCACAAGGTTTGAAAGAGGGTCCTCAGGTCCTGCAGGCTACAGAAGGAAAACTGATGTGAGAAGTGTCCTATGCACCCTTCACAAATCCATCACTTAGTGATGGCCAGAAATGACTGTTTTGAGTGGAAAATTTCAACCAGCTCTTACGTTACAGTTAGCCTGTCTCATGGATAGCGATTCACAGCAAGGCTATAACAGGGAAAGAGCCTTTGCATCAGCAGGTAACAATTCAGATTTAATTTTGTTTGGAACAGTCGTATGGCCTATTTTACAAATTGTTACATTCTCAGACACACCCTTCTACCTATGCCTGAGTGGTTTTAGGTGATTGCACAGTGATACTGCAAATCACAGAATCATAGAATCGCAGAATGGTTGGGGTTGGAAGGGACTTCTGAAGATCATCTGGTCCAACCTCTGGGTTCACCCAGAGCAGATCGCACAGGAATGTGTCCAGGTGGGTTTTGAATGTCTCCAGAGAAGGAGACTCCACAGCCTCTCTGTTCCAAGGCTCTGGCACCCTCAAAGTAAAGAAGTTTCTCATATTCAGATGGAACCTCCTGTGCTTCAGCCTGTGCCAATTGCCCCCTCATCCTATAGTTGGACACCCCTGAAAGGAGTCTGGTCCCATTCTCTTGACACCCACCCTTGAGATATTTATAAATATTGATAAGATCCTCATGTTTTTATCATGTAGTATTGCAAAAATAGTTACAGAAACAAAAGGAATACACAACTCAAAAGATCAGAAGAAGACTGTCTTGGCATGTCCATCTTTCTGGTTTCAGTAAACGTCTCAATGCAGAAGTGAAAGAGAATCATCATTCAAAGACAGAAAGAGAACCTGACAGAAATATAACTGCCCTGACCACAAAGCAGTTGTTCTGTAGCAGTTGTTTATCCAAATACAAAGCTCATACTAGTGAAGTCCACACAACCGTTTGGCAAGCTGTCTAGGAGATATACACTTAAAGTGGATTAAGAGCAGAAACTGAATTCTTCCAACACATTTAACTTAGACCAAATTCCAAGGGAAAACCACCTCAAAACAATGCAATTATTTTTGCTTGGTGGCACAGTACACTATTTTGCAGTTCAGAAATGACATATGCTCTTACTCAGCTGCTGTGCCCTAGAGGTACTCTATGGGTTAATGGAGCTGTACACTGTGTCTTTGCTGTTCCAGGGCCTGAATTTGGTGACCTGAAAGAAAAGGGCAAAACCAATTTGCTTTCCAGCATGGCAGATAGGGAGCCAGTGTTTGGAGTGGGATAAATTGTATCATTTTAATATTTTTAAAGCATCCTGCTAAGCACTTTGTAAATATACATTAAAGAATTGAAGTAGAGGTAGAGCCTGGCTCACATGCTGAACAGCATAGCCTTATATTGAGATAATATGCCTAGAGCAGGATCAGGTTACTGTGTGCTCCTTCAAAAAGCAATCAGTCCAGGCCCAAAGAGAAGGTAAGTCTTTCTGAAAGTGCAACTTGGAACCGATATTTTCAGTATCAAACCAGGTTTTTATCTGCACTACAGGGTTATTTGTACGTTTCCTGGATTTTTGTGACATCTTCACCCGAAAGCTGAAGGCTAGAAGTAATTTAGATGTTGGAACCAGAATATCTAGTGAAACATTTCTATATGTATTTTATCCTTTCTTATTTAATCTTTTTAGCAAAATTCCACATATCACAGATTTTCCTCAGGGACTCCTTTGTGTAGCAGGACTAGTGCATTGAACATTCAAGGCCAATTTCTATAAAATTCTTGCATGGGAGAGCAATAATGTTTGCTAGAATTGTCCATCTTCTTTCGAGCATAAACCTAATCTAAGCAAATTTTCAATGACTTTTTTCTCTTCACATAACCAAATCTGTTGAGCCTGCTGGTCTGTAGGTTAGACTTGCTCAGTTGTTTCACTCTCATTACCAATGATTTTCACATGCCTTCATCTGAGACACTACAAGGAGAATCTTAGTCGCATATGCCAGATAACACCTATTTTGATTTGTAACATCACAGGAGCAAGGGAGAAGTCACACACGCTACTTGGAGCCTCATTTCAATGGAGCAATGGTGAGATGCATGTTCTCTGATGTGACATACTTATGTATCATCTTCCTGGTCCCATAACTCTCAGTTCCAGAATCCATCCTCCCACCAAAAGTGCCTGCATGACAGTCTCTCATGTGTGTGCGATGGAGGTCCAAGGAAGGTCTGTGATAACCCTTTGATGAATAGATGACAGTAGGACTGTGTGTAGAAGTGGCTGGGTTTGAAGAACATGGTGGACTGAAATCAGCACACTTGGGTAGAAATTAGTCCACTTTAGTAAACCACATCACAATCCAACATGAAGACATGTCTAGCATGCGAGAGGTGGCAAATCAGAAAAATGGGAGGGCTGGAGATGTGAGATGACATGGAAAGCTGAATCAAGAAAATGAAGACTAGTTTGCCCAATTAGCAATTTTACCTCATGCTGTTAATTTCCCATTTTGATGGGAACTCAGAGTTATCCCAGACTTAAAAAGAAAACAGAATATTTGCTTCATTACTGTGCACTCTTTTGTGCTTTTCCTGACCACCACCTATGTGCGTTAGACCACACACCTCATGAGCAACTCTGAATAGAAACAATAGATGTGCTCCCACCCATCAGTGAGTCAATGAATAACTGTAAATCCAGGAACAGCATACATAAGCATTTGGTGGTTTGTCTCCATTTATACACTGCTAGATAAAGTGTACTTTTCACAACTTTAAAAAAATGCTCTTTTATGAGGTATACATATAAACATGTGTGCATATATCTGTGCATTGCTACACAAAATATGGTAATACAAAACCACACATAGAGGTTTAAATATGAAGTCACATAGTGTTCCTTTTGACTGAAAAACACATTAAAAATTCAGAACATGAGAACTTCCTTTTTGGATTTGACTGGAAACTCTCCAATTCAATACTTCGGTTCAGCAGAAGAGAAAAGTGAGAGTCTGAACTACTGAGAGTTGAAGTACTACGCAACAGAAGCTGATAGGGTGTCATCATCGAGTTTTGCATAACATAACTTAATGCAATGTACATAATGACCTATCAGATGATGTGAGTCAATCCTTGACCTTTTGCTGGTCTCTGTAGCCTCACACAAAAGTATAACTCTCATTGGATGGCCAACATCTAAGAAAAACCTTTTGTATCCCTTAAAAAATAATCTGACCATTACATACAGACGTTTTTATGAACATGCCTCTGACAATATGCAAAGCAGTAGTATTTGATAAAAGATCATCCATTCTCCCAGCTGTTTCAAGACTACCAAAGACAACTGCTAATGTCAGCTAACATGTTGAATGATACAAGTGATTATACAATTCCCTATGTCTTTCAGGCTGTGAGAGTTGGGGTTGTTCAATGGGGAGAAGAGAAGGCTTTGGGGAGATCTTATTGCGGCCTTTCAGTACTTAAGAAGGGCCTGTAAGAAAGATGGGGACAGAGTTTTTAGCAGGGTCTGTTACAACAGGACAAAGGGTAATGGTTTTAAACTAAAAGAGGAGAGATTCAGGCTACACATGAGAAAGAAATTTTTTACAGTGAGGGTGGTGAAACACTGACCCAGGTTTCCCAGAGAGGTGCTCGATGCCCCATCCCTGGAGACATTCAAGACCAGGCTGGATGGGGCTCTGAGTAACCTAATCTGGTTGAAAATGTCCCTGCTTGTTGGAGGAGGGGTGGACTAGGTCACCTTTGAGGGTCCTTTCCAACCCAAACTGTTCTATGATTCCATGATTCTATGATCTCTCAAGATTATTTGAGATGGTTGACCGAAGAATATAGATACAAACATTTACCACAAACCTGGCTCACTATGGTTTGTGCTTGCCTAAAATCTGTTTCTGATATGAGACACCCTGTGCTATTCTTGCAGGTAACTGCTGCTGAGTCTTGCCTGCAGGACTGTTCTTGCTAATTGTGTACAGCTCTACTTTTCCAAACAATTGCCTGTTTAAAGTGGCACCTTCTAATTCGAACTCCTAAACTCTGCATAACTAAACACTGCAGATTGCTGAATGAGCGAAAGGTTGCAGATTTGCCTATCTCTGTGAGATAATGAAACCTCAAAATAGTGCTTGTAAAATAGCAGCTCGCTAGCTGTTTATGAGATACATAAATTACCACTCAAGGTTCATTCTGCAGATTAGCACATTATGCACATTATTAATTTTAGTTTTTTGTAGGACGCCTGTAAGAATTCAGTGCTTCAGAAGTACAGGTAATATATTTACTGCATCACTAATCTTGTGGTTCTGTTTTCAAAGCCTTCCTACAGTGCATATACCAAATTTTGAGGAAGCTGAAACTGAAGCAGTGAGAGCTTGACTTTCAGTACTCCTTTGTGTGACGAACCATAACTGTCCAAGCCCACAAACAGATTTTGGTGCCAAACATTAAGCATTTAGCATAAGGCTTTCTGAGTAAGTATTATAAATAGGTCATCCAGGTAGGAAATCAGCTAGGGCACTAGGTTTTCTAGAGCAGGTTATACCCTGTGACTGCTGAGCATGATCTCTCTGGAGGCACCACAACAAACAAGCAGGGAGCTGCTAACAGTAGACATGAGCTTGCTGAGTCTTAACATTTTGTTTAGTTGCAAGAAAGTGAAATGTGCTCTATTAAGGGGCTGATTTTCTTTCCAGTTTTAATGTCTGGCTGAGGATGATCTAAAGCAGTTCTAACATCCTGCTGGCTCTTTTTCTTTAAAAAAGAAAAAAAAAGCAAGCATATTTGCAATTAGCAGAGTTTATAGCTATGTGAAAATGGTTTGTTCTTCATCTCACAGCCAGAACAGTTTCAAGGAATGATGAAAATTTTGCTCACGATGATGTAGGCTCAATTCAGTTCCCTAAACTGATGTCTTGAGAGTATCTTGGGCAACCACGTGGGATTTACAGGTGAAAGAGAGGATCTACAGAAAGCCTTTGCCATCCTGAAACAGTGGTTGGAGGCTGAGCGAGATAATACAGGGCATCTCTAAAAGCCATACAGGACCATGTTGACGCAAACTGTCTGCCTAATATTGGCCCTGGACCCTCTACAACCCGAGCTCTGGGGTTTCTCTATCTGTCTAAAGTCGTTGCTGTGTAGGGTAGGAGCATTCAAACCGGTTGCAATGACCTGAGGCCACTGAGCAGCCACTGCTCTGATTGTAGGACACTGAGCACTCCTGAAAAATAAACAATTAAAGATGCACCAATTAATGCCTAGTTTTAGAACACCTCGACAGCTAACAGAAGTTTGGACACTGTTGTGTTCTGAAAATCATTCCCTAATAGCTAAATGTCAATTGACTGAATGTTAATCCTAAAATCTTTGACTCCCATTTTTGTATTCAGACAGATAGATTATACTTCTTATATACCTTTAACATTTCTTCTTAACATGCCTAAACCTGAAACATTCCTAAGGCACCTGCAGGAACACAAATTTCAGTACTCAATGGTAATGTATTTTTTCCTGTTATTATATGGGCTATGGTTTCCTTTCCTAACTTTCCAACCATTTTGTTCTGTGAGATCTAACTGATGGATAATAGCTGTTTTCCTTTCAGTGGACATGATAGCTTGTACATGGCTTTGATGTCCAGCCCTAGAAATTTGCAAGCCTCTGAATCTCACCTGTTTTTCCCTACTCTATGCTAACAACAAGAAGTAAAAAAGAGAATTTTGAAGGTAATGTGTTCACTGCTCTTATAATTTCTTTCATCCAGTCTGGGATCAAGAAACAAAACACAGGGAGAAGATAGCAGAACATAAATTATGATACATTTATTGCTTTGTCAAATTTGAGCCAGATTTTCAAAGTGCTTGGTTTATTGGAGTCTGACTATTGGACTTAAAGTAGCACAAGTAAATTACTTTTTGCATCAGTTGAATATTTTCAATCAAATATATTTTGATTTTCCTGATGTACCTGAACTATGAGAAAGAGGCAAGAGGGGAGAAGGTTGTTCATATACCTAATGAAGGCATCCACAAGTAGTGTGCGTCATCTAAGCAGCTTCTGTAGCCGTTGTAGAGAGATGAGCATTTTCAGATGGATATTGATCCCGTGGTTTTTAGGCCTTTGCTTCTCTCTCTACTAACTACACATGAAACTTAGATGACCGTCTTACACCAGATGCATAAAGTTGAGCAAAATGAATCCAGGCCTTTGTTAATAACAAATTGCATGTCAGAAATGTAAAGTGTTGCACTTTTTGAGAATGTTTCTTACTGTAATTTAAAATCTATTTGATTTTCAGTTGAATTAAGATGCTCAGATAAATTCGTTCTGTCTTTGCAGGATACCCATTAATCAAATTGTTCCAATAAAATAAATCTGCTAGTCTGTGATTTATAATCTGGGATTGCTCAAATATATATTTCTGAGAGGATTCCCCCACAGTCTGTGGCCAGAAGGTTACGTAGTTACCAATGTCTTGTGCATCATTAGTATGTGCTCAAGATTTTAGTCAAATACCATGAGATCAGAAATTGGTACTGTATTTCTAACGGACAGCGGGGATTAGAAGTTGTTGTTAATTGCTGTGCTGGAGATAAGACAAAACCCTATAATATAGACTCCTTTAGCTCTGACATAAATATTGGTCAAGCTTTTATAATTTTGCAGAATTTCATAAGATACAATTTGTCATATCAAGTCATACTGTGAATCTGTCAATTGTTGTACTCTGAATCTTTCAGTAGTTAGGTGATTCAAAAATGCTTGAAGATAAGGGCCAGCCCTTCCAAGTAATGTGGGAGTTGGAGGGAAGAGCTCAGGCTGAAGGAAGACAGAGGCAAGGAGGTATTGGGAAGTCTGTCATGCATGGCTGGGTGCTTCAAAGCTTGCTCATAGTTAAGAACCACTGATCTTCCAAAACACAGAGTTCTTTCATATTATTGGTCAGCACATCATAAATTAACAGCCTGGGTTTGAAAGAATCCTTCAAAAAATTGGTCTTCAAAGTAATTTATCCAATAAGACTAACTGCAGCTTTTAAAGCCATGTTTGGAGTCAGCATCTGCAGTCTTCCTTTAGAAAACGTGTCTGCAAAAGTCTGAATAATAATCTCAGAGCAAGGTGGCTCCAAAGTACCATGTTCAGCTGGGTAAATAGTGATTTTATGTACCATTTCTGCACATAGTTGACAATTAGGAAAGTAATCACAGCATCTGACTTTTGCAGCATAATTTAGCTGGGTATTTCAGCTGCCTAATCCCCACAGATCCCTTGGGTAGTCAATAGAAAGAGATATGTTCTCCCAAGTGCCATCTGGAGCTCCTAACTTGTCTCCTGTCTTCAGCCAGCCCCTGAAGAATTTCTTCCTCTGTTGCCTAGAAAAAAGCTGGAGAAACTAGCCATATCATACATAGTAAATTCAGTGCTTAAAGATGACATCTATGCATGAGCTTTTAATACTCGTTTCAGACAAAGTATTCATATTGTGCTCTCATGTTTTCCTCTGTTCTTATTACGTTGCCTGAACTTCTTAGACCAAGAGTGCTTGATTAGTCCATTACAGTTGGCTTTATATTTCATTTTGAGACTGTCTCTTTATGATATCCATTTGTACAACTGATTTGTTAGTATTTTATAATTTTATTGTTCTTTAAAGTATGCTATATTACCATGTGAATGCATATATTAATCAGGTACGTACTTGTTTTTAATGATCCCTGCATTACAAAATTCTTTTCAACAGCTAGCAGTAGCCTTGCTTTTTAATGATTAATTACTAATGTTTTTGTAAAACATGTTCTAAAATAAGTTATTAATGAATATAGTTGCATCTCTTAACTATTTCATAAATATTAATAAAGAACATGCATACAAACATGCCCACATACACGTCATATGAAATTATATTGTGTACTTAATGGTCTCTTATCAAGCTATCATCAATTAAATTTATGCTTTTTATGCTTTCATGTTTGATGAGAATATAAAACAAAAACTATTTCAGAAAATTGTCATTCAGTGAAAGTGGCGTAGAAATCCATCTAATTTTTCACACAAACTGTGACAAATAGTTCTTAATTTACAGCAAAAATATCTCTAATCTACTTCACAGAGTGGAAAGGGACAAATAACAAATATCCCAGGCTACAAAGGAAAAAGACAGCTCTGATATCGCTTCACTCATTAGGAGAACTTTTGGTAATCCACCTTGGTCAGTGGTCTTGTACCTCCCCACCATGGGTTGTAGAATTTTTGGCAGGAATACTATAAGTTTATGAAGTTCCTGTTAGTTATCTGCAGTGCAGTACAAACAAAACCCCAGAGTACCATCCCGGCAGCCTAAACTGCAGACAGATGTGGTCTGCAGTGTGTCCCACCACCCCAGACTTTCATCCGTCGGTACAAGGATATTGACTGGAGCACACAACAGCCTCCTCCCTGTCTGTTTGGCTGGGTTTCCTTCCCGGCAGAACCACAGCAAGCAGGGGTCGGGGACAAGAGAGGGAAAAGTGCCAGCCCATACCTTATCCACACACTGGCCATGGTTCAGAGGTAGATTTTGTCCTGTAAATAGACCAAATATATAAAACTAAGAGAGTAAACAGATGTGTGAAAGGAACTAAATGGCTTCTCTGATGTAGGGCACGATATTAATAGATCTGGGAGTGCTATGCTGAACCCAAGTCCCAGACCTGTGGCTCGTCTCCTGAGCCATGCAGAATTGCTGCCTTCGCACTAGTATGCACAGCAGGACAAGCCTTAATCCCACAAGGGTGTATAGCCAAGGGTTGAATGCTGACTGATTCACAGATAAAGTTATTTTTTGTCAAACTCAAAAGCAGTTTGACTGACTTTTTTTTTAGGGTAGAATTTTCCAGATTCCTACCACCAAAAGGAGGGGACAGAGTAGGAAGTTGAAAATATAAAGTAATAGTTAAAGTTTTCACTCTGCATGCAGGGTTCAGATCCCCAGATCCTGCTCAGCCAGAAAGCTGTGCAAATATTAGTTTCATAGAATGGGAAATGGACAACAGGCAAGAGTAGAAATTCCTTTTGTATAATGGAAAGTGAGTTCAAACATAATTTTTTGAACTATTTTTCTGTTGTGGTGTTTTAATGCACTATCGTTTTAGCACTCTGGTTCCACAAAGCCATTTTAATAGTTTAATATAATTTTTTTACAATCAGACATTCTATTACATTTCATACAACCATATTGCATATATTGGTAATATGACAAAAAAAGAGGCAAGGCTTCCATTATCTGATCACAGAAAAAAAAATGAAGCAGAGAGAACTACAAATGTCATAAAAATTATTAATGGCATTATTAATAGGCCGGTCCTTGTCACAATACACTATAACATTTCCTTTGGAAACATTACAATGTATCACGGGGAATGGACAAAATGACCTAATAGATCTTTTCTATCTCTTTTCTCACATAATCTTGTCAATCAACACTAGAGAGTCAGTAATTTATAACTCCTCTTGCTTCTAGACGACGCTATTGTAACCCAATCCTGCTACATAGATCTAAAAACTGCAACTGCAACATCACTGTGTTTGTTTGGCCTGGAGGCACTGTCAGCAGAATTGCAATAAAGGTGGGCACCTGTTTTGTTGGATATTAATGGCAGAAATGATTGGCCTAACCTTGCCTTAAGGGTTCAGGTGACATAGACACCTATCTTCAGTGGACTTCCTCTCTTTTCAAAGCTGCATGGGAGACAGAAGAGACCACACTATGGGCATTTCCCGTGTGTTATTATTCAGGTGGAAATAATGAACACTTGAAAAAACATAGTCAACTATCTTAATGGTCATAATTAGGAAATGCTATTTTTCTTAGCAGATATTGCATTTTATAGTATATATCTCTGGTGATTCTGGTGTATAAATTGGTTTTTGTAAGTGTCACCATTCTGTTTAAATGTTACCTCTCAATTATAATTTTCATTATTAATACATTTCAATTCAATAATATGTAAGAAAAAAACAACCAACCATGAAGCTCTTTACTAATTCAATTGCAATTAATTTGAAAATAATTTTTAACAAGGTCTATATTATTTAGACTCCTGCAGTCTCTCATTTTTTTTTTTTTAAATATGGAATTTGTTCTTTTGCTCTTGTGTTTCACTTAAGAATGGATATAATACTTCTTTAAGGGTTTGAGAAAGCTATGACCGGGGGAGAGAAGACTAGATTTTTCTCAAGTACAAGAAGTCTTAATCTTTTTCCATGTACTCATTGCATCTTTTGGTACGCAATATTTTTAATGCAGATAAACTATGTCAAACTTCTTGCACAGTTTCACAATTTTAGTGATGCTTAGGATTCTAAAATGTCAACATTTTGCATAAAAAGTAGCTGAATCAGGCCAGAGTAATTTTATTAGCTAAAATATGCAGCAAGCAAAATATGAAGTCAGGAATTTGAAGGCATTTGAAGGCAAATTAATTCTATGTAGGGAGACTTCAACTCCCATGAATGCAACATCAACAAAACAAATCCCTCATAATTTCAGAAATTTCTTTAAAATAGACAAGTATCTGAAAATCTATTATGCAAAGTGAAAGAGTTAATGATAATGTGTCTATAGAGTACTTTCACACAGCAAACAATATTTGACTTAATGTGGTAGCTGGAGAAAAATATTCCAATATTTAATTAATCTGTGGACAGAGTTGTGTCTTGTGAACAGAATTGTGTCTTCCACTGTTAGCATTAACAGCTGCAAATTCAAAATATTTAATTGCAGCATACCCTGAAATATTCCTAATAGATTTATTTATGCAGTAAGTGGCTATATCATCTTATGACTTTTTAGTACAAAAAGAGCCATTCAGAAAAATATTACTTTCATGGTTTGAGGCATGTGTGACCACAGAGAAAACTGCCATTTTTTTAAACAAACTACATGTTTTCTCAGTTAAAAAATGAGGTAATATTTTGTTTGCAACAAATGGAGTTTTTCTTCTACAAAACTAGATCATTTCAGGCATGGGTGAGTCCTGAAGAACATGTTCCGTTTGCTGTCAGAATTAAATGATGAATATGACTGCATATGGATTGTAATAGGGTACAGTTTTGTTAGTTCTTCACAGTCACCTTGTAACATCCTCTATTTCAACATTTTTAGCAACTAAAATATTCAATAGTTTTATTCTTAGAAGCCATACTAGAAGGATTGCCTGTTGTATTTTCATACTGCTTTACACATGACAATCCACCAAGAAACACTACAAAATATCTTGTACGTAACCTACAGCAGCCATCGTAACAGTGGCTTTCTTGGTCTGTGTAGGAGTGGGTCTTCAAAATTAAAAGTACAGAAATCCTGCTCAGGCTAAACCTCAGAGCAAGGTCATTATGTCCCTTCTGAACTTTTTGGTGCTCACCTAATGGAACAAGGGAAGCCAAAGGATAACGATGGCGCAAGAACAACCAACCAGAGGAGATTCAAGCTAGAAAATGAGAGATTTCTGTCACAGCAAACAAAGATGAGAGTTTGATGCATTACAGCCAGATCCTAAATTCTAGTGCCTACAGTGGGATTGCACAGAAATGTTTGTGTGCAAATACAAAGAGAGGCTGCAGTGGTCCACATTGCAGCGACTGTCCTGCTCAGAAATGTGCAAAATCATGCAGCACCACAAAGGCTCCTCCGTGCCTAATCTTACACATGTTGATATGTACAGGAAAGTTCTCGTCTAAGTAACAAAGTGCTAAAATGCTGCTTCTACTCTGCTGCAGTTCAGTGACAAGTCAGAAGGGCATCTAAACCCTCAGTCCTGGGAAGGTCTTCTGCAGTCGGAACTGCTCTGAGCACACGCAGGGTAGCGATGAGTCTGGTGCAGAGCACAGCAGCCAGAGGAAAAGCCTGGCAGTACTCGCAGGGAGAAGTGAGAGGTGAGATCTGGGCCTTGGGGCTTTCTCATGTTAGGGGTTGTTAAAATAGAGATCTTCTCTCCTTGATACAGTGATTCCATGCCTAGCCTGATGAGTAAGGGCTTGGTCACCTTGCAATGCTCAGATAGTAGCAAAGGGGACAATGCAGAAAGCTCTGCAGGACCAGAGAGACCAAAACCAAAACACATCAGTTTCTAATCTCACTGTTACAATCCTTTACTTCATAAACAGTGTCCAGCATCTAACAGTGCCCAGAACATTTCTCTGGCACCACATACAACTGATGCAGAGATGTTCATGTCCTTGGTATTTACTTTATACAATGAGGTGGCTGTGTCTAAAATTCCTGAAGGAAATAGTCCATGCTCTGAACTCAAACCAAGTTTAGAAACTGGGAAAGGAAAGCCATGGCATGGCTAGGACTGGTCTAACTGAGAGATGCAAGTGACCAAATTCCAGCAAGAAGACTATACATAGAGCCAGGGAGCTGGCTTTGCTAGTTGGAAAAGTGTATGCCTTGTCCATGGGTGAAGCAAACAGCCAAGCTCTAAGTAGTGAGTACAGTTTGTAAGCCCATTTTTTTTTGTTGTTCAGTACCCATTTATATTATTCTTAATTCTTAACTTTTTTCTTTAGAGCACATGTACAATACATTAATTGAATATACAATGGCCTGTGTGAATAAAATAGTTTGGAGCTCAGCTTTATTAAAAAGAAAAAATTTATATATGATTGAAAGCCAGTGGGACTCTGTCTCTAACAGGTCAGATTTTAAAGGTCTTCAAGTCAAAAAAACCCCCAGACAAAACCATAAGAGATTTTCAGAGAGTTTCTAGTATGTAACTCTCTTTTGTTTTGAAGTTGAGAAAGATCCCATGAAGCATAATTTTGGTGTTTAAATCTAAACACTTTCACAAATGTCATCCTTTGGCATGTCCAAATGTCTTGCTCATTGCCTATTAGCACTTAAAGATACAAACATCTTTTACATTAAATTCTCATCTGGCATAATTTATTCAGCAAGAAATCAACCCTGAAATGTGATTATTGTTGAAATGAAACCTCTGATTCAGTTAATGTCATGGTCTGTTTGTTGAAAATATTGCTCATCTTTCATTAGTACTAAATTTTTCTTCAGGTTCTTATTTTTTATCAATTTTTCTAGAAGATTTTGTGTGGTGTCTATTTATTTGTATGTTTTAGAAAATAATCGTTTAATCCTTTCTGTACAAAATTAGCTATAATAATGCTTGGATAATTATAATCTTTGAAATACATGTAGAGCTTTGTTTTAATAATCTACAGGAAATTAATTTTTAACCCTGCTGTCTACTAACTGTGACAACACTAAGTCAAATTTCTGTACTGTTTCGGTGCTTTTAGGCAATTCTTCACTTGCCAGGTTGGGTATAAGGGATAGAAGGCTGTATTGAGTCACTGCTCATTTGAGTGTTAAAATTCAATTTACAGTTGCACAGATGTTCTGAGATCCTTTGAATTTAATGAGGATGACTCACACAGATGAGTAAAGAGGATGGACTTTGAGTCCTCTAATGCTTTCTGAGATCAATGCATTCCAGATGAAAATCATTCAGCTTGATCCATGTTATCATCCTGCATTACCCATTATTTTTGTCCTCTTCCCTTGTCTTGCTGCTTAAAATAGGTGTATTTTGAAATGAACAGGTTTTAGTGACCATTACCTGCAATAATGACATGCAATAATGACATGACATTTCCTGCTTTATTTCTTCATTCTCCTACTAATGGCCTGTATCAGTTCTTGAAAAATTTTGTTATATTAAGTTATTCTTTACATAGAGGTGGCAGTATATTATGCCTATAATGCTACCGTGTTGGTAAAATTAGATTATTTACAAATTTAGATTTAATTTTATTTTTTAAAAAGAACAATTAAAAGTTGCTTTAGGTAAATCCTGTTTGTACATATGAATTTGAAACGCTGCAAAATATCAGGCCAAACATACCATTCACACCGGTGGTGTAGTGTCACATGGATCTGCTAGTATCTGTGAAGTATTACCACACAATCAGAAATGCTACTGCTGAATATGAGTTACAGGATGGGGTTGAGTAATTGCGTGACAATGATTTACATGAACAGAGATTGAAAAACTTGAAATTATTTGGAAAGCAAAATAATAAAGGACAATAAACTAAAGTATATCAAATTACATGAAATGATGAATTTTGAAAGAAGACAGATCAGGACTTTCTGTCTCCCCATCAAATCATGGAGAAACAAAACATGGATTAAGTGAAATCTGAAGAACAATTAGAACAGGAAGGGATGCAATTAGGACATAAAGTAACCATTCTCTTCGGAACTCATTGTCTCAGGATGTTTTTAAGGCCAAGAATTTCACAAGCAGTGAAGAAGAACCAAGTATCACAAGAATTTTGAGAGTTGCAAAAGTTGGTACTACAAAGCTTTGAAAAAGAAAGTTTGCTTCAGGGTTTAATCCAAATTTTAGCTATCATGCTGAAGAGGAGATGTGGAAGGATTAGGATATACTTCCATCATGTCATGTTGCTGTAGTACCTCTAAACATCTGCTACTGCTTATTGTCAGACACAGGATCTTGGACTAGCTGGACCTTCGTGTTTGAAAAGGAATTGCAAATCCAATGCCCAGCTTCCTACCAGCCATTTCTGGATGCTGTGAGTTGCTTCAGAGCACTCCTTTCATGACATGCCCTCTGTCTCATCCCTACCCCAGGGCAAGAAATTTCCTTCTCTCTGGCGGTATGGAGGTGCCTTGGCAGCAAAACTGTGCAGTCCTGCTGCTAGGAGAGGCAGATACACCCAAGAAGTACAGCAACCCCCAAAGCAAACTGGACTATACATGTAAGAAAGGGAAGAGCAAGGCCAGATCGATGTCTTTTCCCATCTCTTTTCTTTTAAGGTTAGCATTCAGGGACTGCTTCTACCAAGCTCAAGATCAGAGCATCCTGACACGTAGGAAGTCAAGGAAGGGAGCCAGGAGACCTGTGTGGTTTAACAGGGAACTGCTGTGCAAGCTCAAGTGGAAGAGGAGAATTTACAGATCACGGAAGGAGGGGCTGGCCACTTGGGAAGAATATAAGGCTGTTGTCAGAGGATGTAGGAAGGCAACTAGGAAAGCTAAG